>SMDT01002379.1:0-600000 GCA_005392925.1 Aquilaria sinensis
TTAATTAATTGAAAGCTTAGTTAATTAATTAATTAGCTAGGGCCTAGGTTAATTAGCTAGGTTACCGGATTCGCATCTTGGGCGGCCAGTTCGACAACGCCTGGGGTAGGGAAGATTGCCTTTGCCACCTAGTACGGGCCTCTTCAGTTGTATATCCTTATCAGGCTCTCCAGTGTCGTTGTAAACATCATAATCATATATTCTCTCGAAACGCTTCCGCTCTCCATGCCCATTCCCTCGCAGGTCATTCAGTTCCTGCTCTCTCACCCTCCTCAACCCTCCTGGGGTTCCTGAAGGCAAGTAGGACTGCGTCATCCACACTAAGTTAGCTTTTCATTTTCAAACACATTACAATAGTAATAATAGTATATGCTTCACCAGAGTTGGTACATAGCATATATACACTTAATTCTTAGGCCCAAAATTCAAAACGGTCGTATAAAATTATTGAAAAGGAGGAAGACGTAAATGGGAGGAGTTTTGAGGGAGAATGGGAGAAATAAGAGTTACCATGTAAAATGATTAAAATGTGGAGTTACTTGAAGAAAAACAAAAAAAAAGAGTAGACATATATGCGGGTTCTTCATTGAAGACAGACTGAAAGCTTGGATCTTTATCACCAAAGAGGTGAAAAGGATTCCGACATGATTAATTTTGAAAAAGGTCAAAGTAACTTTCAAGTGGAATACCATTTGAAAAATCACATATTTTATTTATTACTCCTTTTAACTAATTACTGGAGTATTAGACAGTGAATTTCGAAAGTGTTATAGTACCATATATATAGCTAGTTCCGTCTTAATTATTATTCTCTTCAAAACATCAAGCATAGCTTTATTGACTTCATAGACGTTGTTTAAGATAGTCAGACATATATACGCATTACAGTTTTCTCCGGTCGATCTGAAACTGAACTCGGAGTTCACCCTTTTAGTGAAAATCTATATGTATAAAACAACCTGCGATTTATTAGTTAATATTTCACAAATTTTAATTATTCATAAAGCAATTTCACTATCAAATTACATCTCACCACCCAGCTCATCTAGTGCCCAAATGACACCATTTTGGTCAAAGCTAGGGTTCAAAATCACCCAACAACATTTGTAAAGTAAAAATTGTCAAATGTAGATCCATATTTTTTAGATTTTGAGAAACATGCAAGTGACTTTTCACTATTAATGTACTATTACAAATATCATGCTTTAATACTTGTAAGAGAAAATTACAAAAACTCCTTGAGGTTGCCTTACATACACTTTACCATTTTTATTTTAAAAAATCTACACTTTATCCCCACTTACTTTACATTGTCTAACAACAATTTATGAAACCATAATGTAAACTGCCTAGTTACTATGTTTCAATAATTTTAAATTTTTTTGATATTTTTTTTGTAGTTAACCGATATTTAAAAAATACTGATTTACACTTACAAAGAGGAAAATGTATTTATAAAGAAGAAAAATAGATAATTTAAAATTTCTATTAACTATAACTTTATGTGTGTGTGTGTGTGTGTGTGTGTGTGTATAGAAATTGCAGAGGTTGAAATTATTGAAAAATGACCATCGTACAACTTAAATTAGACTTTTAAAAGTTGTTGTCGAACAATGAAAAAAAAAAGCAAATAAAAAGTGTAGGTTTTTAAAAATAATGAGGCAATGTGTATGTTAGGCTGAACTAGAGTAGGGTTATTGTAAGTTTTCCTATTTGTAAATATGCTTTTGAGTAAGAAAAATCTATATCAAATTAAACTCATGGAAAATAATACTCCTCATGTCCTGACTTGGTTGAAACATTTGTGTATAAAACATAAATTAAGAAAGAGAATAATATTTGCATGTTGTTTCAACTTTTGTTATTTACTTTTTATCACAAAATCAAGAAAAAAAATTAAATATTAAAATAATAATTAAAGAATAATATGATAAATACCCTGTTTGGCATTAGTGTTAATGATCAGTATTAGAGTTTTGAAAAAAACCCTATCTAAAGGTGACTTTTAACTTTTAGCTTCAGTGATTTCATCTCCACTATCAATAAATTATCCAAAACTCTGACAGTATTCCCAAATGGAGCCTTTACAATTTACTAAATACTCTCTTTATCTCAAAAAGTATGCAACATATTCTATTTTATGCTATACCAAAATTTTGTAATTTTTTATATTTAGTAAATTATTTCATCATATTACCCCCTAAACTAGTATTTCAATATCCAATTTTTCCATTCCTCTTGTAAAAAATGAGATGTAAAATTAAATAATAGATATAAACTTCTTTTTATTTTAACGTCAAAACAAAGTTAACATTTGGGGCCGATTAATCAGTATAAAAATCTGGTAAAAATTTTGAGTCAATTCATTTTAACTTAAACCAACTGACTTATTTTTACTTTTATATCTTTTTTGTCTAAAATCAATTTTATTTGAAAGCTAATAGTATGTAGATACAATAATCCATTAGAAAGTAAATTTTCATGATGTTATTAAATTTTTATGATTTTTTTAATACCTTAGACTAGAAAAATTTATAAAAATTTAGTAAGATTGTAAAAATTATATTTTTAATGGATTATATTACACCTATATAATATTAAATTTAAAATTAAATTAGTTTCAAATTAAAAAAATATAAAAATAGTTATTTTAAAACCAATTAATTTAAATTGAAACGATCAATATGTTCATATTTGTATTCAAGAAAGCAAATAATTGTACCTTGTTGGAAAAGAAGATTCTTTTATGAGGATTGTCGTATTTGGAGTGGACCCATGAATCACAGGTAAAATTGACGCTGCCGGAAGGGAAGCCGTCCAGGCATATGTGATCGATAAACAGCTCCTTGTGGTGCTCGTTGTCCACGAAAATTGCACCAACCTCCCCAAAATCTTCCGGGACTTTCAATTCCGCCACATATTTCACGTTCTCGCCCTGTTTCTTCACCCGGTGGGCGAACCCCGGTATCGTGCTCTTCTCTAACCCCGTCTCTGCAATTTAATTTTACGTACGCAAATTGAATCACGCTAGCTATTCAGACACAAACCTTTATGTGTGATGAGAAATTAATCCTTGTATTGAATTAGCTTCTCCGCTTCTTTGAAAGAAAAATAAAACAAAATCATGCACATATAAGAACATATATAAATTTCAAGGAAAATCTCTCGACTTTTGGTTTTTATCTTACTCGGGTCGAGCTCACTGCTGACAAGCTCCAAGAGAATTGTTTTACCAAGCAAATCTTTAATATCGTCGAGCCCTCTCTCAAGTCCAAAGTTGGAGAGAAGATCCCCAACCGTCTGCTTCACAGAAACGACCGCCTTCACATGAACAAAGCCCCTCGCGGGATCCTCATCCTCCAGGGCCTCCAAAGTTTCGTTGCTAATCGGTAGAGTACGCACCGGCGGAGCCACAATGTTGCGGGGATCAAAGAGGGAGGGGCTGCCCGAGGTGAGGGCTGGAAAGGTGACTTGGCGGAGGGTGCGGGCATGGACGCGTGAATAGTACTTGCAGAGCGATGGAGATAGGGGTTTAGCGGGATAAGATTTGTGGAGCTGTGGTTTCAACATTGTACCTACGTGCATACAAAAGTTTCGCTAACACTAATTACATTTGCTATTTCCCTTATCAATCAAATGAGCTTTTGTTTTGATCTGAAGTATATATGCGTGATTGATGTTGTTACGTACACACGGAAGGGCTCTATATATATAGAGAGCATGTGACTCGTAGGTTGATGCCAGCGTCAGCCTGATGATCTTACCAGTATACCATGATATCCCCAGACCCTACCCTACACTAATTACTAACTTAAAATCCCGAACAAGCACCAACACCAAAATTGTCGTTATTATAACTAATTATCTTAACTAGCTAGCGAAAGTAACTTAAAAGAAGAAAAGCAAGCAATTCCATTTATTTTTCATATACATGTTTATAGGGGGAGCATGCAGGAAAATATAGTTTGTTGCAATAGTACTATGAGATATATATTTAGCTGGCTATATATAAAAATAGAATTTTTAAATTCCCTCACGTTGTGTTTGAATGGAGTAATTTACAAATTCTTGTGATTTCAAATGTTAGAATCACACTTTAAAATTCATTATATATTTGGTTAATGACATTAAATGCTATATAATTTCAGACTGTAGGATTTTTTACACGTACAAGCTTCTCCTTGCTCCTTAATTTCTTCTTTCTCCAATATAATTCTTGTTATAAAACTATGCAAGAAACAAACTTGTCTTCGGCGCCAAGCAACTCAACATCTTGGAGATCTTCTTCTCTATTTCAATTGCTCTGATCACATTTCTGGTTGGCAAAAAGAACTGAAAAAACTTTCTCTTCATTTCAGGATTGGTCCTCTAATTAATCCACAGCTCTTGTTTTAGTCTTCTCTGTGTGGGAGGGTGTGTTTACTTTTCTTGCCTTGATCTTTGCTTGGAGACAGTACTTCATAAATTTGTACTGATAGCAGCTTCTTGCTCGGAACAATCAATGAAAATTTTTCACTTTACTGATTAAAATTTGTTTTTTTGATAAATCCATTCATAAAATTTAAGGTATTTAAACAAAAGAAGTATCCGTGAAAATCTCATCTTAGAACAGAAGCCCGATCATTGGGAAAGAAAAATTATATAGTCAATGAAATGCAGCACCTTGAACCTTAAAGTGACCAAAAAACTAAAAAAGTAGAATTTTTAGTTGCCACATGTGGTAAGAGAAGAAGGAAGAGAACAGACAACAGCGGAGTGAGGGTATAAACGAACAGAGCATTCAGTGAACCGTTAGTAGGATTTCGTTTATGTTCATTTGTTTAGTTAACTGGATGGAACACGAATAAATTTTTCTGTTCGATTCGTTAAACAAACAAACACGAATAAGGTTCTATTTATTCATTTACATTTATGAACCGTTTGGTTATTGTTCGTTTATGTTTATTTATTTGTTTGTTTATGTCTATTTGTTTGTTTATTTGTGTATTTGTTGTAAATTTATTATTATTATATATTTTATATATCATAAATTTTTATTAATATCCACCTACTCCACACACACATAATTATGCCATATTCTCCTCCAAATTAATATGTTGTCTTTGTTTCCCTAAACATAATTAGTCATTTCCCTCACATTGTACAGTGTAAACCTGTTACAGCACCAAGCTGAGCCTCATGGCTTTAACTCATGATCTCTTTCACCATCACCTATTGTTTTGTCAGTCATTGCTAGATTTGCTCTAATTTAAATTGGTGGTAGCCATTAACTTTAATTGTTCATGTTTATATTCGTTTATTAATAAACAAACGAACACTAATAGAAAAGTTGTATTCATTTATTATTTGTGTCCACATTCATTTATTATTTGTGTTCGTGTTCATATTCACTAAATGTTAAATAAACAAACATGAACTTGACTTATTTGTGTTCATTTGGTTTGAACGAACACGAACATGACTTATTTGTGTTTATTTGGTTCGTTTATAGCCCTACAACGGAGACTGGTATAATTGGAGGAAGACGATTAAGCCTTAGGGGATAGAAGACTGAGGATATCCATGACGAGGAACATCTTGTGGTCAGACCCAAACTACAAGAAAACTCTAAAATAATGACCAACTATTCATTAGCTAAACAGTGGCTAATTTACTTTTTAGCGACTGCAAAATATGGTGGTCAAACGGTCGCTAAAAGCCTGGTCATTAAGAGCTAACGATCATTTTTTCTCAGTCACCAGGAAGGTCTATTTCTGTCGCTAGGAGCAACCGTTTGCTTTAGTCACTAGGAATGATCATGCCCATCCCTGTAATATTAATTTTTATTTATAAACTCCTTTTTCATTTTTTTAAATTTATTCTTCTCTTTTTAATATTTTACTATTAACAATAGGATTTTCATTGAATAATGAAAATGGATGCCTAATAACTAGAAATTTCTTTATTCATTTTTTTTTATTTGTCTTTTCATTTTTTTTTTCTTTTTCTCAAGTTATCTTCATTTATAAGTCTCTTTATTCATTTTTTTTTATTTGTCTTTTCATTTTTTTTTTTCTTTTTCTCAAGTTATCTTCATTTATAAGTCTCTCCATGTATTTTATCAATAACCGGAAAAGCTTTCACAAAAAAAAAACAAAACAAAACAAAAACAAAACAAACAAAGAAAAAAACTTACTGCCTTGAAGGTTGTAATTAGTTGCTTTGAAGAACATAACTTTGGATGCTGGTGTTCTATTTGCCAAAAGAGGACGAACATAATGGAGGCGATGGAGAGGATGGAGAATGTGAATGAGAAAGATGATGAGAAAGATTTAAGAAGATTTATATAGAAAGATCGAATGGTTTTTAACTGTTGATTTATTTATGGATCTAACAGCTCAAATTATAATGTGAGTTGACCACACGGATCATTAAGAGTGACTGTTTTGTTTCAGTCGCTAGAAGCAACCGTTCAAACAATTGTTTTAGCCACCGTTTTGTAATAATATAAAAATTATGACCATTTAGCCACCAATAAGTGGGTCTTTGCAAACAGTCACTGAAACGGTTGCTATGAGTAATTGAACTAGTGAGCATTTAGAAACAGTGGCCAAACGGTTACCCAAAAGTAGGTTTTTCTTTTAGGCGACCGGTCGAGCAACCGTTTCCCTGGCCATCGTCATAACGATCGCTCCTATTGGTCGCTTCACCCTTAATCTATTGTAGTGCCATAAATGGAGGACATGGCAGCAGAGAAAGTCAAAAAGGTGAGATTGAAAACATATCCCTTATGCCATTGAAGAAGAGAGAGAGAGAAAGAGAGAGAACTGAGCTTAGAGATGAAGGTTTGGGATGAAGTAGAGGTTAAGGAGAAGAGGATAGGGTGGAATGAATAATGGTAGCTAGAAACCATGGTGGAGGATTTGAATTTGTTGAATCAAGAAGACCATCATTTAGAATTCCGCCTATAATTAGGTTTGTTTTTTTAATTGGAATATACTACTTTAAATTTCACTTTACATTCCATAGAATTTTGGAATATTTTATTTAAAAGCATTTTTTTTTTATTCTTACCTAACATAAGTGTATGTGTATGCATGTGTGTGTGTGTGTGTATAATGGACTAAAGTGATATAAGGAAAAAAAGTATTTTATCAAAATTTGAAGCTAACATAATGCGTTTGAATGCAAAAGGCAGCCTTCCTTAAGATAGACTTTGAGAAAGCTTTTGACAATGTTAATTGGAAGTTCTTATTTTTTTTTTCTTGATGAAACAGATGAACTTTGGAATGAAATGGATTTCATGGATAAAAGAGTGTCTTTAGTTAGCCAGAATATCTGTTTTGGTGAATGATTCTCCAATTGCGGAATTTTCCATGGAAAAAGATTTAAGACAAAAGGATCCTATGTCTCCCTTCGTGTTCTTATTTATGGTGGAAGCACTACATTACATGTTGAAGGAGGCAATAGCTTTAGGAGAAATTTTAGGCATTATGTAAGAGATGGGAATGCTGTTGTTTCTCATATTTAATTTGCAGATGATACAATATTAATAGGAGATTGGAGTGAGCACAACTTGTGTCAATTCAAGCATATCATGTATTGTTTTCAACTACTTTCTAGTGCCAAAATTAATCTTAGTAAAATTAGTTTAATGAGAGTGAATGTAGTTGATGATGAAGTTCTCAGAATGGCAGCAAATATTGGATGCAAAGTTGCAGCATCCTTTTCAACTACCTTGGAATGCTAGTAGGTCCTTATATGGAACAACTGGGTGAGGGTGTTACAAGACAGGCAATATGGAGGATTGGGTATAAGTAGCGTAAGGGAGGGGGGAACTTGGCTCTTCCTCTCCAATTGGTAGTAGAGATTTAATTTTGAGCATGATGAACTTTGGAGAAAGGTGATAGTGTCTACATATGAAGAGGAAGGAAATTTTTCTAATAGTCTTTACAATACAGTTTGGGGAAGGATTGTGGGGATTGGAAAATGTTTGATGAATAGTATTTGATGAATAAAGGGATAAATCTTTTAAAAAAACTTTTGTTGGAAGTTAGGTAATGGGGCTTGTATAAAATTTTGGCATGATAAATGGTTAGAAGATGAGTTGTTTTCTATGAGGTTTCCTAGATTATTTAAGATTTCTCAAAATAATTGTGTGATAGTTTTTGAGATGGGAAGTTAGGACGGAGACTTGTGGAGATGGGATTGTTAGTGCAAAATGTTTAACAGGGGCAAGGACTTATTTGAACTCAGTAACTTACATATTCCTCGCTGGAGACAACTTCTTTTAACAGGAACTGGAAGGACATATTGTAACGGACTATCAACAATAACAGAAACTCTACAATAATAAAACTGTCAAAGTTGTACGATGTTTTTTCATCATGTGTTATCCCTCAAGTTTGAGATTTCTTATGGAACAATTAATGTCCTGTTAAAGTTAATTTCTTTGCATGGAAAGCAAGTCATGATAGGATTGCTATGAAGCTTAACTTGTAAGCAAAAAAGCGTGCAACCACAGTCTTTGCTCTACCCTGTTTGTTTTCTACTTCCTAAAGGCGTAACTCATCATCTCATCAACTATAGCATATCTCAAAAGCTATAGGATTCCACCCTTATATGGTATGGAGGAAAGTTCTCTGGATATGGCACTGAGCTTTTCTTTGAAATTTTACCAGCTAGTATAACCTCGATTGGCAGGAGAACTAGGGATGTCATATGCAAAATGAATTTGTGGATTATCTAGAAGGGTAAAAACAACCTATTCTTAAAAAAAAAAAAACTTAACCTACTAGTCATGTTTTTATGAATCCAATTACTCTCTTACTTCTGGATATCGAAAAGGAGTAGGAACTCTACTATGACTTTTCAAGATTGTTGTGCTTCTCCTCTTATGTTTGTTTAGATCTATGGTCTCTTAATCAAATTGCCAAGAGTTTTATGTATACTTGTTTTCCATCTTGTAATCTAGCTTCTAGCTAGACATTTCATTTAATAAGGCCTTTTGCTAATTAATTTTTTTTTTGAATGGTTATAGTTTTTTATTTAATTAGAAAATTTACTACTATAATGTATTTTTTAAAAAGAAAATTTTGAGCCTGTAGTAGAAATAGAATGAATCTTGAGACATAGAGACATTGTGTGTTTAAGTCTTTCTTCTCTAAATCATATTCCTTTTTTTTTTCACACATCATCAGTTGGGTTTAGATTCCATTATAAGCATGGTCGGTTGATTAATTTATTATCCTTATTCTACTCAATAATCACCCTTATATATATTTTTTATTATTTCTCTTCTTCTTCCTCCTCCACAAAACTATTTTATCATCATTAAAAAGTATCATCTTGTTCATTTGAAGCTCTATAGCAAATAGATCAAGGTGACCTATTTTGGTGTTATAGGATCAAGTGAAGTGTGAAAAATGGTGAGACGTAAGTGGTAAGGCATTTCCAAATAATGGATGAGGTGATGACGTCTTTTTATTTTATTTTTATCTATTCGAGTAATCATCCATTTTTTGTTTTTGGATGGTTTGTTAGTCCAGTCATTTGTTGGTATATTAGTCTTATAGAGTATTAGTTTGTTAATATGTCAGTTTAGTTTTTTATTTTTATTTTTTTGGTCTATCAATATTAGAATGTATGCTTAGATATCAAATCTGTCTTGCATATTCATTTTGCAATATCATAAGGACTTAAAAATATGTGCAAGGCATACAGTCGAGTCAAGTATTTCTTATTTCTCAATGGTATATTGCTACAGTGAATATTGTATGTCCTACAATTAATGAGAATAACATTTTATAAGAAAATTTTGTTTAAGCATGTATTATATCATGATTTATTTAGCTAATAATGTGATTATAACATGTGTTCTATATGGGTTGCATTTTCCTTTTTGTTTGGGTCAGAGTTAATCTCTAGCACTATAAATAATTTTATATGTACTTTTTAAGTTGTTAAAATTTTTATGGATAACATCATTTACCTTTACTCATATATATTTTAGTGGCCCTATGTGTCGTGTTTGAGGTTTTGTTGAATAACACTAGCCTATTTAAAGATTTGAGATTAATTGAGTTTGTAGGGATATATGCATGTTAATGAGATTATTTTGAGGTTCAATTATGGATGTTGGGTGTTGGGTTTTTGGCTCAAAATCATAAGTTTGAGGACTTGTTGCATAATTAACCTATTAATGGGGTATTTTTTTTTAAATCCGAGACTTGATTGCTTGCTAAGAACGCCAAAACTTAATTGCCAAGGTGGAGTGATTTGTCTTGGTTTGTTTAATTACTTGGGAAGCAAGTATTTTAGTTTGTTTAGGATTTGGTTTTAGTTTTCTTATTTATTTAGGATTTAATTTTACTATTTTGATATAGTTTATGTTTCTGCGTGACCTATAAAAATGATTATTGTGGTAGAATTTTGAGTATGAGAAAAAAATCTAATATAGTAAAAAATTAAGATATGAAGATTCTAAGAGGGATGAGGGATCTGGAGGCCGAAAAACATTAAGACGAAAAGCCTTTTGCGATTTTCAGGCTAGAACGAGAAACCTTTTGTGATTTTTATATCTTGTAATTATATGAGGACAAGATATTGGGGTTGTCAGTAATATGTAGGGGATTCATGGGTCAATATGAGCACTAAGGGCATACCCTTACTATAATCTTTATATTTTGTTCAAGTGAATTTTTTAATTTGTGGATATAGGCTAGTTAAGGGCCAAACCAAGTTAGATTTGTGTGTGTTTCTTTGAACATGTTTGTTATTCTGCTACGTGTGATGAGTGATTGAAGAATTTTTTTCTTAGCTCCGATATAATGGACAGTGTAGTGCATTCTTGGCATGGTGGAGCTTGTGTTCGTATTCATTTCTGTATGTTGTTATATTCATGTTTTGGTGGTATTTGTTGTTTATAGTCATGATCATTTGTTCGTGGTTGTCATCACATGTGCTCATGTTTGAAAAAATTTTGAGCCAACATGAAGATTGTTGGGTTGTTGGCTCAAAATCATAAAGTTTGAGGACTTGTTGCATAATTAACCTATTAATGGAGTAACTTATTTTTTTAAGATCCGAGCCTTGATTGTTTGCTAAAGGTGCCCAAATTTAATGGCCAAGTGGAGTGGTTTATCTTTGTTTGGTTAATTACTTGGGAAGCAAGTATTTTAATTTGTTTAGGATTTAGTTATAACTTTTTTATTTGTTTAGGATTTAGTTTTCCTATTTCGATATAGCTTGTGTTTGTGTATGACCTATAAAAAAGCTCATTATAGTAGAGTTTTTGGTATGAGAGAAAAGCCAATGTGATGAAGAAGCAAAATGTGGGGGTTTCAAAAGGGAGGAAAAATTCGGAGGCCGAAAAAGACTCGGACGAGAAGTCTTTTGTGAATCTCATATCTTGTAATTGTGTGAAGATAAGATATTGTTATTATCAGTAGTATGTAAGAGATCCATATGTTAGCGTGAGCACTAAACATATTTATACTGTAATATCTATATTTTGTTCGAGTGGATTTCTCTAATCCATTTATGTAAGTTAATTAAGAGTTGAACTATGTTAAATTTGTATATATTTCTTTGATTTTGTTTATTGTTCTACTGCGTGTGATGAGTGATGGAGAAATTTTTATCCAATATTTAGTTAAATTAGCGTTCAATTCAAACCGAAAAGTTGAAATGACCAGTATTCCTGTTATCCACAATCATGTATTTACTGATTGTTATGTATAGTATGTTGAGTTATTAGCTCCTTATACTTCCGTTGATAACAAAAAAATCTCTTGTCTCCTACTTTCAAGACGTTACTTGTCGTCTGTCCCAACCGAATTAAGGAATTTGTGTAATTTAAACGTGCTAAAATTCCAAACCGAACATCTGATTTATATGTTATATCCACATGAAATTAATTTCCCTGGCAACAGAAGCTCCAAGGAGAAGCCGTGAAGATGGACTCGACGTTATTGGCAAACATTTCATCTCTTTCTTCACAGCCGGGGGTGCCTTGGTTTGTCCTATTCATGTATACTGACAGAACCAAACCTTTGGATTCTTGTATGTCCATTATCATAATGACTTGAGAGGAGAGATGTTGTTCTGTAACTCTCTGCACTTCAATGTTCAATTTTATATTTATGAACAATTCGATTAATATTTGTTTATATTCATTTCTTTATTTGTTCTTTTATTCATTTATTTTTTTTTGTAAGTTCAACTGACAGACATTTGTTTTTGTTCATTTTTTCATTTATGTTTGTTTACGTTGTGCATGAACACATTTATTCATATTACTCGCAAACATATTCATTTAGTGGTGTTCACGATGCGTTCGTTTATTCATGGCAATGTTATTTATGAATGAATGAACACAAACAGAAAAAAAAACATTATTTTATAGATTGATGTTGTTCATGTTTGTGTTCATGTAAGGTTATATAAATGAACACGAATAAGACTTGTTTAGTTTTTTTTGTTTTATGGCCCTACTTCCTTGCATCTATCTTCTGGTATGGTTTCACTAGCACTATAAACTAGTTTACTTACACAACTTTATCACAAGATGCTAAATTGTATTGAGTATGGCAAAGTTATATATATTTAAATGGTAAAAAATGTTTTTCAGAAGATTATTTCAATAATAAACAATATTAAGGTAATTATTTCAATGATAAACTAAGGTACATATACTTCATTCAGAAACAAATATTTCAGAGAAACAAAGAAATATTTCTAACTGTAGTTTTTCAATATAATTACAAAGTTTGGATAAAAGATCCAAGATTAATAAATAAATAAATAAGATGAGTTCAAATATTTCTAACTCTTGGTTTATGTCCCTCCGTGGGCCTGTTAAATTTGGAATAATTTTTGTTAGTATTTAGAAGCATTATTACAGGTGTACAATAGAATAATATATTATTTCATACTATTACTATAATTGAGGAAAGGATAATTAATGCTAGCTATTCTGAACCCGAATGATAACTAAACAAACTTGTAACATTTTGGAAAAAGTGACAAGGCCGCAGTCGAATTCTAAACCTCTTCAAATGCCCCTTTGATAAGAAAAGTTGCTAGGGAAACCCATTTGAATACATTGCACTACTCTTCGCCACAAAACATTTCTCACTTTTATCTTTTTTTTCTTTTGTTTTCAAAATATGCGAAATTCTTACATCTTTATACATATTTTCTCAGATTTATTGCCCTTCATTTAGTTTATTAATGCAATTATTAGTTAACTAGAACCATTATATGATCTAGTGAATGATAATCACGGAAGAATTGAAAGCTATTGTTGTACAATACTCATAATTTTTTTTAAAAAAAAATGTGAAACAATAACAAACATTATACTTTCTTTATCCCAAGAAATGGAATATATACCATTCTTGTAATTTTTTTTTATTGTAATCAACCACCAATATTGCCCATTTGACTGCTGCGGTTGTGCGACCCAGATCACCAACAAAACACATCGATCCAGCCACTGTGATGGTGTTGGTGACGGGCCGCGAGCCGGCGTCGCAGAAGGGAGCAGAGACGAAAGAAGCCTCGCTCGGGGCAGAGCGGTCAAGTACATTTTCCGGTGGTTGGTGGTGGCAAATAGGGAAAATGCAGAGCGGGCAATACCAGGAGTCGACTCCTTGGTGTGATTTTTGCGGCCATAGAACAAAGCCATCAATGGTGGTTCAGAGCTCAATAAGAATCGAAGCTTAACTTTTCAAATTTATGAAAAAAATAAAATCTGATCGTGAGTTGAATTTTAAATGAGTTTTCTCCCTTTATTGTTCCCCGAATGCCTGATTCCCACGACACATCGCCTTCCAGTTGCATGTTAGGTTACATAAATCTTTTATTTTGGGAGCAAGATTTATTTTGAACCACCGTTTGCACTTTCATTTTACAACATTTTTATTTATTTAAATTTTATGAAAAGCTTTGGGTCAGAATGGCATGCTCATCATCTCACTTGGCCGCCAAATAGCACTCCGGTGGCAGCACTGACTCTCATCCTCCCCTATGTAACCCTTGAATGTCTGACTCCTAACAAACACCATCATCTAGTTTTGCAACGCTTCAAGTTTGAATTTTCAGGTGATCGTGACAAGGGAAGGAGGGGTTGGGTTTCCTCTGGGCATAAACCATTAAAGTAAGGGGTATCTCTCCTCTCCCAACCCCAAGAATTTTAAAAATGTAATATAAGATATTAATTTGATCATTTTGTCAAAAGTTAGAAACTAAGTGTGAATCCCCCCCCCCTCCTGGAGATATTTTAGAAGAATATAAAGATGAGAGGTAGAGAAATATTCACTAAAAATTATGCGATCGATTGTGCATTCATCACAAACTTTTTTTTGTCATTTTTTATTCTTATCTGAAACCCATGGTCTAAATGCAATATTAGCTCTTCGATTTAATTTAATTGGTATAATTAACTCTCAAATTATGAGTCAACCTATTTTAGTCACTAAACTTTACAACTCATACTAAGTTCAAAATTTTCAAATAAGTCATGTTAATACCTAATAGAAAATGTCAGTGTCATTAAAAAAATATGATTTTTCCTACTTGTTTTTAGTATGAAATTGTAAACTTTTATATCTTTTAATTATTTTATTCTAAAAAACTAGAATTAATATATTTCTAGGCAATTCTTTAGTTTTTTTAAAAAATTAACTAGGTATCTTTATGTTTTACATGAAAAAGTAATAGTAATATTTCTCATTCAAAATTTATTTTTGAAACTTCTAAATATTTTCAAAGACTTATTCAATCTAAAGTTAAATTGAAAGCTTATATATTTAATGACTATAGAAATACTTTATTTTAAAAATCAATAAAATTTGATAACTTACGTCAAAGTAAAATTAAAGTTTACTCAAAATAATGTACTTGTATGTATATTATTATAAATTAATGTAAATAATTTTTATTTAGATTCACCGTTAAAACTTAGTCTTACCATCGTCTTACCGTATTCTCTTCGGAGGGAAAGGGGAGGAAAAAGAAGGGAAAAGGGGGGGAAAAAGAAGAGGAAAATACTACTTGTAGTTGACCCTACTCCTCGATAAAAAAAAACTTGGTTCCACCGCTAGGCATGAGGGACGCGTGTGGAAGAAGGGGGGCTTGTTTAAATTTGACCAAGCCGAATAGATTGCAACCTGCAACCTGCAATGAGCCGGTTGACTTAACGGGCAGGCTTTGAGTCTCCTTAGAGTAAAATGTAAAACTTTACTGAAATTTTAAAACCCTTTTTTTTTATTTGAAAACTCATTAATAAATTTATTATTTTTAATTTTGGTGATTTTTACTAAGAATCAATGTCATTTAAAAGCTAACATTTCTATATATTTAATAATCAATTGAGTTAAATTTTTGAAAATTAGTTAATTTTTTATGATTTTTTCTGTACCCAGCTTAAAAGGAAATTTCAACAAAATAATTAATTTTTAAAAATAAAAATATTTTAAAATGCCTTTGAAAAATGTTAAATTAGTATTTCAAAAATCAATAAAATTAAAAATAATGTATGAATAACTAATTGTTTAGTCTCCCAAAACAGTGAAACTCAAAAGAGGTTTCATTGACTTGAGAAATAATAAGACAAAAGAAGGCTGGTTGCTTTGAGGTGCATGTTGATTTGATCCATGAGCAATGAGTTATTGTCCAATAATTGAAGTCTGATAATAGAAAGTTTGACGCATTAAAAACATGGGCCTTGGCTCCTGCACCAGCCGGGTGGGGGGTGGGTCATACAGGACATAAGGGACCGTTCTAAAATATATAGTGGGTAACGGTGTCGTCCCATTTTTCACTGTCCGATCAAAAGATTAGATTTTGATTTAAAATACTCTTTGTAACTATATTTTTATATTTTTATTATTTTAGTCTCAAATATTTATTTTATTTTTCCTAGACTATTCCGTTCAGATCAAGTATGAATAAGTTTTAAAGTGACTGGCTTTTGCAGGTTATATGTGGTAACTCTAAAAATGCAACCAGTCTAACCTAAAAAAAAGCAATAAAAAACTAAGAAAAGTGAAATATTTTTTTAAAAAAGCAATTAAAACTAAAAAGAATCAAAATTTTTCTAAAAAATCAATTAAATATTAAAAAAGTGATAAATGTTAAAAAATGGTAAATATTTTTAAAAAGTGATAAAAAAATTCTAAAATGCAATAAAGATTTTTAAAAAGTGATAAAAAATTGAATTTTTTTTTAAAAAAGTGATAAATGTTAAAAAATTGGTAAATATTTTTAAAAAGCTATTAAAAACTGAAAAAGTGATAAATAATTCTAAAATGCAATAAATAATTTTAAAAAAATCTTAAATAAATAAAAAAACTAAAAAAAAAATCAAAAAATTGATTAAATAAAAAAAATCAATTAAAACTAAAAAAATCAAACTTTTTTTTAAAAAAAGAAAATAAATATAAAAAAATTGATTAAATATAAAAAAACTGATAAAATATTTAAAAAAAAAGTGATAAATGTTAAAAAATGGTAAATATTTTTTAAAAGTGATTAAAAACCAAAAAAGTTATAGAAATATCTAAAATGTAATAAATATTTTAAAAATGTGATAAAAAACTAAAAAAGCAAATTTTTTTAAAACAAGTGATAAATGTTAAAAAATTGGTAACTTAGGTGTGACCGGGTCACTTTGAAGGTTACCTCAAAAGGTGACCGGGTCACTTTGAAGTTATCTTAGGTGTGATCGTCTCACTTTGAGGGTAACCTAAAAATGTGACCAGGTTACGTTGAAGGTATCTGCAGTGTGACCGATCAATATGAAGGTAATCTAAAAAGGTGACCGGGTCACTTTAAAGGTAACCTAAAAATGTGATTGGGCCACGTTGAAGGTACTTTCGGTGTGACTGGGTCACTTAGAGGGTAATCTAAAAAGGTAACCAGGTCACATTAAAGGTTCCTTCAGTGTAACCGGGTCACATTTAATGTAACCTAAAATGGTGATCGGGTCACATTAAAGATACCTTCTAGATGGTCGGGTTATCTTTTTAGGTAACCTTCAATATTACCCGGTTACACTTAAGGTTAACTTAAGGTAAAAATTAAAACCTTATTTATACCAAGACTCCTCAAATCATAAACTCTCTGTCTCTAAATATTACAAAATTGTTTAATATGTCAATCATGGTAAAAAACTAATACTGTATAAAAAAATCTTAAACAAAACTCTAACCCTAAAACCTAATCTTAAACTCAGATACTAAACCTAAACCTTAAGCCCTAACCCAAAACATTAACTGAAAACGTAAACCCTAAACATGTACATAAATGTTTTGCATTTATTAATTAAAATGTTAAATATGTCAATTGTAGTTAAAATTAATATTACGTGAGAAGTAAACCCACAATATAATATAAACAAAATACTAAACATAACACTAAATCCTAACCCTAACCTTAAATCTTAAATTTATCCTTAGTCCAAAACTATAAACAACTAAATCCTAAGTCCAACCCTAAACCCAAAACCATAAACGATACACCTCAACCCTAACATTAAATCATAAACCTTAGCCTAACACTAAATCTTAATCCCTAGCCCTAATCCCTAAGCCTAAGCTTAACCCTTAACCCTAACCCCAAGCCTAAGCCTAAGCCTAACCCCTAACCTTAACCCTAACTTTAACCCCAAACCCTAACATAACCATATTCCCTACTTCTTAAGACTACATACATGCTTGAGCTTTTAAAAACTTTACCAAATATTGTTCAAATTAAAATGTAAATACATGCTAAATCCTAAACACTAAACCCTAACTCTACTCCTAAACCCTAAACCATAAACGATACACCTAAACCTAACATTAAATCATAAACCCTAACCCTAATTCCTAATCACTAAGCCTTAACCCTAATCATTAATTCCTAACCTTAACCCTAATTCCTAATTCTAGTCCCTAACTTTAATCCCTAATCCTCTAACCCTAATCCCTAAACAATTTACGGTACCAATTTAAGGTTATGGTGGTATCAAGTTAAGGTTATAATGGTATAAATTTAAGGTTATAGTGGTACCTAGTTAAGGTTATCGTGGTATCAAGTTAAGGTTATTGTGGTACCAAGTTATGGTTATGATGGTACCAAATTAAGGTTACATTGGTATCTATTTAAGGTTATAGTGGTACCAAGTTATGGTTATTGTGGTACCAAGTTAAGGTTATTGTGGTACCTAAAATTAAGGTTATGGTTATTTGGTACCAAGTTAAGGTTATAGTGGTACCAATTTAAGGTTATCGTGGTACTAATTAAAGGTTATAATGGTACCAAGTTAAGGTTATGGTGGACCAAGTTAAGGTTATGGTGGTACCAAGTTAAGGTTATAACGGTACCAAGTTAAGGTTACGGTGGTACCAATTTAAGGTTATAATGGTGCTAAGTTAAGGTTGTAGTGGTACCAATTTAACGTTATGGTGGTACCAAGTTAAGGTTATTGTGATACCTAGTTAAGGTTATAGTGGTACCAAGTTAAGATTATAGTGGCACCATGTTAAGGTTACAGTGGTGCCAAGATTAGATTATAGTGGTACCAAGTTAAGGTTATAACCTTAAATTGGTAACACTTTACTGGTTCACTCGGTTACCCTAGGATAATAACCTTAACTTGGTACCGCTGCAACCTTAACTTGGTACCTCTATAACCTTAACTTTGAACCTGTACCATTTTTACCCGTTCACCCGGTCACAATAGGACAATAACCTTACTTGTACCATTTTCAACCGTTAACTTGGTACAATAGGACAATAACCTTAATTTGATACCACAATAACTATAACTTAGTACCACTAGAACCTTAAGCTAGTACCATTGAACCTTACTTTGGTACCAATATGACCTTAAGTTGGTACCAGTATAACCATAATTTAGTACCAGTAGAACCTTAAACTGGTATCACTAAACCTTAAATTGGTATCAGTATAACCTTAACTTGATACCATTAGAACTCTAACTTGGTACCACAATAACCTTAACTTGGTATCACAAAACCTTAATTTGGTACCGTTATAACCTTAGCTTGGCACCATTGACACCTTAATTTGATACCACAATAACCATTACTTGGTACCACTAGAACCTTAAGCTGGTACCCTTTAACCTTATTTTGGTACCAATATGAACTTAAGTTGGTACCAATTTTTTTTAATGAAAAAACATATACCCTAATACTGAACAGATAAATAAATCAAACAAAATCACTAATTCAAACAGAACCCCCTGTAATACTATTTTTTATGAAATTTTATTTTTTAAATAGTAAAAAAGATATATTTCTTTCATCTTTCTTAATTTATTTACTATTTACAAATGAAGCAAATAATCTAGATATATGGAGTAATATTTATTTTATATAGATTTTATATACTTTATATAATAACCTAAACCTTAATCTCTAACCCTAAACATCAACCCTAATCCTAAACCCTAATACTAAATCCTTAACCCTAAAAGTAATCATAATCCTAACCCCTTAATCCTAAACCCTTATCATTAACCTTAACCATAATCCTAACATTAAATCCCTAACCCTAAACATAATCCTAATCCTAACCTGTTAATCCTAAAACAAAACACCTTAATCATCTGAAGTAATATTTATTTTATATAATTTTATACATTATTGATATCATTAGTTAATAATTATACTTTTGTAGGTCTAAAAAGAAATGATTTATTCGTTTAAATATATTTAATAATATGTGTGATTATTACATTCAATAAAGTAAATATCATTAAATATAAATATATTAATTAACTACACTTTTTACTGAATACATATTTATACTTATTATTATATTAGTATTTCATATTATGAATACATATTTTAAATGCAGTAAATAGCGATTTTTAAAAAAGTGATAACATGTTAAAAAAAGCTATTACATGTTAAAAAAAGGCTATTACATGTTAAAAAAAGCTATTACATGTTAAAAAAAGTGATAACATTTAAAAAAAAGTGATAAATGTTTAAAAAATGGTAATTTTTTTAAAATGCTAATAAAAAATGAAAAAGTGATAAATAATTCTGAAGTGCAATAAATAATTCAAAAAAAGGATTAAATTAAAAAAATAAGCGAAACACATCTACAAAAAGTGATATTTTTTTAAAAAAAGTGATTAAATATACAAAAAAAAAGCTATTAAAACTAGAAAAAGTGAAAAAATTTTAAGAAAATTGATTAAATATTAAAAAAATGATTAAATATAACAAAAAGTAATAAAATATATAAACAAGTGATCAATGTTGACAGAATTGTCAATATTTTTAAAAAGCAATTAAATACTGAAAAACTGATAAAAACATCTAAGATGCAATAAAATTTTTAGAAAAGAGATAAAAATATAAAAAAAATTGACATAATATAGGAAAAAAGTGATTTAGTATAAAATAAGTGTTTAAATATAAAAAAAAGTGATAAAACTAGGGAAAAAAAGTGAAAAATGTTAAAAAAAATGGTAAATATTTTTTAGAAGCTATTAAAAACCAAAAAAGTGATAAATAATTCTAAAATGTAATAAATATTTTATGAAAAAATTTAAATAAAAAATAAGTGATACAAAACTAAAAGTAGCGACATTTTTTTTCAAAAAAGTGATTAAATATATAAAAAAATGATGAATAATTAAAAACGATAAAAATTAGTACCAAATAGATTATCACATTCGATTAATTTTTAATAATTTGTTTAAAAATTACACATATCTTCCTCCGATTTTATAAACATATTACAAAATCTTATAATGACCTAAACCTTAATCTCTAACCCTAAACATCAACCCTAAGCTCTAACCCTAACCTTAAACCCTCATTGTATATTCAGTGACCTGTTCAATGAAAGAACTCTAACACTACATGTAACCTTAGCTTTAATTATAATCCTAATCCTTAACCCTAAATGAATTACTAACCCTAACCTTAAATACCAAAACATAACTCTAACTCAAACCATAACCCTAAACCCTAAACCCTAAACTTTGACCTAACCTTAATTCTTGATCCCTAACCCTAATCCCTAATCCCTAATCCTAAATCCTAATATTAAATCCCTAACCCCAAAAGTAATCCTAATCCTAACCCTTAAACCTAAACCCTTATCATTAACCTTAACTATAATCCTAACATTAAATTCCTAACCCTAAACATAATCCTAATCCTAACCTATTAATCCTAAAACAAAACGCCTTAATCATCTGAATTAATATTTATTTTATATAATTATATACATTATTGATATCATTAGTCAATAATTATACTTTTTTAGGTCTAAAAAGAAATGATTTATTGGTCTGAATATATTTAATAATATATGTGATTATTAAATTTAATAAAATAAATATTATTGGCAACTTAATTTGATACCACAAAAACCATAACTTAATACCACTAAAACCTTAAACTGGTACAATTGAACTTTACTTTGGTACCAATATGACCTTAAATTGGTACCAGTGGAACCTTAAGTTGGTATCAGTATAACCATAATTTGGTACCACTAAAACCTTAAACTGGTACCATAGAACCTTAAATTGGTATCAGTATAACCTTAACTTGATACCATTAGAACCCTAACTTGGCACCACAATAACCTTAACTTGGTATCAAAAAACCTTAATTTGGTATCATTATAATCTTAACTTGGGACCATTGACACCTTAATTTGATACCACAAAAACCATAACTAGGTACCACTAGAACCTTAAACTGGTATCATTAAACTTTACTTTGGTACCAATATGACCTTAAGTTGGTACCAGTAAAACTTTAAGTTGGTATCAGTATAACTATAATTTGGTACCACTAGAACCTTAAACTGGTACCACTTTACCTTAAATTCGTACCAGTACAACCTTAACTTAGTACCATTAGAACCCTAACATGGTACCACAATAACCTTAACTTGGTATCACAAAACCTTAATTTCGTACCGTTATAATCTTAACTTGGGACCATTGAAACTTTAATTTGATACCACAAAAACCATAACTAGGTATCACTAGAACCTTAAACTGGTACCATAAACCTTACTTTGGTACCAATATAACCTTAAGTTGGTACCAGTAGAACCTTAAGTTGGTATCAACATAACCATAATTTGGTACAACTAGAACCTTAAACTGGTACCACTTTACCTTAAATTGGTACCAGTATAACCTTAACTTGGTATTAGCATAACCATAATTTGGTACCACTAGAATCTTAAACTAGTACCATTTTACCTTAAATTGGTACCAGTACAACCTTAACTTGGTACCATTAGAACCCTAACTTGGTACCACAATAACCTTAACTTGGTATTACAAAACCTTAATTTGGTACCGTTATAACCTTAACTTTTGACCATTGAAACCTTAATTTGATACCACAAAAACCATAACTAGGTACCACTACAACCTTAAATTGGTACCATTAAACCTTACTTTGGTACCAATATAACCTTAAGTTGGTACCAATAAAACCTTAAGTTGGTACCATAGAACCTTAAGTTGGTATCAGCATAACCATAATTTGGTACCACTAGAACCTTAAACTGGTACCACTGAATCTTAAATTGGTACCATTATAACCTTAACTTGGTACCACAATAACCTTAAATTGGTATCACAAAACCTTAATTTGGTACCGTTATAACCTTAACTTGGGACCATTGAAACCTTAATTTGATACCACAAAAACCATAACTAGGTACCACTAGAACCTTAAACTGGTACCATTGAACCTTACTTTGGTACCAATATGACCTTAAGTTGGTACCAGTAGAACCTTAAGTTGGTATCAGCATAACCATAATTTGGTACCACTAGAACCTTAAACTGGTATCACTTTACCTTCAATTGATACCAGTATAACTTTAACTTGGTACCATTAGAACCCCTAACTTGGTACCACAATAACCTTAACTTGGTATCACAAAACCTTAATTTGGTACCGTTATAACCTTAACTAGGGACCATTGAAACTTTAATTTGATACCACAAAAACCATAACTAGGTACCACTAGAACCTTAAACTGGTACCATTGAACCTTACTTTGGTACCAATATGACCTTAAGTTGGTACCAATAGAACCTTAAGTTGGTATCAGCATAACCATAATTTGGTACCACTAGAACCTTAAACTGGTACCACTGAATCTTAAATTGGTACCATTATAACCTTAACTTGGTACCACAAGAACCTTAAATTGGTATCACAAAACCTTTATGTGGTACCGTTATAACCTTAACTTGGGACCATTGAAACCTTAATTTGATACCACAAAAACCATAACTAGGCACCACTAGAACCTTAAACTGGTACCATTAAACCTTACTTTGGTACCAATTTGACCTTAAGTTGGTACCAGTAGAACCTTAAGTTGGTATCAGCATAACCATAATTTGGTACCACTAGAACCTTAAACTGGTACCACTTTACCTTAAATTGGTACCAGTATAACGTTAACTTGGTACCATTAGAACCCTAACTTGGTACCACAATAACCTTAACTTGGTATCACAAAACCTTAATTTGATACAATTATAACCTTAACTAGGGACCATTGAAACCTTAATTTGATACCATAAAAACCATAACTAAGTACCACTAGAACCTTAAAATAGTACCATTGAACCTTACTTTGGTTCCAATATGACCTTAAGTTGGTACCAGTAGAACCTTAAGTTAGTATCAGTATAACCATAATTTGGTACCACCAGAACCTTAAACTGGTACCACTGAATCTTAAATTGGTACTAGTATAACTTTAACTTGGTACCACAATAACCTTAAATTGGTATCACAAAACCTTAATTTGGTACCGTTATAACCTTAACTTGGGACCATTGAAACCTTAATTTGATACCACAAAAACCATAACTAGGTACCACTAGAACCTTAAACTAGTACCATTAAACCTTACTTTGGTACCAATTTGACCTTAACTTGGTACCAGTAGAACCTTAAGTTGGTATCAGCATAACCATAATTTGGTACCACTATAACCTTAAACTGGTACCACTTAACCTTAATTTGGTACCAGTATAACCTTATTATTATATTAGTATTTGATATTATGAATACAGATTTTAAATGCCATAAATATTTTTAAAAAAGCATAAAAACCAACAAAAGTGACAATTTCTTAAAAAAAGTGATTAAATGTGAAAAAAAGCTATTACATGTTTAAAAAATCTATTAAATATACGAAAAGGCGATAACATTTAAAGAAAAAGTGATAAATGTTTAAAAAAAATGGTAAATTTTTTGTAACGCTAATAAAAACTGAAAAAGTGATAAATAATTCTGAATTGCAATAAATAATTTTAAAAAATGAGTAAATTAAAAAATAACTGAAACACAGCTACAAAAAGTGATTTTTTTAAAAAAACAAGTGATTAAATATGCAGAAAAGCAATTAAAACTAAAAAAAGTGAAAAAATTTTAAGAAAGGTGATTAAATTAAAAAAATGGTTAAAGTGGCATAGAAATTATTACGTATAATTATATTTTTCAATAAATATATATTTACATTTAATACCCATAATACCTAAAAATAAATATATATTTTATAATTACTTTACACATTTTAGTAATTTCCCCTTCTTTTTCCTCTATTCCCGCCTATCGCTTCTCCCTTGCAACCTGTTACTGGATCAATACGGTGCATTTCACTCTACCGGTCTAATGGTCTTTTTACTACTAATTTCTAACTTAGGTACTTAACTGAAACATTCTAAAAAGTTTGAGGAATTTTGAAAAACGGGGGGTATCGATACTAACCGGGTATTTTAGAATCTTCCGGACATAAGAGTAATATGTCCCCTTTAGCAAAGCAGATATAGGTGGGGTACGTGTTGGGTGGGTTTGGTTTTTTATTGAAATTTTTCCAAGAAATAGTCATGATATGAGAAAAAATTAATTCAACCCGACAATAATGAACCAAAAAGAACCAAATCTATTGTTTGGTGTTTTCGATTCTCATTCTCATCCTTTTCATTTAACCTAAGTGCACTAGCAATCCTCCAATTTCATTAACTTGCACGAGTCAATCCTTGAACTCAAAGTCAATATATTTAAGTTCTCAAACTTTGAAAAATGACACAAGTTGGTCCATACTAACTCATGTGTTATGTTAAAAATCAAAAAATGATCCTCATATTTATATAACTGTAGTTCATTTTAGATTGATATAGCTATGGGTAGGCAAAATTTATTTAAGTTCATGTTATTATATAATAATTTTTTTGTAAAACATTGATTAAAACTAGCTTATGGTGTACTTGATAGAGATTTTTAAGATATAATTAAAAAATTTTATTTTTATTTATATTAATTTTCTAAAATTTTATCCAAATCAAAATTTAATAAATCAAATAACTTTAAAAAGCACTTTTAGGATATTGTTTAACAAGTTTTTTATGGTTTGTCTGTGAGTATGTGTATGTATATTGTACATGAGTACTTTTTATTTGTTTTCAATAATTTTTATGAATAAAAAAATTAATCATACTAATTTTAAATACCTTTATCTCTCTTTTTTTTTTTGTATTATCATGAGGTGTTCCAATAAAATAGAAAAAATTATCCTTGCTTTACATTTCATTATCATATGCGATTCATATAAAAAAGCTTCAATTTTTTTTTCTCTTATATAAAATTTTTTTTTATTGCCTATGCTATGAAAATGGCTCATCTAATAGCAAATGTCTCTCAAATGGATTAGCTAATAATAAATATCTCTCAAACTAAGTGATTATATTGAAAAATCATTTTCGATCTTTTGTCTCAATTTATAATAATTTATTTTAAAACTTATAAATCTTCACCATACAATTAGCATTTAAAAATTTGTAAAATATTACCAATAATATAATAATTACTCAAGAAACAAACTTTAAATATGGCTACACAATGAGTATCAAACTGATTAATTAACTAATTATGTTTTAAAATCAATTAGTTTACTTTTTTTAATTGATCAATTAAATATAATAATTTTTGTTAGTCTATAATTCTTTAGTTGCAATAAACCTTTAACTTTCTATAAAATACTATCAATTATATGATACTTACACAAATAATAACAAAAAAACACATGAAACTAAATAAGTTTGACCTAAACATGGACTAAAACAATAAAAAGTGAACTACGATCACCTATGTTCAGACAAGAGAGATCAAGGATCATGTATGAATTTTACACCCAACACCATGAGGTGCCTTGGACTAACTTGTACAATTTATCCGAGTTTGAGAACTTAAATATGCTTAGTTGGAATTTGGGGATTAACTCATGTGAGTTAGCCAAGCTGGAGGGCTTTTGGTGCACTTTCGCCTTTTCATTTTGCATCACATGCTTATAACAACTATAAAATTTCATATAGAAAAACTAAAAAGCAAAAAATAATTTAATCTACCAACATTTACTATATTAAGAAATATTTAGTATAATTCACAACTACTTTTAAGTTTAAATATACATATGATTCGGACTGCATTGTTCGATTGGAAAAGTTTTGTGTTTTCAATAAAAAATATTTAGGTAAATAAGTAATATCATAAATTTTATACTATATTTAAATATATTAATCAATTTCTTTCCATTTCAAGTTGATTTTATATAAAATCAAAACTAAACAAAAAAGAAATAGATTCTCCATTAGTGGAACCAACCAATGACCCATTATTAATTTTTATCCAACCCAAACAAACCTAACAATGGTGGTTTAGGCTGATTTTAGCGTTATCCAATTCGTACTATGATAAATGAATGCATCCTCGATTTATTGGAATTTCTTTCCATCACATAATAACAGTGTTACGCGTATTAAACGTTTTCTATAAATATTATTATAAATTTTTGTCACATAATAATAGTTGTTGTGGGAGGCAACAACTCACGGAATTTGATTCTTTACCATTAATCAACAAAATAGAAAAAATTTCTAGATTGAGAGAGTTTTTACTCGTTTGATACTCGTTTGATATTGTTTTAGAGGATATTTTTTATGGGTTAACTTCTTTGTAAAATATTGTTCTTGTATCATCTTGCGTTAGATTTCTATTAATTAATGATATATTTCAGTTTCAAAACGAAAGGGCAAAAAATTTTCTGTCTTCTTAAATAAAGGGAAAATTACAATAACCCCTGAGGTTTTCGTAAAAATACAATTTAGTCCCCAATTTTTCGAAAACCTACACTTACCCCGTTTAAAAATTAACTCCAGTAATGATCATTACTAGAGGAAAGGAAAAAACGCACGACTTAAAGTTAATTTTAAATAAAAAAATAAAAATAAATTATTTTAAAATCACACTTAAATTAAAATCAACTTTTACTATAAAGAACTAGATCTCAGATAAAACCATAGACTTAGCAAGATCAGCGAAGCCGGCGGTCTTCTGGGTCGAATATGGGGAAGAGAAAGGGACGATGAAAGAGAGGGGACGGTCTTCTAGGTCAATCGGAGCCACTGTCGTCTCCGGCGATGATGCTCGTTCCATCGCCGCCTCGGATTGCGGCAATCGGTTGGACGTTCTGGGTTCAACAATGGACTTCGGTAACACCACCGTCACTCAATCTCAGTTACCCAATTCATCGATTATGATCTTCGCTACATTTACCAGTAGGACGATGAAAGCGAAGATCGAGAGGAGAGCGATTCGAGTTCGAGACGCGGCAAATTTGGTTGGTTGGTTTCATTCTCTCTGCCTCGATAAGGCGGAGCTGGCGTCTCCGGTGGGATCGACAGTCGAGACGCAACTGGAAGAGGAAGAAGCGTCCACCGTAGAAGCTAATCGACGTCCTTCGTCGCTGATTACCCTCGATAACCCTACACCTCGCCCCGCTGGACCCTCAAGATGCCGGAAATGGACACAGAGACGGAGAACGGAGGGGAGTTCGCAGCAAATGGAGCTGAGTCCGAATTCGTGGCTGTTGAGTCCGATTCGTGGCTGAAGTTGAGCCCATTGAGTTCGATTTATTTTTCCTTTTTTCAAAATGTCTGTTGAGGTTGGTTTTCTGATTCGTTTCTTAGGAGATTAGGTCTCCAGTCAGAACTCGGCGGGGGTGGCGTTTCTGGACTGTTCGCGGTGTTGGGTAGCGTAGCCTTCATCCTCCGGCTGGTTCACAAGCGGATTGAGTGACGGTGGCATCGGATTGAGATCGGTGGCGTCGAATTGAATGTCAGAAGTTGGGATCTCCAGATGCTTTTATTTTTTCTTTTTAATTTTAATTGAAGCGTCTGCTTTGTTCATGGGATTTACTTATAGCCTAGTATTGTAGATCATCAATATAGTATTTACGAAAAAATTAAAAATAAAAAGTGACGAAAGTAATATGTGTTACCCGATAACCTCTAATCATGGAATGCCATGCCAAGAAAAAAAGACACCAAATTCCAATATACCTAGTTTTCTCCACAAAAAAAAAAAAAAAAAAAAAAAAAAAAAAAGCACCACCTGCCCTTTTGCGTCACTCCAAACTTTGTCTGCCGTTTCCGGCCAAATTCAAACTTTAGTTCAAATCTAATTAATTCTTTTTCAATTTATTTATTATTTGATTGATTTTATCTAATATTATTTATTAGATTTTATTATGGATATAATTTTTTTAAAAATTTTTGTGTTCAAAAGTGATCCTCAATTAAAAACTGGCAATGATATATTTAGATTTTCTCTTGAATTCATCGGAATTTCAACTCTACTAAGATGTTTCAATACTTGACAATAGATATAAAATCGATTATCTAGAATAAAGTTAGTATTTAATTTTTTAATATTTTATAGGTAGTCATTTTATTTTCATAAATAGTCTTTGTTTAGATTTTGTAATAGATTTTATTCCAGTTATTTGTGAGTTATATTCTCCAAATTTATTCTAATTTACTTGGAAGGTTCGATTTGATTTGATTCTCTTCTCTTCATTTGGTATCGCAAGAATGAGTAGCCTTTTGTGGTCAATTTTATATTCCTGTTGTTTTTAGAGTCTTATATCATTATTAGTTTATAAAAAATTGTTTGACTCACTTTTAGTTGAAATGAAACATCTTTTATAAAAAAAAAAAACAAAGGAAGAAATGCCATGCCAAAATGAAGAACCATAATATTTTTCATTTTCTTGCTTTTGAAATTTGAGTTTGACTATATACTTAGTTTTGTAAATGATGCATGTACATATTGAACCTGTTCATTGTACATTAACTGGGCCACATTAACATCCTATTTCAACAACTCAAGCAGGCTCACTTTCCAGCTAAATATATTTAAGCCTCCAATAAAACAAAATTATGACACTACCACTCATGCGTAACCTCCGTTCTATTTAAACTTTGATGCACCACTATCCTGCTTCACCCTTAATCGCTCCTTTCTCTGTATGAAACCTTCAAGAAAAAAAGATGTGGGGTAGAAGACAAAAAGCGGTATGGTTTGATTACAAGAATGCCAATGTTTTCAATTGTTCTGGATTTGTTCTGGTTTGGTTTGATTGCAAGAATGCTGGTGTTTCCAATTGCTCTGCATTTGCTTTATGATTCTTGTTCCTAGTCTGAATTTCTTGTTCGTTTAGTTAAATCTTTGGTTTGTTTGAGATTTAGGAATAAATTTGCTTAGGTTTGTGAATCATTGTTGTCAATTTTGCTCGAGATTGCTCAGGTTGCCAATGATTTGCTTAGGATTTCTTGTTGCCAAATCGATTTGCCCATGATTTCTTATTGTTGTTGATTTGCTCATGATTGCTCAGGTTGCCATTGATTTGCTTGAGATTTCTTATTGTCATGGATTTGCCATTGATTTGCTGCAATGGAAGTGTGACTCATCAGATTTGGTGAACTTCAAAGGTGATTTCATCTTTGTCTTAGCTAGATTCCGAGCATGATCCAACCCAGAACACGAAAACATGTTAATCAGGATATAAGTACATAAAATGAACTAGGCGTAACTAATATTTTTTATAAATTTTTTAACAATAAACAAGTTGAAAATAAATAGTCAAAGTTCATCTTAAAAAATTAAAAAATGATGAACAGACGAGGGGAAAAAACAATTAATTGGTTTGATGGAATATGCCGAAAGTAACGTACAATGACAAATAATTAAATAGGTTTTGGAAAGAGTTAGTTCCTGTGTTCAATATGAGCTTATTTTTCCATGTTGACATTGAATTTTAGATTTCATACGTTGGTCGGATAAAGAGGGAATAAGTTTATTTAGTCAGTATTTTATAAAGAATCCTTATAACTTTTTTTTTAACAAAAGAAAAAAAAATAAGAGTAAGGATAAAGGAAGAGAAAATGACTAAGAAACCATGGAGGTAAAGTGTTTGATTAGTGGGAGATTACATATGACTTTGACAAAACCAGGAAGAATTAATAACTCCAATAGGGGCTTCTTACATGCTGCAATTTTGCTAATAACTCAACAAGTCCTAAACATCATCCCCTTGTCCTATTGGTTTCACATGGCATAAGGGAATCTGGAGGACCTAACTTTGTAGAGTGAGCATTGTTAGGGACGGCTTTTGTAGCCAATCAATTGATATTCCTTGCTTCGGAAGCTTTTGTTTGCTAGTGGGGTAACTTGCGCCCTCAATCATAAACTTATAATTACCGTTACAAATTGGTTCTTAATCTTTCTTTGTTGCATATTAGTCACAAACCTTAAAAGTCTATTTCATAGTGGTCTTTATCCTACAAGATTAACTTACTTTTGCATAACAGTAAAATATCAAATTTTTAAAATTTAATTTAAATTATTTAGTAATTATCTTTCAATATATTCAAATTGTGCTATTTTTTTTTTATAATTAATGGTTCATTTAAATTATAGATTTATTCTCTTTATAAATTGAGTTTCTATGCTAACTTAGTCTTCTCATGATACCAGCCTTTATCTCTATAAAGAAACATGTAGTTAGCCACCTACTTGTCACCGTTTTATTTTTTGAAAGTATTACCATATGAGTGTTCTTCCTTACATGTTTTCACATGATAAAATCCTTTTTTTTTTTTTGTTGTAGCCCAAAGATATAAATCACTAACAACCTAACAACCCTACCTTTATACTTAGGTCTTACCCACTCCTTTGTATATTTTGCTATTGTAATAGGTCTCTGCTCCATAATTGAGTGTTTATCAATAACATCCTTAAATTGTCGCAGTTCATCAAAGGTCATACTCACGGCAAATATAGGAAAAATATAGTTTGGATCCTATCGTGGAAATCCTTAACTATCTCCTTCACTAAGTCCTATTTCCTTACACTAACCAATAACATTGCTTCTCCTTTCACCATCCCTTATACCACCTTCAACTACAATACTTAGTTTTAGCTTTGTGTCTGCCTGTTTTTGTTGAACTCCTTCACTTTTTCTAAAATTACTTTTAGCTCATCATCATCGTCACTCAAGTACTACTTCTCCATTTTGGCCTCATCATCTTGGCCAATATACCAAAACAATTTTCTCAATAGCGCACCATTGGCATCCTTTACACCATAAGTTGTTTTAACCCCATCTCCTCCTTCTACATCAGTATAGTCTTCACTAGTTTTATCCTCATTATCTGCATTGTATATCAGTTTACATGTACTCCCAATATCAATTCCATGTTCAATGTACACTTGAAGAGTCCCAATTTCTAGTAATGTTTTTGCCACCATATTAATGTCTGCATCACTAGTTGTCACTATCTAACCATCTTCTTGTTCTTAGTTTCCTTTGGTTACAACTAAAATAACTTTTTCACATGCACATCAGCCAAACTTTCTGTCATTCCTTTCAGTTCATGATATGATGGCCTGTCCTTGACCACAATCAACTAACTTCGCACCTTACCCATGTATTCACAATGATCTCATATTTGAACTAGCCACCATATGTGAATATTAACAAAGCAAATGTGTGTCCCGTTCTACAAAATATTTAAGACAACGAATTTTATGATAAGTCCTTGTCATATATTGTACAAGGTGTTAAATACTATTACCGTTAGGTATATCGTGCCCTAGATTTTTAAGTGGTATACCGCGCCGCGTACCGTTACCATTTTTGTAAAAAAATAAATGTTAGAATATTATTTTAAGATGACATAATTTGTTTAATAATTTATTTTTACACATTTTATATGTATTCTAGTTTTTCTCATCATAATTTGTAAAATATAAATAAAATATATATGATAGAAGATATTCAGTTGGGGTAGCATGCACCAAAAATCCAATTTGAGGATATTGTTCAATACCACAAGAACCTTCAAGTTACTATCATCCATTAAACTATTATATTAATTAAGAAAAGTAGCAAAAAAATAAAAGTAAAATTTTAATTTATGATATGTGTATTATTTATTTTTAAATGTTTTATATATTTATGATATTTTTTATGTAAAATAAAAAAAATAGCTGTAAAAATAAAAATACTACATTACGTACCATGCAGTATTTGCGGTATACCGTGGTTTTTTGACAAAATGCATATAGGAAATGAGTGGAATGCAGTATACAGTAAAATATCACGATATACTGCACTGTAAAATGATAAAACATGAAAATATTTGTACTATATACCAGTGATAAACGGTATGCTACGGTATTTAACACTATGATATTGTATTGGCTTACAAAAAAAGTATTGATAGGTAGAAAGTCATGAATAAGCGGCTTTTTCACCATACCCAGCCCAAAAACTCATCATTGATGGTACTGTTCTTCTAAAATCGATACACGAGATGAATAAACTATCTATTCAAACAACAATGTCATCATAATTCACTTTTACTTTAAGTGTACAGCCACAAACTTAATTTCCTACAAATGCTAAGTTAAAATATCACACACACACACACACACACGTTTTTGTTTCTTCAAGCTACACACTCCAAATATAAACTTTATGGATTTTTTCCACCACTTGCGAAAATGCTTTCCTTTTCTTCTCTGTCGTCCAGCAAAAGAATCAATGTTCAAGACACACCATTGTTGACATTCAAATTTCAACTCATCTTCTGTTCTTGTGTCTGTCATTCATACGAAGCAAAGCGAACTGAGCTACACATAAAGCACAAAGTGTGAGAGATCACAAAGTGTGCTTGTCAGTTACCTTTCTGGGTTGGATTCGCCTAATTTATGCTACTTGGGGAATAATTATAGACTGTAATAGTAGATGACTGTGTAATCACAAGCGCAGTAACTTTTTACTTTTTTGTAAGGCTAAAGACAAGAAGACACTGCAAAATGGGAATCGGGAGTTCACTTTCCAATGTTAACCCCCCACCAACTTGTGAAGTTCATATCATCATGAAGATCATATCTTCTCTGCTCCAATGATTAAAGCTTCAATTGCTAATTCTCAAATCATGATTGTATTAGTTAAGATTTTAAAATCCTCAAGCCTGGCCTGGCAGTTTTGGATCTTGCTTTACAATCTGTTTCTGTTCAACCTCAAATTTATTTATTTATTTATTTGTGCTACACTACACATATGACAATACCACATTTCTCGCTCAATCCAACGAAACGATCCCCTTCTCAAAGATCACGATTAACGCTGCTTTAAATAATTAGCTGAAAGGAAATAGAATAAAAAAATTACGCACAAAAGAGGATGGCACGGCACCGGTACACCAACAGTACTAGCAAGCTCTAGCTCTACTGGTTTGATGATTAGTGTTAGCTCATCCCAAACCCAACATATAAAGTCAACGAAGCAGATCTGCAAAGACCCGCTCCGCAGCGCACCCAATAATGAGCCAAAATCCTACCTGGGGGGGGTTTCAAAACGGGCTTCGTAAAACTGGGCGCCTTATTTATATATTCGGGAAAACATCGAGGGTCGCTTGGACTTCCACACCGGCCGAGTTGTAGCTTACAGCCAAAAAAAAAGGGGAAAAATCTTTCAACAACACAATACAACACCCCACCCCACCCCACTCACTCGCTCCTGCCCTGTATCGTATCATACTCTTACTTACTCTTACATGGTCTGAAGCTGGAAGTAGTCGTTTCAAGAATAAAAGATAATCAGAATTGCTTCATTACAATAAAAGCTGAAAACAAGAGTACAAGATCCCCCTCGATCCTCTCTCCCTCCTCTCGTCATCGTCACCAACCATTCCCCTCCCCCCCACCCCACCACGGAGAGAGGGAGAGCCCGATCGGACATCCGCCCCGCCGCAGTTGCCTTCCCATAATGAGGGAAGACGACTCCTCCAGTTGGTTCGCCAGGTGGGAGGAGGACCTCCCTTCTCCCGACGAGCTCATGCCTCTCTCCCAAACCCTAATCACTCCCGATCTCGCTCTCGCTTTCGACATCCCCAATCGAAATCCCCACCACCCCTCCTCCACTCCTCCTCCCCCGCCCCCTCTCCCGCCCCAGCCCCCCTCCTCCCAGCACACTTCCCCCGATTTTGCTGCCGATTCCGGCGACCTTGCTTCAGCCGCTGGAGGTGATGAGCCCGCCCGCACCCTCAAGCGCCCCCGCCTCGTCTGGACTCCCCAGCTCCACAAGAGGTTCGTCGATGCTGTGGCTCATTTGGGAATCAAGAACGCCGTCCCTAAGACCATAATGCAGCTGATGAGCGTTGACGGTCTCACCAGGGAGAACGTCGCCAGTCATTTGCAGAAGTATCGCCTTTACCTTAAAAGAATGCAAGGGTTGTCCGCGGGCGGCGGTGCCAACGGCGCAGCTGGGGCTGCTGGATTGGCGGCCAGCTCAGACCCCGCTACTGATCATTTGTTCGCGAGCTCTCCGGTGCCACCTCACTTCCTGCATCCGGGTCGGCCCAATTCAGACCATTTCTTGCCGTTTGTGCCTGTTCTGCATCACCAGCAGCAGATGGCAGCTGCCGCTGCCGCTGCGGGGCATCCTCACATCCAGTCCCAGTATCACAGGCAAATTGGGCATTTCGGCTCGCCGCCGGGTGGGCACTTCGAGCATCCATTTTTGGCTAGACAGGCGCAGCAACCCATGCAAAGAATGGGGGCACCTGTGCACAATCAAGTACCGAGTTACGTAGAGGATTTGGAATCTGCTAATGGGAATGGAGGGAGGAGAGTTCTTACTCTGTTCCCAACTGGGGATGATTGAATTTGGGTAAGGTCTCGGAACTTCTCTTCTAGTTTTCTTCTGGCAGCTATCTCATTTTTTGTCCATGCTTCGGTAGTGCCTTTGTCAGTTTCATGTAGGCTCTTCATTCGTATCGTTCTGCTAATTTGTATGTGTAGTGATCTCGGGTGGCAGTACTCACAATCCGCGATCAGTTGGGGTCCAAAATTTCTTGAGGTTAAAATCTGATAGAGGAACGCCCCAAGCAAGAACGGGGGAAGGTTTGTGGTGTATCTTGTCTTCTGCTACCGTCCACAGGTCCTCGTAGCATTGTCAATTGTTGTCTTATTCTAGAGTTCTGCAGATGCCTACATGTGTAATTAAGTTGTCAGTAGCAGTCTGTACGTTCCCTTTAGTTTCTAAAGATGAATCTTGAGGGGAATCCGAGGAAGAAATAAGTTCTGGGGTTGTCAGCGGGTATGGATTGACAAATTGTTTAGAGGTTGCAGTATCCTTATCCAATGCTAATTAAGGGATCAACTTGATTTATCGAACGTTGGGAGTTTTCTCACCCAAGGAGTTCTCATTGGTGCGGTTGCCAAGCTACTGAACATGAACTTGCGCGCAGGGGTGAATTAGTTTCGGTTTGGTATATCTAGTTGGTCCTTGGGGCGCTATGGTTTTTGGCACCACCAGACAGCCATTTGTTTTGACCTTTCTGCATCTTAGTTCAGTTTTACAAGGTAAGTTGTAGTTGTATATTGTGTGACTTCATAGCAGACTTTAGACCCATGATATAAAGGGACTTCACGTAAAGAGTCTAGTGTTATTAGAATGTTAAATTGTACTCTAATTGTCCATGAAAAGGGCTATCCCAGTTTCCTCTGTTCTCGCAACTGCTAAACTGTCTCAATATTTTTGAATGCCTCATTCTTCTACCATGCAAGAGTGTCCTCACACATTGTTAAGCTGAGATCATGACTCGAATCTCTTTGCAGTGAATTCATACATGCCTGATCTTTCACCTACCTTATGACTTGGGCAATGTGCTCTCTTGCATTTTCCGATGGATACTATGAAATACTGCTGTACCGTCACTTTTGTATTTATCGCAGCTGTAAATTCTTACTGTATTTTATTTTTGTTGTCTTCGATTTTCCTTTCGGTCCTTTCTGTCCAGTTACAAGTTGGTGAAGAAAACTGGTCAGGAATGACAAACTTTGGGGTTAGAGATGCATTTATTATTGAACAAAGTATGTCATTTGGGTTGCTGCATGCGGTTTTGCTAAGTTACAGGGACCATGAAAGAGAACTTCACTGAAACTGTTTTCCCACTGGAATGTACTGATCTGTTGATTTCAGAAGGTTTGAATTGGAGGTCTTTTAGTTTAGTACCCTTCCTTTTTCTTGTTTTGATACATTGGATAGGGGATATTTTTGTCATCTCACATAAAGACCAAGTTCTGGAGATCTTTGTCTCTACATGCTTGTGTTGTGGGGGTTATACTTGTAGGGGTGCTAGAGTGTGATTATTGAGTAGTAACGCTTCCCTGGTTGAACCGGGTTGCAATGACTATGTCTCAGGTGGTCCTCTCAGTGGTAGGCTCTGTGTCCAAACCAAATCGTAATTTGAAGCATCCAGTGGGGATCAAAGATGTTAGGAGATGGACAGGTTGTATCTAGCTGCGATTGATTAGGTTAGTCTGGTTTTATTTATTCAGTGGTGGGTGAGTGTGAGTGACACCCTAAGTTGATAATATACAATGCATGTCTCCCGTAGGCCTGCAAGCATGTGGAAGCCAACCTGGATCTCACTTCATTATTGCCATTACTTGCACTCTTCAACCAATGCTCTTAATCCAATTCAGTTTAGTTTCATGCTTTTGTCATATTGATATCTAATTGTGTCTAACCCACCCTGACCTGATGCACAAATATTCTATTCAGGTCAGGGGCTGTTACGCTCCTGCACTGCACAGGCACAGCGATGTGATGTGATGTCTGGGGTAAATCTAAGTTTTCTGATGAATCCGATCTGTCAGTCTTTTCTGTAAAGCAAACCCATGGTATTGCACCCAAACATCGCATAATTTTTTAATTCCATTGATATTAAAATTAGTATATCACATGTAGTTACGTTTTTATTCTTATCTTGTGGAACATGGTGGAAGAGATTTCTTTCTTTTATAAGTGATTGGGTTTAAATTGGGTAAAGTATAAGCTAGCTCAGATTATAAAAATATCTTATATTGTCATTCTCTTTTGAACTTCTGAGTATTTTTTTTTTAAAGAATCATGCTGCTTAAAACCCACAATTTCTACATGCTAATTACAGTTTGCCTTTAAAATTTAAATGAAATTACACTTTACTCCCACTTGTTTCAAAATGTGTACTTTTCTCCTTAAACTTGGGGGGGGGAGGTTGTTTCACATTTAGATATATGAAAAATTGATAGTTTAAACTGTCAAATAATTGTGAGACTATTAAATAGGATAAAATTCATTTGTGGTCTTTTAATCTTTTTTTATTGTTCTAAAAGAACTCATAATTTTTATTTTGTCCTTTTAAAGTCTTTAACCTTTCGGATCTTATTCCAATTATGATCCTTCTGTTATTTTCATTGTTAACGTTGACAAAAGTTTTGCTAAAATACCAACATGGGTCCTTTTTTTCCTTTCCGCATTTCAAAACACCCCCAAACTATGGGATTTAACAATTAGCACTCCACCATTAACCCTACCCCTCTCCAGTGACGATGCATCCCCCAAATCTCATTCCATGATAAGGCCACCGAATCCCATTCCCGATTCTGCTTCCAAGTCTCAACCCTAATCTCTCTAATCGCTCCCATACGCTTTCATTTTCACCATCTTCCCAAAATTTCTCTCCATTGATTCTAATCCCGGCAACAGTCAGCGCCCCTTCGCTTTCACCACACCCACAGGTAGCAACCTACATGCATTCGCGGCCAGAGAATTAAAACCCCCGACAACTTGCACCACTAGGGTTTTCCAGCGAATGTACGCTCTCTGCTCCACCCTCAAAATCCTGTCCCCACTCGTTTCACAACGCCGGGCTTTGTCTCGGGCTCATCCTTGCTAAAACCAACAGCTGCTGCATTAGTAGCAACTAACGGCGAGGTGGGTCAGGTGACGATGTCCCAGAGGTGAGGTGCCTCGAATCGGGTGAGGGACGAGGAAGGGCTAATCAATGAGGCGATTAGATTCAAGCAAAAAGCCGATTCAACTAAAGATAGAGGGAGGGCTACCGAATTGAGAGAGCGGGCGAAGGTGAAGCGCTAACTGGCGGACTTGGATTTTCATGGGTGGGTTTCATTGTGTTCGCCTTTCTAGGTAATGATCAATTTTTTTGGGAACTTGTGTTCTTTCATTTTATTTTTTGGAATTACCATTTAAATTGCTCTGGGTTCTTTTATTCTCTCTGCTGCTATGCTCATCTCCTCACAATTGCCCACCCACCAAATTTGCTTCGTCCGTCGATTCTTAGCTCGCCGTTCACCGCCTCGTTCCTGCTACCGCTGCTCTGTTGTTTTCACGCTGACCACGCACGTGCTTTCCTTTAAGTCCATCGAATTGTTTGTGTTCTCCGTCAGAAGTAAATCGGTGTTGGGTGAGATCAATTGTCTGGTTTCGAGTGTTTGGTCCCGTCGGAGCTGCTTGTCAGTCTACCTCCAAGAGCGATTATGACTGAGATTGCTGCCACCGTGGAATGTTCGTCGGAGGTGTTGTAGCTGGAGCGCCGACAATATCTCAAACCAAATCAGTAGATCAGGGGTTGGAGTGTTCAATTTACAACATTGAGTATGCTTTGAGTGGAAGGAAGAAAATGTAGGGTCCAAGGTTGTAGTTTTCACTGAAATTTTGTTAAATTTAACAGAAAAATTGATTGACGGACATGATTGAGACAAAATCTAGGGACTTTAATAGGATAAAATGAAGGTTATGAACTCATTTAGAATAAAGCCAAAAAATTTGGGACCACAAATGAATTCTACCTGAATTAAATAGTTTGATTTACTGAGATAGGAGTATTGTATGGTTTAGATTAGAATTTAAAAAAGATTATATTAGACAATGAAATGACTAAAACACAATGACACATCCAAGAGATAAAGCATAGAGTTCCAGATATAAGAATTAAGAGGTGAAATATAATTTTATCTAAATATTAGGGGCAAATTGTCATTAGCCAAGTACTTTACGATCTTCAACCGCTTGGTTCTGCAAGTTGGATCAATCATTATGCGAGCATGTATGTATCATTTGTAACTCGCTTTCGTGTAACAAAGATAATAAGAAACCGAAACTCCAAGTTATTATAACCATTAATGTGTTTCTTTTTTCTTTTCCGTTTCGTTTTGTATAGCCACCTGTTGGCTAAAATGGTGTGTGGCATACAAGTTCAGCTCATTGTAGCGGGCAGGCATTTCACGTCAAAACCACCACAATTATCTAGATCTTCAATATATATACATCAGGTGTTAGTACCCGAGCTACAAAATATTTACAAAAATAATATGAACTTATGTGTAAACTTCGATTGAATAGCTTAAATTCAAGTGGACCATGTATATAATTCGGCTTCAAGAAAAAACGGCTATATTTCTTGTAGATACACTGTGGTAAGATCATACGTTGTTCTATAATTACTTAATTGGTTATTTTTTTTTTGTACTTAAAACATTAGAAAACATGTTAGAAAAGGTATCCTAATACAAGGTCAAACATTACACCAAACCACATTCTACCTAATCAACTATTTGGCTGCAAATATAAGAAACTTGTTGCACAAGTTAAGTAGATAAGCATAATAAATAATGAGTATCATGTAGAGTGATATTTACTACTGTCAGTATTATGCACGTATGTTTAATAAGACATAACGGATATTTTACAAATTTATCCCTAAACCTCCTTTTTTGAGTGCTGACGATCCAACCACTAGTGCCCTTCGTCGCTCTTCATACCAGCGATCCAATTGCCGCCATCTTCATCCCAATGGTCTAATCACCACCACTCTTCATCTCGACGACCAATCGATGCTACTCTTCATCCTCGACTATCCAATCACTGCCCTTCTTCGTCTTGACCATCCAATCGTTGCCGCTTTTCATCCTGATGATCCAATTGACACCTTTCTTCGTCCCCTTTTCATCCCAATGATCCAAGCGCCGCCCATCTTCGTCCTGACAATCCAATTGATGGCAAGATCTCTAAAAGTTCTTATGTGGCATGAAGGAGATCAAAGTGCCATTGGAGAAAATGTTGTTGTAATCAATGAAGTAGTTGATGTAATTCATCCTCTGGCTCTGGCAACCATCAATTTTTGAAGAGAACCCGATCGTTGGAGAGAGAAGTGAACTGACAATGAAAGGTCCAATGCCGAAGCTAGTGAATGGTCCGATGCCAAGATTGGGCTGCAGGTCGAGGACGATGGTGGCCATGCCCTCGCATCATTGTTTGGCTCTTTGCAACCTTCGTTGCATGTGAGTCATGCTTTCTCCACAACTCCAACTTCTAAGAGAAAGTAAATATATCCAAATGTCCAAAAAATTCATTACATACTTTTACACATTTGTTCAAACATTTTTTTATTCATTAAGACTCTCTAACTTATTTTTTCATACACATTTAATTTTTAAGGTAACAAATTTTTTGCATATTGTTATAGTAATTTTTATATATTGTATCAGATACTTTTACATAGTTATTACGATACTTTTGTTTATTGATTCAAACATTTTCATTTTTTGAAGATAATAAATTGTTTGCATATTACTTTAGACATGTTTACATGTTTCTATAGACATTTTAATATATTTATTCAGACATTTCTACACATTTATATATCATTTTGGCAGATAACAAATAGTTTACATATTGTTGAAGAGAACAAATAATCTACATATTATTGCAGACACTTATACTTACTTATTCACACACTTTTTGCCAATTTGTTAGATATTTTGCATACTTGTTTTTAACACTTATGCAGATGTGAGTAATAACGGACGATTTGAAGGTGGCAACAGTGGCAGTGTCAATCTTGGTAACTGCAAAGATGAGGTTGGATTTCTAAATGGGGAGTGAGAGTTTTAGTAAAGGGCAATTTTGTCAAAATTTTTAGGTGGAGGTTGATTATATATAGAGAGTTAAGAGTGGGTTAATATGTCTAATTAGACATATGCACACAATATAATAACAAAATATTTACACCCAATTCATTTCAATTGAAATCAACTTAATTCAAAATAAATCATTTTTATTTTTACAGTTCTTTTAACTAGAACCAATTTTATTTCAAAACCAATATTATACAAGTGTAATAATTCATTGAAAGAAAAAAAAATTATTATGTTTTTAAAATTTTATGAATTTTTTATTTTCTAGACATTAAAAACTCATAAAAATTTAATACCATTTTAAAAAAATTTCTAATGGATTAGTACAACTACATAATGTTGGATTTCAAATTAAATTAGTTCTAGGAAGAAAATATGTAAAAAAAATTATTTGGATTAAGTTGATTTAACTTAAAATGAATATTGAGTGTCAGTTTTTATTTCTCTTTCATATTAAAAAAGTGAAACAATATTAAAAGATGAGTAATTTTAGAAGTGTTTGTTTCGCCTTCAAACGCAGAGACATTTAAATCTTATACATTACATTTTCTATACATAAAATGTGACATAATGGCGACTATTCCCACAAAATGTAACTATGCTTCCAGTGTCTTCATTTCTATGTCTCCCTTACAATGTGATTATTCCTTGCAACATTTTCATCTTTTCAATATCTTTGTGTGTGTATGTTCATGCGTATTTATGTTTTATGGTCCAACACTTAATACAGTAAAACTTGATATTAAATTACAAATATATAATATTTTCCTTCAGTTTAAAAAAAAAAAAAGATAAATAATAAAGAACAGTTTTCTCGTGTTTCATAAACTTACTAAAACTTTTGAGCTTTTTACAATTTGCTTGCCCATAATCCTTATAGGTGTAATACTAGGTTTTTAAGCCTACGTGTCTCAGCAATGGAGAGGTCCTTAATCTATATGAAGTATAGGAAAGGTCGTTCATGCTCCGCTACGAAATGTAGTACATTCAAATTCTGAAACTTAAAAAAGAAATGAGGATGAAAGTGCAGTATGGTGGAAAGATGCAAAACCTTTTGCGTGATAACTTTGAAAATATATGCTTTAGACCTTATATATATATATATATATTTGTCTCCACTAGTAGTCGTTCCCAAACTTGCAACTCTGACGATCCTACCATTGTTCTCATCTTTCCAGCTCAATTCACAGTCCCCGAGCTCTGCTGCCAAACCATGACAGTGGAATCATCACATCTTCACAGGTTTAATTAGCTCAACAGAGATTCAGTGGTGACTACCTCCATTGCTTTCTCAAAACCTAACTCTGAAAGGCCACAAATTTAGCTCAACTACTCGAAATTACTGATCATCCGATAGAGATTACCCATGGCGAGCCCCTCAGGTATGGGTGCAATTATCGGTATGGCCTAATGCGAATCCTCATACTAGGGGTGTAAGAAAATAGAGTCGCTACATTAGTTTAAAAACAGGGTGAAAACCAAGTAAAACTGTAATATGACTCTAAATCAATGAAAAGACAAATTTTGCAAAAAAAAAAAATATAGATCTTGGGATTAGGGATCGGGTATGAATTAAAACAAGCTTAAAACAAACAAAAACCAATAGTTAGTATCACAAAAATGCATGCATGTGTAAAAATGTTAAACAAGAGAAAAAAAAATGTTGTTTTTAGCTATTAGGCTTAGACTTGTGTTGAACTCCCAAGCTTCCTAAGTACTCAGGTTTGAGTAAGGATCAAAGCCTACATAGTTCGCTCCTGTGTTAATGAAAGGCTTAGATGACTAGTTAGGATATGTACCTGGAAGATCAATGAAGTACATGCAGCGAGAAAGTCAGATTGTCTCAATTGCAAGATTTGATGCGGAGAATAGTTAGAATCACCTCTAAGTTGTTTGAAATTGGTGATGGAAGACTTTCACAAGCAATGTTCTTTCTGGTACCTTAAAAAACCAATGCAAGACTTGAACATACAGTGAAAGTAGGGCCAATATTTCGGGTTTATGTTGAAACCAGATCTGAATTCGACCATAACCCGAATTAATCAAGTTCGGATTAGGCGAAATCAAGTTAACCCAATTCATTAAGTGTCACTCCCTTGGGACCAAAAAAACCCAGTTTTGGTAGGGGTAGAAGGGCGAACTACAAAGGACGTCGCAAGGGAAGAGAGGGCAATTTGAAAAGAATGACAGCGGCTCTAATTGTTGGCGATGGCAAGGCAAGGCAGTGGACAAGGAGAGACAAAGCGACAACTGACAATGGATAAACAGAGTAACAGACGAGGAGGAGTGAGCGAGGCGACATCGGTCATCGGACTAGGAGGTGAGGAAACTATGCGAGACTACTCTGGACGACCTCTACTCGTGATGAAGACAGAGCGAAGTGGATGACGGCAACCATGGACGTAATAATACAAATAGTTAGGACTCAACAAAAGCAGGTGATTGTGGAATTTCAAAATTAGCCAATTAGGGCATAGTGATTCAATGAAGTTTGAGAAAGTGGGTGAGGCGCCTAGGGAGGGTTCTAGGTTTGGGTCTAAGTCACAACAGTCAACAAAGTGTAGAATTGGGCCTAGGCTTGGACCTGGGAATATCTATCTAGTTAGGTTAGGCAGGGTTAGTCGGGTTGAAACCTTGAACAAACTGATTTTGGCAACCACCAATCGAGTCGGGCTTGGTTGGGTTAATTCATGCAAAATTTTCTATCAAACCTGACCCAAGCCTGCTTTTTTCAGATCAGGTTTTGGGTTTTAGTTTCACCCCTACTCATACAAGGAAAAAAAAAATGGAAGAAGGTAATATGGACAATAAAGATGAAAAAAAAAAAATAAGGTAAAATAATAATTAATTTAATAAAACCCTAAAAGACTCAACTTACTTGGATACTAAACTTCCATAAAAAGTGTTAATGAAATAAACAATTAGAAGATAAAATTATGGCAGGCACACAATTTAAGGTAAATAAAACAAAATGAAATAAAACAAGACAAAATAAGATAAGTTCAATGGCTTAAATTAGTTAATTGTAAGAAAACATTAAAATTGTTAGTGGAATCGACTAAAAAATGACCCAACAGAAAGAAAATATAAATCTGTCGGTGGCTAAATCGCGACAAAATAAACTCATAAGCTCTTGTGAGCTATTTGCGAAAAAAATAAAAAAGGTTAGTGCGTTGTTGAAATAAAACTAATAAAATAGGGGTTAAACGTGGGTTCTACCAAATCAGGCCTGGCCCAGCAGAATCCTGGGCTGGGCTAAGCAAGTCGGGTCGGAACCAGACGGGTCACAAGACCCGGGTCTCTTCTTCCTTCCCTCCATTCACGTCGGCCACAACAGGGCGAGCAGGCGGCAGGCTGGTGGCGGCTGGGTCGCTGCACAATGCGAGACGGCGATCGACGTCGTGGTGGAGCGCTGGCGATGTTAATGGCGTCGTGTTGGATCCTCGGGCAGTAGCGGCGACCTTCGTGTCCGGAACGGGGTTCTCCACTTCTTTCGTTTCTTGCGTCGCCGGCAGTGGGCAAGCTTCCAGACGGAGGAACGAGGCGCTGTGCAACGGCGATCGGCTGAAGTGGCGGCAGCAGGGAAGGCGTACGCTGGGCGGGACGTTTCTTAGATAGAAGGAGTAGTTTAGGGTTTGGGGGCAGGCTAGAGAAAAATAAAAAAATAGGGACTAAAGCTGAAATTTTTCACTTTCTTAGATAGAAGCTTAGGGTTTCGAAACTAAGCCATATTTTCAGATTTCAGCCCCCAAATTCAATTAATCTTTGTCATATTTATAGCCTAGGGCATGCTTGAACTACAAGAAAAACATTCAATGATAAAATCTTGAACAAATTAGGACAAAATCGACTATTGACAAGTTTAGTCCTTAGTTTTTCTCCTAACATCTAGTTTAGCCCAAAATATCGCATTGTGTTCAATTAAGCCCAGAATTCTCGTAGATTTTCAATTGAGCCCAAGAAAGTTCGGGTTTGTCAATTAAGCCTAAACTTTTGGATTATTTTCAATTAAAGCCCAAAACTTCCTAGGAAACTCAATTAATGCCCAAACTTTCACAATTAAGCACAATTTCAACCCAAATTACCGAATGACTCAAATTTGACACTAAAAATAAAAACATCCTAATTAAGACTTAAACAAAATTTAAAGACTAAAAAAAAACCAAATCTTAGGACATGATAGAACAATTTTAGATAAAAAGACAATACTTCCCCTTGACTCTAGTTAACTAATTTTTTGCTTAATCTAACCTAGGGCACCTAAAAGAAAACCAGAATGAGTGTTAACACTAGTCTAAACATTATGCCATCACTATAAACTATCAAGGAGCAAATCTATGGCGATTGTGGCTAGAACGGGGGCCTAATGATCAAATAGAAAACTTTAGATACAAAAGGAAAGAAAGCAAATCTATAGGTATTGAAAGAGGAGTTCTTATCACATATTGAGTTCTTACGGATGTAATGGGTCAGATTTGGGTTGGATGAAGGTATTCTCACATCCAACGCATAACCTTGAACACTCTACACGTATCTTACCACTCTACACGTATCCTACCAATCGCCTATCAGATGAACAGGTTTTACATTTATATCCTACCTATTTTTACACTAATTGAGTTAAGTAAACTCATCCATCCACTGCACCTCGACAACTATAATTTTATTGAATTGTGTCATGTCATGTCATATCTAATCTTACATTTATTACTATTAAAAACATTAATTATACTTTATTTATTAAAACAACTCATGCTTGTTTTTAATTTTATATAACTTATCCTTTATACTTTTATTTTCATCATATAACTAATATTAATATGTCACACACACACACTTATAAGTTGGATGTGGGTTGAGTGAACATAAACCTCCATCCTACCTCAACCCCATGGCAGGTGAAAAAAACAAAAACACCACATTCAACCTAAACCCGATCAATTGCTAAAAAAATCCGATCCACCTTATCAGATGCTACTAAATGCCTGTAAAATTAGACATTCATTAACATTCCTGCTCATATGACACTTTTGCGTTTAACTTGTTTGGCAAAAACAACAAACTCATCTCATATTATCTAATTCTAGTTTTGAGTCAAAAAAATTCTACAAATGAACACTAAATTTTCAAATAAGTTATCGTGCACTAAAATTCAATTTGAGAGATATTAATCAACACCAAATCATTGGGGAAAAAAATAATGATTGTCACAAAAAAAATGTCATAATATGTAAATTAATTATAACTTGTCATTTTATATATCTATACATGTGATACCTTAATGTAAAATGAGTAAAAATACCCAAATTTACTGCAGTTAGAACATTTGTATACCACAGGCATCGCACGGTAAATTAAAAAAAAGTTACACACATCAAATGACATCATATACTGCAATATTTCACACAATAACGGGACAATTTATGAAAACTTATTCGCTACATACCGCATATTCAAGAAAAGTTGTATACTACAGTATTTGAGACACTTGACACATTCTGTAGAGGTAGAAGAAGAAAACGAAAAAAAAAAAAAAGGTGAAAACAAAAAATAAGGACAAACCCGAACCCTCGAACACCTACTGGCCGGAACAAATACAGAGAGACAGACATTCACGACAAGGACTTAATTGATTAACCACTAAACTCAACTGGCCAACTGAATTAACAAAACAGCGTTTAACAAGAAACATAAAAGGAAAAGAAAGGATGTATCCAAATCTACCAATCTACCCAAACAGCGAGGAGTCAAAGTAATGAAATGCACAAGTCAAACATGATGAGCAATATAAAGACGAAGAAAAAAAAAAAAACACCAACTAGAAGTGAAGTCACTGGACCAAAAGGTATTTGGCTTCTACAATAAGGATCCTAATAAACATCAATCCTAAAAAGTATATGAGCCATTTGTATCCAAATCAGCTTAATCACTTGTCCAACTACACCAATCTAATGGTTCTGTGAGTAATCGAAGCTCAAAGGCTGGTGACAGAATGGGGCCTGCAAGTGTTAAACAACAAAAATCATTTAGATGCAAAAGTAAATCAAGATCTACATGAAATCAACTTCAACCCAGTGAAGTAGACAAGCAGCAGGTTAAAGAATTTTATCATAGGAAAGATCATCTGCAATAGACGTCTTCCCCTAATCCCAGTAACCATACGTCCTAAAAGTTGAATCAGTAGCCCTGGTTGCATATTAATCATGTCCAAAGTATTTACATCCTCCATACAATTTTGCATTATTACCAAGGCAAATAATTTCCACAGTATTATCGCAGTATAGGAGTTGGAACATATACATTAACATTTAAAACGAAGGCTACAATCATGGCAGAACATGCAAAATAAAATTGAACACCCATTTAAATTTCATCAATGAATGCATGCAAATACCTATATTGATAATTCTACCACTTTTTGACAGGTTCCTTCTTCTCCAAATAAAGGCCATTCTCATCTTACGAAAACCAAAGAAGAGATTCCTTTTTATCAAGTGTAATTTTTTATGGGGCTAGTGTACAGCAGAGAAGGAGGTGAGCGAAGTACATAGGAGTAGTAAGCTACCTGGAAAACACCATGTCTAAACTGTTCATATGAATGGGCATACATCATTGCAGAACTCGGCCACTGCAAATAAGCACCTTCTCCGGATGTCTGATTCAATCCCGTAGCACAAAAGGGACTTGCAACAGCACTTGCAGGAGGCCCATAGCTAAGGGAAGCTTGAGTTCTCAGCATCCGCACCCGAGGAAACATGGAGTCATACTGCATCAATGGCTGTTGAACCTTCAGCAAGTTGAAAGTTCCTGATCCATAGCTCTGGTTAGGAAGGCTTCTAGCATACCTGTACATCTCAGGAAATAAGGTTTTACTTGAGGGTTTCTTTGTTCATTCAAGATCTTAATCATGCCAAACATTTATCAAACCAGAGAGAGAAGAAATAAAAAGTTCATCACAGTGGACATACTTAAGCAGAATAATCCACCAATTTTTTATTACCCAACCAATCAAGGCCTCAAATACACAGAAATTAAGTCAGTTATGGGAATCATGTTCCTATGCAATCCCACTGATGTCTGCAAACCCCTCCCCCAGCCCAGAAATAAATAAATGAATGAATAAATAATTCTTCACTCTTAAGAACCAAACATCTTTTATTCTATGCTGGATTTAAGCCAAACTACCACCATCATTCTCTGAACATATCAAAAAATTCGGAGTACATGTATCAAATAAAACCTTATTTCTAATCTAACTTCTATTCCATGTTGACCCATCCCTCTCAGCATGCACATCACAGCCAATAACATTTTATTCCCACATGAGTGCAACCCCAGCCCCTGCCAGCCAACAACTGCCCCAAAAAATATATATATAAAAAAATTACTTGAAATCTATTAATGGATTACCACATATATAAGTGCAAGCATAAACAACAAACACATTCCATGCTATTATTGCAAATCTAGAAGCTCAAAATGCTAAGTTATTAACAGAATCCACTGATAACAATTAATTCAGGCCCCCAAAAGGTCAAAAGATTTATGCAGACAAAATAGATAGTGCCAGACTATTCTGACATACATCTCCAACCCAAACTGACTCATTCACTTCTTAAACTACATCAATTTCACAGTAATTATTTAAAATCCTTGACACTTGTATTTTGTCTGTAATCCTCTAAAAATTTCTGGGTCAAACCATAGATTACCTTGACTAATGGGACACTACATTCTACATATAGAAAACATGAATAGTTCAACAATTTTAACATTGAGAAACTGATTATTACCTTTCATAACTCCGATCATAGTCTGGGTCAGTACGGTCCTTCTCCCTGTCCCTGAAAATGGCAACCCGAGATACGGTGCCATCACGAGAACAAATGTTTCTCTCTTGATCAGCAGTAGAGCTTTTGCAAACTTCATTCTCATCTCTGCTCATGCACACAATTTTTCCCTCAGGACTGCTCAGTAATGATGAATCATCAGAGATGGGGCTACCAGGGCTACTGAATATGCGGGCTCGTGCCTTGTCATATTCTTCCTTCCTCTCTTCCATACTTCTAAAAGGATTTGGCTTTATCCCAAATTCATTGGCATCATTCCCAGCTCCCTTGTGTGGCCTAGGCCTGATAGCAATTTTAACCTGCTCTGCCTTATCAATTTCCAGCTGACTAGCAGGAATCTCGCTAAGACGGACAACTGGGCATCCGATTTCTCCTGTTTTCTTTACAACAATTCTATTTCCAAAACCATCTAAGCCATTATCCTGAACCATAGATATCAAACCATAGTGCTGAGCAACGCGATGTGCTGCAAGGCGAAGGTAGGAAGTGGGAAAATGCTGAAACTCAAATTGCTGCTGATCAGGAGTATGCAAAAACCTTTGGATATCAAGCTCCATCCGAAGAACTGTGCTAACCAGTAAGAGAAAACAAGAAGAACCAGCTAAGTTCACATTTAAAATATTAAAGAAATAACAGGTTAAGAAAAAAAAAAAGGCCAATAAGAAAGTCAAAGAGTTTATGGTTCACTTTTCTTTTTTTGTTGATGTCAGGAAATGGCATCTGATCAATGCAGAATGAATATGCCCTGTCTAGATTGCAGAAAAATGAAAAAGGAGATGCCTATGGGTCTGTTTGGCAACAATGTTAGCACTTAGCAACAAAGACTGGTAAAAGCTACCCAGGTGTAACTTTTAGCTTTAGAGGTTAAGAGATTTTTGTCTCCAACATTCATAAATTATCACAAACTATGATACTAGTCACAAAAGCTATTACTAAATGAAACCTAAGTTCCTATTATTGAACACAAGAAAAAAAAAAAGCAAGCCAAAACTGTTCTTGATTAAGAATTAGAGACTGGATATGCGTTCTCTGTGCAGTATTCAGGACCAATCAGCAACCATCAGGCTTCTCTATGACTTCTGTCACATCAGGTTTGCTTTTCATTATTTCTGTTATTATTACTAGTGGTATTATTTGATTGTTTTCCTACGCAAAAAATTTCAAAGATTTACAGAATTCAACAAAAATGTCCTGTTCTTCACACTTCCACTCTCAAAGATGAACCACCAAGCATTCCACAAGAATGAAAAACATCAAACGAAATTGTGCAAATTGAAGTTTCAATTACAAATGAGTTCTGCTGCTACACCTAAGGAGATCCCAAGAAAAGAAAACCATAAACTTATGTGACAAACAGATAATAGTTTATTCAAAATCACATGGACTGTGAACTGCCATACAAGTTACTAATTATTCTCTGTAACATTCTGCACATCAGTTAGTAGATTTATCTCCTGCAGAAATTTGTAGGTTTAATATTACTCTAACTGGAAAGGAAAAGGAGGTTGCCTCAAAAACTAGCTAGACCTGGTGTGCGCCAGTGACATGAAAAGCAAACCCCCAAGTTTTTAAAACTCCATATGACATAAGTAAGCAGCAGGACCCTAAGTTAGGTGGCAGATGTTAGCTGACACACTAATCAAAAAGTAGAAATAAGTTTCACAATAGAGCATCTTCCAGACATTGGCATAAGAAAACCATGGAAATATAAAATCTCGAAGAAATGCATTCAAAGTTCAAGCTCCCCACTAGAAACATGAAAAACAAAAACTGTATGCAATATCAATCCAAAAATTTCCTACCAAAAGAACATAGATTGTAAGCATCCACAGTTTCATTAAATTGCCAAAGGTTAATAAATAAGACTACAGCTCCCAGCCGCTCCGTTATTCCCAACTATCGAATCAATTAGACATACAATGGCGTCTATTTGCAGGTCAGATCTGAAATTCAGCCTCCAATTGCCCTTCAAAAGAAACCCTAACTTACAATTCCCGGTCAAACTCGACCCAAACTCGATAAACACAGAGCCCAAAACACAAACCTCGAGCACCAAAGCAGAAATTTTGATATCCTCAATACCCATGGGAAAAAGTAAACCTAGAAACACACCCAGGAACAACAGATCGACAGAAAAAGATAAAATTGACGCTGAAACGAGAATAAGATAAGGGGGAAGAACTAACTGGTGAGACGATGACGAGGATTTTGAAGAGCCTCGACGAGGAAAGGATCGACCGTAGACTCGTTGGGCGTGGCAGCTGCTGAATCCATTGTGCTATTTTCCTGAGAATTTTTTTGCCTTGTTCCGTCCCCTCTGCCAAAAATTCCTCTCCTTCTCTGGATTCTTCAAGAGGACGGACGAAACAGTCGAGAAGAAGAGGATTAGCGCCTTCTAAGCATTTGGGAAACGAGAGAGAAAACAGAAATAAAACCCTTCGTCTTATCTCTCCCCCAAAACCAGAGGAGAGAGAGAGGTAAGAGATCATTCGCCCTTTATAGGACTAGTTTCTTTTTTTAATTTTTATTCCCTAAATTTATTTGTTCGAAAAGGACAAAAAGGCCACGGCCGATATCTTTTATTCCGACGGTGGCTGCGAGCCTGGTACAATAAATTTCTCAAGGGTCATTAGTTTTCTTCTTGACTTCCAAAAGAGTCATCAAATGTCACTTTTTTCCAAGCTCACACCGTATAAATATAAACATGATCCACAATGTCTACTAGTTTCTTTTACCAATAAACTATTTCAAAAATGTTAAATATATTTTAAGTTTTGAAAAAAATCTTACTAACTTCTAGATGACTATATAGAATTTGACGCAAAAATGCTAACCAACAAAATTTTGTTTTTAGAACCCAACTTTACTGTAACATACATAAGTTTGCTAAAGCATTCGTATAGAAGTTTTAGTACACATAGCATGATTCAGAGTCAAACTATTCTAATGATATTATAAAAAAAAAATGAGGTTGCGGATATAATGTGTCAAGTGCAGTATATATATACGCCTCGACAGTTTTACCTTCATAAGAGGTTTATCAAAATTTTCCACAAAAGTGGCTTGTTGGTAGGGTGTTTACGAGGCTTTGTGCAAAAGGCTACGGGACACAGTTTAAATCACTTCCCCACCCTTTTATGTGCTCTATGAAAAGGAGACATGAACAACAATATTAAAAATTTTAAAAGGAGCAGAGCTAGGAGTTATTAAAAATTAAAAAGGGATTTGTTGGAAAATAATAGTATAAGATAAATGAACAACTATATTTAATAAAAGAGCAGGAATTGTTTAACAATAAATAACCACTACAAATATTGATAAGTAGTTATAAAATATAAAAAAACATATTGATTTGTCAATAAACAACAAGATAAAATAAAAAGAACAATTATATCCATAAAGAGAATGTAAATCATCTAATAATAAACAATTGCTACAAGCATAACAAGCAGACATTAACTAACAAAAGGAATAGATAGATTGTCATGAAAAAATAATATGCACCAAAGAAATAGCTTTTAGCTAGAGAATAGGAACAATCTAACAAGTAACTACAACTTTGACATTTCAATCTATTGTGTCACGATAATATTATTGAAATTTATATGAAGCTAAGACATGTTGTAATAGAAAGTTGTGGCACAGTGACATTATCGTAATTTATATGAACTTGATGTGCAATGATATTTTCATAAATAATAGGACGTTGTATAGCTACTAAAAAATGATTATGTATTATTCATTTTACTTTTGTAAATTTTCAATTGTTTGGAAGCTAGGATTATCATTTGAATAAAATTTTCATTTATAATTTACTTTATTAATCATGATTGATTGTAATTATTATATAAATAGAGAATTATATAATGGTGTAAAAGTTAGTAAATAATACAAACTTAATTAGCCCACTAGCTCTGCTTATTTGTTCTTTTAAAATAAATTTGATGCCAGAATATTAATTTCTCATGTTCATGTTTCAAATATGAAGATATGATGGTTCAACCTATTATTGACTCATTGAGACAAGTATTAGTATATTGTTAAAAAAAACCGAAAATAGTTTGGATAAAACAAAAATACTTGGCTGAAAGGCGAGTGAAAAGAGGAAAGAGAGATATCGGTGGAAACATGACATGATCTATGAAAATCAACAGAATAGCACGAGAAACATGAAATCTTGTTTGCTAAGCCAATTTTTCGTTTTTCTCTTGGGTACAAACTCTACCCATATGTCTCTGCTTATAAGGCCAAATTTTCGTTTTCTCGATCAATAGGGTTGGGAAGATGTATCCCATGAGTTCAAACACAACTTAATGGCAAAGCAAAGAACGAGATTCTTTCTAACTCCACACGTACACATATATTATTTCACGTGAATCATTCGACATAATGGTTAAGGGACAAATCATGGTATCCATCACTTTTTTTTTTTTTTAATAATGCCACTAAATACTGGTTATGTTGTTTTTCAAATTCCAAAAATATGGAAAATTTCTCTTTTTCTATAAGCTATATAAGCAGTTTCAATTTTAGTATCATAGTATTTACTTTTCAGTTTTAGTACTGTAGTATTTACTTTTCCATATCTCTCTCTCTTATGCAGTCTTTTTCTTTTATTTCAGTATCCGAAAATTGGATTTTTTTTTTTTAAACTTTCTCACAATTGGATTGTCTAAATCACAATGTTGATAAAACTCAATTTGATCATAGAGAAAAATAATCCAAGTTCCGTTATTTCACTTTCACCTCCATAAACTAGGTGGTATCAATACCTGAAATCAATTCATTTTAAGAATGGTCCAATATTGTGCATAGTAGTAGCGCTGGTAACCTCAGTAATTAGATGCTTGCTCACTCACTCATGATAGAGTTACTAATACAAGCATTAATGATGAAGTTAAATTGGGAATGGAATCCTTATTTACAGGGTTTTGATTTGGATTTACGGGAACTTCCTCATTCAGCTATCACGACTCTACACCTATAACAAGCTCCTTGTGAAAACCTTTCAATATGTTGTGAACACTTCTTTGAGCTTTGATACTCTTCTGGAGCGTGCACTGACTCAAACATCAAAAAGTTTTCATTAGGCATATCGCTCCATACCCCTAAAGTTGTCTCCTTGCAAGTTCAACCGTCTTTAATATCTCTCACAGTCTACTTGCCCCCATCAGTTATCTCACACACACAGAGCCAAGGTCGAGTTTCTACACAAAGCTGCAAAATTTTATATTTTATTTTATTTTTCTAAAATGGATACTATTTGAAAGCTAATATTTTATATATTAAACCATCACTTGAATATTTTTTAAAAGTAATTATTTTTTATACTTTTTTTTCTACACCCAACATTAGAAAAATATACAACAAAAAGGTGTAGGCTTTGCAACTATCAAGGTTTGAACTCTAGACTTTAATATTAGAGGCAGTCATAAACTTGAATAATTGAACTATTAAGGCAGCACCCAAATTCTACTAAAAAAATAAATATCTTTTGAGCTTCTTAAAATGTTTGCATAGTTAAAATTTGGACAAATAATCACCTGTATATGAAATTACAGTAAAACATGTATTTCGAAGAGAAAATTTCTGGCAAATAAAACCAAATTTAAAGCCCTAAATTTGGTTTCTTTTGGCATTTCAGTCTTTAAAATTCATAACACAAGAACTTTGACATGATGAGTAATTCTTGTAGTTGTTATAAGTTTGAATTCTTTATCTTGTTTCGCATCCATCTGATGTTAAAGGCAATACACACGCACACACACGGGAGTATGATTTGCAGACAGTATCGAGATCGAGCAGATGACAGTGAGCAGAAGAGGACTTTCTTGGGGAAAAGGGAAAATGAAAAAGTAGAAAAAACAGTTGCTTCAGAAAATTAAAATGGGGCAGAAAAAGTTCTGAGCAGCTATGAGCCCAATTGACCTCATGAGCCTCTAGAGTGGCCCGAGGCTTGACCAACTGATGATGAGTCCATGACCACGTCCCTAAGCTTTTGCCCCGACGGCCCAATGTTGTGCTGGATAGGACGGCGGCTAGAGCCCTCAGTAGGTTAAATCCCATATTCCACAGTCGGTCGGAGATAGCCCAATATGAGAGAGACTCTTGTACTTCTGTACCACCAAGATTATGTATTGGACTATAAAAAAAAAAAATTATGTATTGGAATGAAGTTTATTTATACTAGTAAGTACGTAAACGAAGTGAAAGCTTATATTGCATTAATCAAGTTTTACATTTGAATGCAGAAGTGTTAAAATTCAAGGTACGTGCACAAGGACACATCTTTTGGTTAAACTAAATTCAAGTTTTCACAAGTAATAAACTATTGTGCTGAGATTAGAAAGGATTATTAGTTCTCAGACATCCAATCTAATTTGTCACAAGACTCACGATTGTTGTATACCCAACTCTCTATTACTATAATTAAATAGACATGTACATATTATGAGTATGTCATTTCTTTTGGTGAATAATTAGTATTGTCAAATGAGATCAGTTTAGAACACATTCTAATGCTCAATTGGATCAGTCCTTAACTAAGTAGAAAAATTGCAAAATTGTAGTACAATTACAATGAGGGTACTAATTAGTACTTGCACTAAGGGTTAATGACACTTTTTGTTAAGTTTGGTAATTTTAGTTGAAGTTATTGATGTGCTGGAGAATCATGGCATGTATTTTGAGAAATTTATTTGTAATTTTTTTTTAAAGTTATATTTCCTGTTGAACTTTTAGAAAGCGGTTACTTCACCATTTATACCTATTTTGTATTAATGGTTCTTTACCCGAGAATAGAAGAACTTGTAAACATTGATAGCGCGCAAAAATAAAAAAGCTTCGTTTGGGGAAGGGGAGTAATATCAGTGTTTAGTATTAGAAATTCAGAAAAAAAATAATAAAAAAACTATAACAACAACTTCCGTTAAATTATAAATGTTGGTCCCAACCAAAGTTTCTCAAGCATGCAACTGCAAGTGTGCAACTATGGAACTGGCTATCGACAACCGACCGCCACCAACCTTCACCAACTAAAACAGGCCCAGTTCCACGGCTCTGGCCCCACTGCTTTTCCACCTCTACCACTCTTCCGCCAACTCCACCTCCAATCCAATCCAACCATCATCCTTTATGGCTTTATCCTAAACTTTTAATATTTTGCTCACAACATTTAACTTTCTTAAAGACTAATTTATTAGTATATACGTTGAACTTGAGGGGATCAAAGGTCAACTAGTAATTGTTTTACGCCCCTAGTTTCGATATTACAAAGCTTTGCACATTGTCAAAAGAACATGTCGCTTAATAGAGAATGTTGCCCAAGAAAATTACATCTAAAAAATAAATAATATAACTCTCGAAACAGTGCTCTATCAAATAGAGGAAAATTATCAATATAAAAACCTAACATCGAGTCTAACTCACAACTGCCCCATTCATATTTCAAACATACATACATAGATGCATACATACATAGAATCTTCAAATAAAAAAAATGTTTTTGATAATCAAGATATCTCTCCACAAATGTTTCTAACACTATCTCAGATGAAATTTTATTCGGCTATAAATATGATTACTGAATTTGAATTAGATAAAGAAGCTTTGAGAATTGACTACTTTGAAGAAATTAAAAAAGAAAAAAGAGAATGGTTTTTAAACAATTTTGAAAGTACAAAAAGAATAGAAATTAGAGAATTATGTAACAAAAATATGAAATCTTTGAAAGTTAATGTTCCATTTTTTACTTGGTTTATTATTTATTGTTCAAATTATGAAATAAATTATCCTATTTTAAACGTAAATCCTATAAATAAGACCACTCAAAATTGGAATACAATAGACCATGGTAATATAATATCAGTTCATCTTCCTGAAGAATCCTTTATTTTTAAATCAAAGGAAGTTCTGTTAATGGTCACCTCTTTTAAGCAAACTTCTTCAACAAATGAAGAACAACCGGCTCAAAAGAAATATATAAATAAAATTAAAACTCAGAATAATTACACTAATCAATCTTTAATCTCTATAGCTAAACAGATAGACAAGATTGAGACAGTTGTTAATGATATCAAAGATAATAATGCTATTGTCACTATTTTGAAACCCACATTCTTTGGTAAATAATCCACTTTTTCAAAAGATGATAAGCAAAAAAGTAAAAAATAAAAGTAAAAGTTATGCAACCCTGGTTTAAACCTTGTGAAATTAATGGTAATATTAGACTAGAAAGTCAAAAATCTACTTCTAATTCTATTAACGTTATTACTTATGAAAATGAAATAGAAACTTTAGAACAGCAATTTAGAGAAGAATCAAATGCATTAAAAACTTAAGAAATAGAAGAACATATTATTAAAAAAAACTATTATGCTAAACCCTCTCCTTCTGACATGTAATATGAAGAACCAAATAATACAAATTTTGCTTTTGATGGAGAAGGGATAACACTTTGGAATATTGATGGTTTTATAGAATATCAAATTTTAAATCTTGTATATCAAATTAGTATAACAGCCTCAACATATAAAATGTATGGTCATAGTGAATGACAAACAATTTATTTTTAATAGGTGGTTTTGTTGGTCAACTAAAAGGATGGTGGCAATTTAGTATTACTAATGATGTTAAAGAACAAGTATTAAGTAGCATAAAGACAGAGGTTCAAGAAGAAAATGGTGTTAGAATACAGACAAATGTACCCGATGCTGTTAATACTCTACTATTTTTAATCTGTAAAGAGTTTATAGGAAATCCAACTCATTTTCAAAATAGAAGTGTTGTGTACTAATGGATTTAACTTGTCCAAAGCTATATGATTTTAGATAGTATAAAGATTTGTTTTTAAGTAAATTATATTTAAGAAGTGATTGTTCTCTTAGTATATGGAAAGAAAGATTTATAGCTGGACTTCTAAAATTATTTGTAGAAAAGGTAAGGAATAGAATAAGAAATTAATATAATCAAACTATTACCATATGACAGTTTATCATATGGAGAATTAATTAGCTATATAAATCTAGAATGAATAAGTTTATGCAGTGATATAAAATTAAAAAATAAAATTAAAAATGAATATGCACAAGGAAGAAAAGAATTAGGAAGTTTTTTCTCCCAATATGGTTATGAAAATTTTTTTGCTCATTGTAATAGAAAAAAGAGACAGTTAAAAAAGGGTTTAGAATGATATAAAAAAATAAATGCAACTATAGTAAGAAAAGATATTCAAAACCTAAGAGAGAGAAGTCTTATCAATCTTATAAAATAAAAGCAAAAAACAATATAGAAATAAAGCACCTGTTTGTTATATATGCAAATGAGTAGGTCATTATAAAAATGAACATAAAATGAAAAATAAGATTAATAATTTAGAAATTTTTGAATAATTAAAAATTTAGATGATTAATTTATTACTTTCTAATACGGAATCAAAAAATAAGTCAAATGAATCAGAATAAAAAATATCAAATTTAAAAATTAACTTACTAGAATCAAGTTCAGAATATGAAAGTTTTGATTCTGAATAATGCAACTTAGAAAAATGTCAATGTTTAAATATAAATATGATTTCATTAAATAAAAATAAATTATTTAATATAGTACTAAAGATAGAATATCCAAATAAGAAAAGAATCCTTAGAAAAACTTAAAGAGTTAGTAATCAAATATAGTAAAAGGAATTAAATAGAACCATATAAAATGACTGATGTTTTAAACAGATTTAAGAAAGAAAGAGCTCTGACCTTGCCAGAAATTGCATAGTGAAGTTAAAAATATAAAACAAAAAATTAATGATTTGAAATAAAAAATAAAAAAATTAGACAAAAGGCTTTAGAATTAGAAGTTCAACAAATTCTTGTAAAAGGAAATAAAAATATAAAAATTAAAGAGAAAAAAAATAAAGGAATAATAATTCAAGAACCAACTCAAGAGTCTAACGAACGTAATGAATTTATAAATATAATTTTAAAAATTTAGTATCATAAATGGTAAATTTCTATAGATCTAACAATTAATGATGAATATCACATGTAGGTAATAGCCTTAGTAAATACTGGGGCTAATCAAAATTGCATACAAGAATGAATAATTCCTACTAAGTATTGTGAAAAAAACAACTACCAAAGGATTACATTATGCTAATAATTCTAGATTGCATGTTAAATACAAATTAAGTAAAGTAAGAATTTGTAATAGTGGAATTTTGTATTAAAATGCCTTTTATTTTGGTTAAAAATATCAATACTAATGTTATTTTAGGAATGTCATTTATAACAACATTATATCCTTTTGAAGTAACTCCCTATGAAATCAAATAAAAAACTTTAGGTAAAAAATTATCTTTTCTTTTTACTTTTTCTGTTCAAGCAAAAAGTATAAAAATTCTTTAAGACTCTTATATTCAATTTATAAATATGATTCAAAATAAATAAAAACATTCCAAGTTTCTAATTCAAGAAACAAACTTCTTACACTAAGCAACTCAAATATTAGAACTTTCTGTTCAAGAAAGAATAAAAAATCTAAAAAGACAATTTTCAAAAGATGTTTGTGCCCCCATTCCAAATGCATTTTGGAATAGAAATAAACATGTTGTTAATCTACCTTATATTAAGAATTTTGATGAAAAACAAATTTCTACAAAGTCAAGATCTATTCACATGAATGAGGAATTAGAAAAGCTATGTATTAAAGAAATTTTAGAACTAGAATCTAAAAGATTAATTCAAAAATCAAAATCTTTTTAGTCTTGTTCTGCATTTTATGTCATGAATGCTGCATGATAACAAGAAGTGCCCCAAAATTAGTAATAACTTATAAACCTTTAAACAAAGTATTAGAATGGATGCTATCCTATTCCCAAAAGAAGAGATTTACTAAAGAAACTTCATAATGTAAAATTATTTTCAAAATTTGATATGAAATCAGGATTCTAGCAAATAGAAATTAATGAAAATGATAGGCATAAAACAAGATTTAATGTACCATTCGGACATTATAAATGGAAAGTAATGCCATTTAGATTAAAAAATGCTCAGTCTGAATTCCAAAATATAATGGATGATATATTATCTCTAATTCAAAGTTTTTCTATTGTTCACATAGATGATGTTCTTATTTTCTCATACTCAATAAAATAACATTTTTATCATTTAGAAAAATTTTATAATTTAATTAAACAAAATGGATTAGTTGTAATCAAACTAAAATGAATTTATTCCAAATGAAGATAAGATTCCTTAGTCATGAAATTAATCAAAGAATGATTACGCCAATTTGTGTTAGATCTTTAGAATTTATGACTAAATTTCTAGACAAAATTAAAGATAAAAATCAACTTTAGAGATTTTTAGCATGTCTAGATTATGTGTCAGATTTCTTTAAAAATGTTAAAATTATTTGCAAACCCTTTTATCAAAGACTAAAGAAAAAGCCTTTAGCATGGTTTGAAGAACATACTTCATGTGTTAAAGTAATTAAAGTAAAAATTAAAAGTCTCCCTTGTTTAAGTTTTTCTCATCCAGATGCCTTTCTCATAGTAGAAACAAATGCATTAGACATAGGTTATGGAGATATTTTAAAACAAAAGCTTCCCAATCAAACTAAAGAGAGTCTAGTCAGATTCCATTTAGGATTTTGGAATGATACTCAAAGGAATTATAGTACTATCAAAAAATAAATACTTTAAATCATTTTATGTATTTTAAAATTTGAAGATGATTTATATTTAAAGAAATTCCTTCTTTGAGTTGATTGTGAATATGCTAAAGAAATTTTAGAAAAAGATGTTAAAAATATAGTTTTGAAACAGATTTTTGCCAGATGGCAAGCTTTGTTGAGTAATTTTGATTTTAAAATTGAACATATTAAAGGAATTTTAAATAATCTTCTTGATTTTTTATCTCGTGAATTCTTGCATGGAAAGACTAAGAAAATCCACTCTAAAATATGACTTCTAAAACCGCATCTCCTCACCAAAAGAAAGTGACTAAAAATTCTTTTATTATTTTATCCACTGAAACTCCTGAATCAAACATAACTCCCTCAAATTATCTTAGCACGGCTAAGAGTGACTCAAAATCTATTTTGTCAAAAGACAAAGGCTCATCATCACAAAGTCAAAAAACTAAACCTATTTATTAATCAAAAAATCAAAAGCTTCCAATTTTGCTTTATGAGCAAGAGTTTTCTGGAAATAGAAGCCTACAAATTCAAAACAATTTTAATTCATTGATTCAAAATGTTTTCCCTAAAGGATTCATGTTCATTCTAGAACATCTTTTGAAAACAAGAAATTTTTATGAATAGATTTTAATTGATACGAAATCAATTGATCTGACACATATTTATGATGAGAAATATCCTTCTACGATTAATTATTCAAAATGTAGGATAGACAAGATCCTACGTTTATTCAAAATGTAGAATAAACAAGATTCTACGTTCTTCTAACTGGGATCAATCTATCTACAATTTTAAAAGTTTTTTGGTTCTATCAAATCCCTATTCTTTCAATTACTATGATTATATCAATGTCTGATATAATACTTTTTATATTAGGAATTATACTCATTCTTGGTTTTTCTTTTTTCATAGAAATTTAAAACATAAATTTCCCAGTTGGTTCATAAATTGGTCGAACTATTTTGGTTTCACCAAAGAAGCCCTTCTAGACCTAATTAAACCTAGGTTCAATGAGTATTTCAAGAAATTCCTAGATTCCAAAATTAACCTAGATAGACTCTTAAATTTCCAAATTACCTTCAACATTCCTTGGATCATGGCCTGTACGTTTGTCCTAGATCAGAACAAAATTCGGTTAACCCAATTGTCCAAAGAAATTAAAATCAAATGGTGGGAAAAATATGTCTAGACTAAAGCAAATTCAGAATCAATGATTCAATGAATTAAAAACCAACCAATATCAGCATAGATTACAAAATCCTCTTTTTCTCTTGAGCATTTAGACTTTTTAACAAAAAAGTCCCAAATTCAAGCTTATCTTTCAGCATAAAAATCAAAACAAGAACATAAGAAGATGATAAAAGAACTGGCATCATAGTTTGATTCAGATTTAGGAACAGATAAAGACATCAAGATGAAGTCTCCATCTACTTCAGGTCTTTTTTTAAAAGAATATGATTATTATGACCTTCAAGATGCTCAAGACCCATTTGATGTTTGAATAAATTTTTCAGAATTAATTCAAGGGAAAACAATAGATGATTTCTTTCAACAGTTCTTTTATCAAAGACCTAAAAAAGATCTGTGGCTTAAAAATCTCCCTCAGAAATCAGATAAAGAAATCATAAAGGTGTTTAATCAACTATCGCCGTATGTCCCCATTTCAATCAATTATTATATGAAGAAAATCATTCGTGTCGCCTAAAGCAGATTCCTCAACTTTATCTAGAGAACTTCAAGAAATGACAATGATTGCTCCTTAATTGAGAATTTGTTCATGACAATATAAATAGAATCATTTCAGTTCCACAAACTACATCAAAAGCTATGGTTCGCACTATGACTCCAAAATCTCGGTCTTCTAAATCAGCAAAAAAGGCTGAAGAAGCTGAAATTAGCCTCAAAATGTTATATAACCATTATAACATATAGATACATTCATGCTCAATCTGCCAAATGTTTTTCCATTCATAACAAGCATTGGGCGAACACATAAGACTCCATAGCCATGCAAAAAGGAAACATCAAAGAAAGAAGCAAAAGAAGGCTGATGACATCACCATGCACTCAAAAGCAGATTCAACAACATCATTGGTTGACAAAAGTAGCACATTACTAGCTAACAAAAGTGGCCTTAATAATTCAAATTCCCTGACAGGTTCCAAATTTAATAATTCTCAGAAGGCGTCATCTATGACATAAGCACGGATTTCAACACCTTTCAAGTCCGTCTCTGTAGTAGTATAAATAAGGCATAATTTGTAAGGTTGAGGCAGACTTTCTTTTCTACTTTTCTTGGTATTATATTTTCTCTCCTGTTCTTGTAAAATATTCCTTTTATGATCCTGTATCAGAGTTTGGTATCAAAGTCAGCTTAATTTCAATTGAGAAGTGTGTGTGTATCTTTGTAAGCATATTTTTAAATATTTGTTTAATAAATCAGTGTGTTTTATCTAATCATTTTTCAAGTGTATATATATATATATATATATGTATACACACTGCCCATTAGATTTCTAAAACTTCCAGTTACATCTGTATTATCATTTTGGATGTTAAAGACCTATTAACTAGCAACAATAATAATATCAAACAAAAAATATTTACAATAAAAAAATGTCTTGCTAAATACAAATGACCGAACAGAATGATTTAGTAAATCTAATAATTAAACACAGTAATTTAACAAAGATAATTATACTTCCGGACCCTAGTAAAAATATCAAATTTATCTTTTATTTATCTAAGTATTATTTTTTATTTTTGGTATTTTCTATTTAACATTTCAGAATAAGTACAAATTATCCTTACTAAGTAGGGTAATTTACTAGAACACCAATGAAGTTTAGTCAAACTTATTCACTCAATGTTCATATAGACACACATGTGGACATACAATTATAACTCTATCATTCATTTTGGATGTTAAAAATTTTACTTGTAGGAAAAAAGCAAACATAAGTCTGAATATAACATTGTACACGAGTTAAAAAAACTTTATCATATTCAATTCTTCATGTTTGATAAATTACATATTATGTTATCTATGTTTGGCTAGATAATTTGTCTAGTCTACATTATTTTCTATTTGATATTTCAGTACTTATACAAACTTTTAAGGTCCAAAATGAATAATAGTGTGTAATTTTTAGATTTTTGAAAATTTGAAGTTGGATATGATATGAGTAGACCTCACTGTAGGTCTTTTAACTTGTTTTCTTATCATATCTGAGTCACGTAATTCAGTTTTGTCCTGATGAGGTCTATTACTCATATAACACGTTATGTTTGCGTCATTCTCGTCAGTTTGACTCTTATTTTAACGAAATTTTGGTAAAAAAATGACAACTCCAATTCTTAGATTTCATTCATCCTTATCTTAGCACCATTGACTTTATTCATCATACTTATAACACCATAAAAGCTCTAAATCTAACACATTAACTCATTTTCTTTAGCACACCTTCAAGATGCCTGCGTTTTTTTTCCCATTGGAACCCGAAATCCACAATCACCATAAGACGACATCGACCAGTCAACCCTGTCCTTAACCTCTCCACTAGCTTCGTCTTTGGCACTTGCTCTCCCATTTTCTTATTCACCCACGTTCTCCATAGCCGCTATAAATTTATAAATGACCTTGCTGCTACTCCGCCTACTTTGACCACGTTCGCATCACTAGTGAATTTGTTTGCTCTATCTGCAATGACCTCGACTGGGTTGCTGATCAGAACCCAGTTAATCATTCTTGCCCCTATCCCTCAAGTTGCTTTGTCTTTGATCGGAGCTCTTCAAGATCGATGGTACCATCGAGGTCGTCATAAAAGTGGTTCAAGAGGGGAGTCATAAAGCTTGGTAAGATCTTTCGATTCGGTCGAAATAATCAATGAAAGAAACAATTTATTTGACGGTTAGAGGTTCGTGGTGACAGAGGGAGCGATTGAGGTCGAGGGGCATAGGAAACAAGAGATTGAGGCCGATGAAGAAGGGAGAGGTCGAGGTTGGATAAGGATGATAGACAGTGAAGGTCAGTTGAATTATGTTGGATCTAGGTCCAAGGTTGAAACGGGCGGGGTAGATGGGCGACAAGGGGAGGGTTCCGTTTGCATCTCCAAACAAGATGATGGTTGAGTTGTTAATTCATAAGTTTTAGGGTATTAAAAGCAGGAAGATGGAAAAATCTAAGGACTAAGAGTTTACCAAAATTCCATTAAAATTAACAGTTCAAATGACAAAAAAACCCCCGAATGTGCTAAATAATTTAAAAGAAATCACTAGAATAAAATAAAATTATGTGATCTAGATAGGATAAGAAAATAAGTTAAGGGACCTAAGACGGGGTTTACTTGGTATGATATAGTTTCAAGACAATAAGAGGGCAATGCAAGTTTGATGGAAATAAAGTGGGGTTGTTAGTAATTTTACCAAAATAATATGGATAAAATTCATTTGTGGTTCATAACCTTTTCGTATTATCCTAATCGAGATCCTTAACCTTCATTTTATCATCTTAAAGTCCCTAACCTCCATCGTTTTGTCACAATCATGATCATTTCGTCACTTTCCTAGTTAACTTTGACGGAATTTAAGTGAGAAATGACAATGTTTCTCCTACATTTTTTTCTTCTCGCTCACATTACTTTCAACTTGGTAAATTTGTTACGTTGACCAATATTTCCTTTTCTCTCCCTCCGTCACCATACTTGGAAAACCACTTTGAACAAAGCCTATCACAAAGGTTTCTTCTGTTCAACCTCACCATTGACTACTAAACAAAAAAAGCTAGACAACGTCACCATGGTTACCGACTAGAAATAGGGTCGATCGAAGCATTCAAAGGCCACCTATGCCTCAAATAGGCTTTACACATAGAAAACAACTGTCGAACATTAGATATAGTACACAAAGTAGGGGATCCTTCTTATATCCGAAAAGCCCAAAAATTAGGGAAAGGAAAAAAAAACACTAGTATCTATTACTTTATGGTCTTTGAGTCTCTTGAGCTCCAACAGGGCAATGGTGACCACAGTGAAGATCGAGAGCACAAATCATCCATAGAGATGGCTAGGCTTTAAGAGTTGTGGACAAACAATATCACTTGAGTTGAATGGACCAGCAGCTTTGGCATCGTAGATCAGGAGCATTGATCGCCCATGATCTAACCCATTGATTTTTTCAGTTGCCCTATGTTTTACTTTCCCATCACCCTTCTTCTACTCCTCCTCCCGCGACCAAACTAACTATGCAAGTAATGCAACAAACAGATATCCTATAGAAACTAGAGGCAATGGAATAGAGGGCGGAAGCTACTGCGAAGTAACGGAGGTGGGTTGACTAGATGATCTAAGGTCGACAGTGCCTACGTGGTGGTTGGAGTTAGAGTTGGAGATTGGAGGACGGGAGAAGAGCTAGGCCGATTAAACCAAGTTTGCCTAACTACTTTTCCATTTGTTTTGCCTTCACATGGTTCAATGAAAAATTTAGTGCTCTCTATTGTTGAAATCATATCAATTGGTTGACCCAGTTGGTGTTTGAGATCTTGGAAAACTAGATTGTTCCGGGAAGCAAGGAAGGAGGAAAAAACCATGTGTCGCTAGTCATCGTGGAGCCAGATTCGTTAGTCCTCTTAAAGTTACATTCGTCACTCATTTTAAAACTCACCTGACGCTAATGATGATTTCACCAACAACGAAGAGTCAAAATCTGCAGTGGGTGAGGGTGAAGTCTTGCAAAGATCAAAGGAGGGGGTAGCTAGGGCGGCTGAAATCGGATTTTTTTCCTCTGGGAAATTGAATGAATGAAAGATACAGAACAAGTATTAAATTTAAAGTCTTGGGAATACTTTGAGTGGAAGGAACGAAATTTAGAGATCAAAATAGACTTTTTTTTTCTAAGATTCTGTTAACTTTAACTATAAAATTAATAAAAAATCATGTTTGAGATAAAAATAGAATGGTTAGGGACTTTAAAAAGATAAAATAAAGGCTAAAGACCTGTTTTAGGATAACACAAAAAAATTAGGACCACAAATTAATTTCACCGAAAATAATATTGTGATCCATCTATGGGCTCGGCCCGAGGATTCGAGGAGAGATCGCACCTGTGCGGTGGCCGTACCAACCTTTGATAGTTTGATTTGATCCATTAGTTGCTTGCAAAAGTTGACTTCACCAACCCTAGATCCAAATAGCTTGATATTGCCCACGCGCTCGCGCCTCTAAGTTTAACACTCGCCAGTGGTGATACGCCCGATTAACAAAAAGTACAAAACATCAACAGGTTCACCAACCCACCTCCGTTCCCAGATGGATCTCTCACATATATATGAAGCTTCACCTCCTTCCTCAGACAATTCTCGATCCAGCAAATTAGTCCTGCCCAATGGGTCTCGTTCTAATACCCATCTCCCTTCTCGCGGTTCTTGTCGTGTACACGCTCTACCAGCGGCTGCGATGGAGGCTGCCGCCGGGTCCGCGGCCGTGGCCGGTGGTCGGGAACCTCTACGACATCGCACCCGTGCGCTTCCGCTGCTACTTGGACTGGGCCAAGACCTATGGTCCCATCATTTCGGTCTGGTTTGGTCCGACTCTGAACGTAGTCGTTTCAAATGCGGAGCTCGCCAAGGAGGTGCTCAAGGAGAAGGATCAGAGCCTGGCCGATCGGCAGCGGACGCGCGCGGCCTCGAGGTTTAGCAGAGACGGCAAGGACCTCATATGGGCTGATTATGGGCCACACTACGTGAAGGTGAGGAAGGTTTGTAATCTCGAGCTTTTCTCTCCCAAGAGGCTCGAAGTCTTGAGACCCATCAGAGAAGACGAAGTCACCGCCATGATTGAGTCCATTTTCAACGATTGCGCCAATTCTGGTAAATTATTACCCTGTTTTGCGACTCTCTGAATTTTGTTGCTTTCTCAAGACAAAGCTAATGCGAGTTCCTGATGCTGCATAGGAGATATACATAAGCCCTGTGTCTTTCTTCTTCCACGATCAGGTCATATTTGCTTTTGAACTTGCAGTCTTACTTACACTCTGATGATCGGAGCTACTAGCTAGGGCTTCATCTTGAAAATTCAAATTTCAAGGGACTGGATCGAATTTCCCATAAATTTTTAAGGGCTCGTTTTTCGTTGGTTGATTTGTTTGATGGGAAGAAGAATGGAAGAAGAATGTTACCTAGCAATTCACAATTTAAAGTTGAATCAAAGAAAGTTAACCGGAATGTTGTCGTTGAGCTCCGAGATTTCTTGCTGTAGCTTTATTGAGTTTCTTACACTTTCCAACGTTAATCTACGACTCTGTTAAGTTGCCACTTCCGTCCATGTTCAAGCGGTTCTGCTAATATCTGATCGTAGAGTAGAACAATATCGGATAGTACTTTTAGCTGCAAATAATTAGAATTTAATTACAGGAAACAGGGGGACAAGCTTGCAGTTGAGGAACTACTTGGGGGCAGTAGCATTCAACAACATAACGAGGCTAGCGTTTGGGAAGAGATTTATGAACAGCGAGGGCAAGATTGATGAGCAAGGGAAAGAGTTTAAGGAGATTGTGTCCAACGGAATTAAGATCGGCGCGAAGCTAAGCATAACAGAGCACATTCCTTGGCTCCGCTGGATGTTCCCTTTGGATGAGGAGCAAATTGCCAAGCACAACGCTCGGAGGGATAGGCTCACTAGGGAGATCATGGAGGAGCACACGCGTGCTCGTCTCAAGACCGGCGACACCAAACAACACTTTGTCGATGCCTTGCTTTCCTTGAAAGACAAGTATGACCTCAGCGAGGACACAATCATCGGCCTTCTTTGGGTATGTATGCAGGCACACATTATGTTGAGCTGAACGCTACAATGTGGCATATATCTTAATCCCATTTATGTGAATGTGTATGTATGGGCAGGACATGATTACTGCAGGCATGGACACAACTGCCATATCAGTGGAGTGGGCGATGGCGGAGCTGGTCAAGAACCCTCGTGTGCAACACAAGGCCCAGGAGGAGCTCGACCGGGTGATAGGTTTTGAGCGTGTGATGAGCGAGACTGATTTCTCAAGCTTGCCTTACCTGCAATGTGTAGCTAAGGAGGCCATGAGGCTGCATCCTCCAACCCCACTGATGCTTCCTCACCGGGCCAACACGAATGTGAAAATCGGTGGCTATGACATCCCCAAAGGTTCCATCCTGAACGTCAATGTTTGGGCCATTGCACGTGATCCTGCAACATGGAAGAACCCCGAAGAGTTCTGGCCTGAGCGTTTCTTGGAGGAAGACGTGGACATGAAAGGGCATGATTTTCGGCTGCTTCCATTCGGGGCAGGGCGGCGGGTTTGCCCTGGTGCGCAGCTAGGGATCAACTTGGTCACATCAATGTTAGGTCACCTACTGCACCATTTCTATTGGGCACCACCCGAAGGTGTCAAGCCTGAGGAGATTGACTTGCTAGAGAACCCGGGGTTGGTGGCTTACATGAGGACTCCATTGCAGGCGGTGCCTACCCCGAGGCTGCCTTCACACTTGTTCAAGCGAGTGCCTTACGAAATGTAGATGTATGTGTGTATGTATCCTGAGCACGGGATTGTACAATTTTCATTTCATCCATGTTATTGTTGCAAGGAAAATGGCCTAATAAATGGCTTATGGATGCAGTTAAACGGGTTCTTTTTTGTTACACTTGTATCTCTGCAACTGCTGCTCAAATGCATTACCTAACCTTCATCTTTCGCCATATTTTGAAGAACGAAATGTTACTGTTATTGCAGAGTTTCAAAGTGGACAAGGCCTGACCTTTTCAACCAGGCCCAGAAGTCGTGGCCCGAAGGAAAATGTGGCCTGCTATGCCCAAAGCCTACAGCAGACCTGTGGATCTTTAGCTCACCAAAATTCCAAATCCAGCACTGGCGATCGATGTCATGCCTCACCTTGTTAGTTATAAATAAGTTTTTTTTTTCACTTAAAAAGAAATGGGAATCAGATGCATACGAATGTGCTTTTTAAAAAATTTGTATGTCAAATAATAATAATAATAATAGAGATTAAAAAAAAGTCTCAAATTTGGAAAGCTACCACAAATGTGAAATGCCTGATCTCAGTTCGTTATATTATACCCGGCGTTACTTGGTCGCTGCTCACATGTTGAGTAACGCAAGCTAGAAAAAGACGACAAACCAAAGGAACTGAAAAAAAATGACAAATCAAAAAAAGAAAAAAAAAGTTAGGAAAAGAGCCAACATTGGACGTTATAAAGAGCACCAAATTACCAAAAACACGGGATAAGGAATGGCCAAAAAGCAACATTTTCCGGATGTTACTTACATTTGGCCGTTTCAGATTTGGACAATTCCTCCCCTCCGTCCTCTATATTGAACAAAACATATATGGGCAACAACACATAGCTCTCTCTCTTCCCAACACTTGAGACGATGGATAGTTCTCACCGGCCACCCTTGCGGTGGCTCATCGTGGCAGCGATTATGGTCACGGCCATAGGGGGCTCCGTTACGGCTCATAAATTTTCAGCTATGTTTGTGTTTGGGGACTCCTTGGTTGATGTTGGCAACAACAACTTCCTCAGCTCAATTGCAAAGGCCAACTACTATCCTTATGGGATCGACTACAACATGGGCCCAACAGGAAGATTTAGCAATGCCAAAACCTCTGTGGACATAATCGGTAGTTTTCGTTCTGAAGCCGCCTAACTGTTGTTTCAACATTAATTGAAGTCCTTGTGGATGAGTTTTGCCTGACTGTTTTCACCGCAGGAGATCTACTGCGAATGCCTTATCCTCCCGCCTTTGCTGATCCAAACACGGTGGGGGCCCGAACAATGGAAGGAGTCAATTTCGCGTCAGCAGCCGGTGGCATTCTTGAAGAAACAGGCCAACACTACGTAACAAATATTGAATCATTCATATATAGCGAGAAATTGAATTAATAAACCTGTTTTGCCTAAATTAATCCAAAACTAATGATCCAAAATAGAAAAATATTATGAGTTGGGGGTTTTTTGTTTGTATTGTTTGTAGGGTGCAAGATATAGCTTGAGCCAACAAGTGCTCAACTTCGAGGGGACGTTGAACAACTACATAAGGCCAATCATTAGCGGGAGAAATCTGACGGATTACTTGGGGAGATCCTTGGCCATTTTGGTGTTTGGCAGCAACGATTACATCAACAACTATCTCATGCCTTCCGTTTACTCTTCAAGCTATACCTACACACCTCCTCAGTTCGCCAACCTTCTCCTCAACCGTTATGCCCGCCAACTTGTGGTACACCTACATACGCTTGCCACTTCTCATCTCCATCTTATATATACTAATACTAGTACTGTCGTCGATTTAACTACTCAACTGGTTCATGTAGGCATTATATAGCTTGGGTTTGAGGAATTTCTTGGTATCCGGTATCGGGCCAATCGGATGCATCCCAAATCAGATGGCAACAGGTCAGGCCCCTCCAGGAAGATGTGTTGATGGCGTGAATCAGATGCTAGGTACTTTCAATGAGGGGCTCAAATCAATGGTAGACCAGTTAAATCAACAACCAGGGGCTATTTACGTTTATGGGAATACCTATGGAGCAGTTGGCGACATCCTAAATAATCCTACAACTTTTGGTAATGCTGCTAAAACATGCAAGTTTATATAATTGATCCAACCAAAAGACTAATGTCGTGTGTATGGCTATGTGTATTTGTGTTGCAGGGTTTAATGTGGTGGATAGAGCATGTTGTGGGATAGGAAGGAACCAAGGACAAATAACTTGTTTGCCGTTCATGTATCCATGTCAGAATAGGAATCAATATGTGTTTTGGGATGCTTTTCACCCCACCCAAGCTGTTAATGTCATCTTGGCTCGTCGGGCTATGTATGGCCCACCATCCGATTGTTATCCCATCAACATCCAACAAATGACCCAACTCCACTGATTTTAGTTATAATTTTTTTTCCATTTTGTTTAAAAAATCATCTCATCTTCCCTTTCTTTTATTTGTTTCTTGTAATACTTTTAGTTTATAATGTGGGGGTATTTTATGTATAATAAACAATATTTGTTATTCTGGGTATATGTCTAAACTAATATATGAACTGAAACCTTTGGTTTCTATAAATATCTTTACATGCTATTATACATTCTCTGGCTCAAACCGCGCGCTACTAAAATCCAGCCAATATATATCCAACATGTCTCATATTTCTTACAAATTATGGCCTACGCCACTACATCGTTACATATAGGGAATACAACTCATATTTCCTATAAATTACAAATAGCCCATTGATCCATAATTTTGAAATTTAATTATCTCATAAAACCGTTGTAAAAAGCCACCTCTTATTCTCGAAGTAGAACCTTAACCACTTCATGCCAATCCAATAAATTTCTCATTTACAAATTGAATTCCACTTGTGAAACCTCACTACAAACCAGAAAATCTCATCCAACAAGTGATTTATCCATAATCTTCTATTGAATCCTTCACATTATCAACAATGGTGTCACCGAAAAATAAGAAATCTCCTGGAAATAACAAATCTAACAGGTTAAATGCTTTTAATTCTTCAAATCTCGATAAAAACTGCTTAAAATCACCAATTATTCTTCCTAATTTGTTTCAATGAGCACATTGTACTCTATAGTCCTCTAACTGAAACTCCAACAACGATAGTGCTAAAATCAAATCTAGATGCCAATTTAATTGTAGAAAAACGGTTGGATTCAAATCCAGATGACAATTGCCATTGTGAATAAGAGAAGTGTGCAGATCTTTGCCCAAACAATTGGTTGATTGCTAAGACTGGAAAGGCTTGATGTGAATGTGGTGCTCAGTGATGGCTTCTTCGAGAGTTGCGAAGGAATGGTGGTTGTGAATGTTTCAATTCATTCTAAACAAGTTGTAAATGTTTTCATTCCAATCAAGTTGTGAATGTTTTCATTCCAATTAAGTTGCAAATGTTTCCATACCAAACGAGTTATGAATGTTTCCATTTTATTCTAAACAAGTTGTGAATCTTTCCATTTTATTTTAAACAAGTTATGAAAGTTTTTATGCTAAACAAGTTGTGAATGTTTCTATTCCAAATAAGCTGTGAATGTTTCCATCTCATTCCAAACTATTTTTGAATGTTTTCATTTTATTTTAAACAAGTTGTGAATATTTCTATTCTAAATAAGTTATGAGTATTTCTATTCTAAACTAGTTGTAAATGTTTTCGTTCCACTCTAAACAAGTTTTGAATGTTTTTATTTTAAACTAGTTATGAATGTTTTCATTCCATTATAAACAAGTTGTGAATGATTCTATTCAAACTAGTTATGAATGATTACATTATAGTCTACATAAGTTGTGAATGTTTCCATTTTAAACAAGTTGTGAATGTTTCTATTTCAAACATGATGTTTCTATTTCATTATAAACAAGTTGAGAATGTTTATATTCCAAACAAGTTGTCTATGTTCTCATTTCAAATATGTTGTGAATGTTTATATTCCAAACTAGTTCTAAATGTTTCCATTACATTCTAAACAAATTGTGAATATTTCTTTTTGAAACTAGTTGTGAATGTTTCCAATTCATTCTAAACAGGTTGTGAATAATTCTATTCCAAACTAGTTGTGAATGTTTCCATTCCGCTCTAAACAAGTTGTGAATGTTTTCATTTCATTCTAAACAAGCTAGAAATGTTTCTATTCCAAACAAGTTATGAATATTTCGATTCCATTTTAAACAAGTTATGAATGTTTCTATTCACAACAAATTATGAATGTTTTTATTCTATTCTAAATAAGTTGTCAATATTTCTATTTGAAACTAGTTGTGAATGTTTTCATTTATTTTTAAATAAGTTGTGAATGTTTCTATTCCAAACTAGTTGTGAATGTTTCCATTTCATTTTAAACAAGTTGTGAAAGTTTCTATTCCAAACTAATTGTGAATGTTTCCATTTTATTCTAAACAAGTTGTAATGTTTCTATTACAAACCAGTTGTGAATTTTTTCATTTCACTCTAAACAAGTTGTAATGTTTCTATTACAAACCAGTTGTGAATGTTTCCATTTCGCTTTAAACAAGTTATGAATGTTTCCATTCCAAATAAGTAGTGAAGGTTTCCATTTTATTCTAAACAAGTTATGAATGTTTCTATTTCAAACAAGCTTTGAATGATTTCATTTCATTCTAAATAAGTTTTAAATGTTTCTGTTCCATTGTAAACAAGTTGTGAATATTTCCAAACTAGTTGTGAATGTTTCATTCCAACCTAAACAATTTGTGAATGTTTTTATTTGAAACTAGTTGAGAATGTTTTCATTTCATTTTAAAGAAGTTGTGAATGTTTTCATTCTATTCTAAATAAATTGTGAATGTTTCCATTTCATTCCAAATTAGTTATAAATGTTTCAATTCCAAACTAGTTATGAATGTTTCCATTCAATTCTAAATAAGTTATGAATATTTCTATTCCAAATAAATTATGACTATTACCATTCCAAACAAGTTGTGAATATTTCTATTTTATTTTAAACTGTATGTGAATGTTTCTACTCCGTTCTAAATATGTTATGAGTGTTTCCATTCTAAACAAGTTCTGAATGTTTCTATTCCAAATTAGTTGTAAATGTTTTCATTTTATTCTAAACAAGTTGTAAAGGTTTCCGTTCCAAACAAGTTATGAATATCTCTATTTCATTCTAAACAAGTTATGAATATTTTCATTTCAAACAAGTTATGAATGTTTTCATTTCAAATTAGTTGTGAATGTTTTCATCTTAAACTAGTTGTGAATGTTTTCATTTCATTCTAAACAAGTTGTGAATATTTCTATTCTAAACTAGTTGTGAATATTTCCATTCCATTCTAAACAAGATCTAAATGTTTCTATTCCAAACTAACTATGAATGTTTCCAAACAAGTCATGAATGTTTCTATTTTAAACTAGTTGAAAATGTTTCCATTTTATTTTAAACAAGTTGTGATTTTTCCATTCAAAACAAGTTATGAATGTTTCTATTCCAAACTAATTGTGAATGTTTCCATTTTATTCTAAATAAGTTGTAAACGTTTCCATTCCAAACTAGTTATGAATATTTTTATTCCAAATATGTTGTGAATGTTTATATTACAAACAAGTTGTGAATATTTTCATTTTATTCTAAACAAGTTATGAATGTTTTTATTCCAACTAGTTTTGACCATTTTCCTTTGATTCTAAACAAATGGTGAATGTTTCTATTTCAAACAAGTTACAAACGTTTGTATTCTATTTTAAGCAAGTTGTAAATATTTTCATTCCAAACAAGTTGTGAATGTTTTCATTCTAAAGATGTTGTGAATATTTCTATTCTAAACTAGTTGTGAATGTTTCCATTCTATTCTAAAAAAGTTGTGAATATTTATATTCCAAACTAGTTGTCAATATCTCTATTCCAAACTAGCTGTTAATGTTTCCATTTCATTCTAAACAAGTTGTGAATGTTTTTATTCCAAACAAGTTCCAAACTAGCTGTTAATGTTTCTATTTCATTCTAAACAAGTTGTGAATGTTTTTATTCCAAACAAGTTGTGAATGTTTCCATTTTATTTTGAACAAGTTATAAATGTTTAGATTCAAAACAAGTCATGAATGTTTCTATTCCAAACTTGTTGTGAATGTTTTCATTTTATTCTAAATAAGTTATAAATGTTTCCATTCCAAACATGTTGGGAATGTTTTCATTTTAAACAAGTTGTGAGTGTTTCTATTCCAAACTATGTATAAATTTTTTCATTTTGTTCTAAACAAGTTGTGAATGTTTCCATTCCATTTTAAACAAATTGTGAATTTTTCTTGTCCATTCTAAACAAATTGTAAATGTTTCCTATCTATTCTAAATAAGTTGTGAATGTTTTCATTTCATTATAAACAAGTTGTTAATGCTTCTATTTTAAATTACTTGCGAATGTTTCCATTTCATTATAAACAAGTTGTGAATGTTTCCGTTATAAACAAGTTGTGATTGTTTCTATTCCAAACTAATTGTGAATGTTTTCATTTCACCTGCCTCTCTTTATTACTCTCTTTGTACCTTTTTTTCTCACCTTATTTTTCTTAAATGTAACTCAAGGTTTCTGTAATTGATATAATTGTACCTTTTGGGATCATCCTAGATGGTGTATACAAGGAAGTGACTACAAGGTGATAACTAAGCAAGGAAGAAAAGAAGCTTGTGAAGATATTTTCTTTTCTTAGGCTTTCATGATATTCTTATTGGCTTGAGAATATCACATAGTTTGGGCTATAACCATATCATGTTTAATTATTTGTTGGTATGAGATGCATGTTTTATATTTGAATGTGATGCGTGTAAAAGACAACTGAGGATAATAATTGGTAAGATCAAAGGAAAATCCCTCAAACAAAGTATTATATCAGTAAATGTGATACATTCCAAATGTTGGCACTCATCAAGATTTTGATCAACATTGGGTGGGTTTTTCAAAGTAAAGTACCTATGTTCATCAGGGTAAGATGTGATGGGATAAGAGTGATATCCAAATTATTAACTCTGGGCCCAACTTAACTAAGTCATCCCAATAAGATTGGGGACTTAGAGGCCTAGAGTTTGACTTAAATTTATGAGATGAGCTTGGACAAGTTAAGGATGATGATGTTGGGTGGCAAATAGTGGAAATTATAATGATATAACTAATGCATTTCATATCATGTTTTCATTGACACATTATGTAATTTTCATATAAACATTATCCATTTTCCATTGACATGTTTCATACTTTCATTTTATGTTAACACCTTTCTAATAATTTTTTTTAATTTTATATTAACACTTCTAATATTTCTAGGATCTTTTAGGCCAAACCAAAAAAAAAAAAAAAGAACTGAAGAAAAGAATGAAAATAAAAAAGGGTTATTCAGTTTTATACACTTTTCATTGCCACATTTTTTATTTTTCCTTTTATATATCTCACTGTTTTCACATATCTAATAAATAGCTCTGAATGATATAATAGGTTTTTAAATTTCATTTAGTTATTATTTTTATTGACAGATTATGAATTGTATATTGACATATCTCATATTTTTTACATTACCCTGATAAATAATGCTGAATGATAAAATATGTTATCAAGTTTCATGTAGTAGTTGTTTGCATTGATCTATTGTGCATTTTTCATTGACACATTTCACAATTTTTACATTAATTCAGTAAATAGTTTTGAATAATAAAATAACTTATTGAGTTTCATGTAGTTATTAATTTTATTGATATATTGTAAATTTTACCTTGACACATCGCATTATTTTCACATTAATCTGGTAAATATTTCTGAATGATCGAATAGGTTATTAAATTTCATGTATCAAATATTTGTGTACTCTTTTAGAAATATTCATAAAAAATATGTGAATATTCTAAAAACTGTAAGATGTTTCAATAGAATATTTACTAAATGTTTATAAAACTTGTATAGCCATGAATTAGTCTATGTTATTTATTTTTTTTTCTGCAATTTGGAGCTCAAATATTTTAATTACTCTAATTAAACTTATTTACTAGATGAAACTGTTATTCATCTCAATTGTGTTGGGTAAGTCAAAGGGTGACTTGAAACGCTTCAACAAGGGAGTTGGTTGGAGATTGATTTGGGTCCAATTAGGTTGAAAGGAAATGGGTGGGTCATTGAACAGTATGAGCTTGCTGTAGAAGATGTCATTGGCAGCGTATGTTTAGGAGCCGATGTTGTTGCCATAGAATTCAAAGAACTCAGGTGCTAACTCTGATGCCAAAGTCATTGAGCGGAAGGTCGTAGGGCAGAGGTCGTTCTGGGGATGCACTTGGGATTAAAAAAACAAAATAAAGGATAATAATGGAATAAAACATCTAGTCTATGGTAGATGTATGTCCAAGTTGAAAATTTAATAATAAACGAACGATCTCACATTAATGAGAATTGAATAATCACATGATTCCGGCTCTTTTTTTCCCCTTTTTTTCTGTTTGTTCATCTTGAACTCAAAACCAAATGAGATGGGACATTCTCTGATTTTATCTTAAAATTAGGGATGACAATGGATAGGATTTGGGTAGGATGGTACTAAACCCATATTTTATCCATCATGTTGGATATTCAATCCATATCCTATCCACCATCGGTCGGTTTAACAATTTTAACATTCATATCCTACCCATTTTAAGGCGGCTAGTATTTAGATAAAATCTATTAACCCGCTGCATGCTATCTATCATAATAAAAAAAACAATAATTTTATAAGAGAATACTATAATTAAAAAATATTAAAATTGATCATCTAGCAAAACAATATCAACAATAAGAGACACATAATGAAGTGTAACAATCATATAACTTAAACACGTTGATATAACTAAATCCAACTACAATGTCTAGTACTCATACGATACAATTCAACTTGCATCATCCTTGAATTGACAAATCAAGATGATACTCACAGAAATCTTTGACGCACTAATGCAACTCCTTAGAATGTTTAAATATGAAGGAAACAAGAACGACTTTACAGAAAATATATGTATATATGTAAATGATTCTACATATATGTTCAAACTATATTACCCTTATATGTATATATGTGTGTGTGTGTGTGTGTGTGTGTGTGAATGAATCGGCCATTTCAACCTGCAAAGTCCAACTATAATTGTACTCATTTAACTGAATTAATTTTTCTTGAAATTATTGTGTGTGTGTGTGTGTGTGTATATGGGTAGGATATGGGACAAATGGACCTAAACCCATATCCTATCTACATTCGGTGGGTACAAAAAAAAAAAAAACCCAAATCCGCTTCAAATCTATTTAATTGTAAAAAAAATCTTATCCGTCGGATAAGATTTAGCCGAATATCCACTGGGTCGAATATCCGTTAACATCCCTACTTAAAATGTATTAAAATTCAGATCAACTGTGAACTCAAACAAATGAGTGACTTATTTGTGTTAGACCGTTAACTCGGGGGCCTCCCTTGTGCACCTCATCCGAGCGCTTCAAAGCCCAAAACCCATAGTCATCAAGCAGGGTCGGGAGGAGGGTTTTGCTTTCGGGTTCCATTGCTCTCGAGTATTGAGAACTCGACACGAAATTTGAATTGAGGAATGGCTTCTGCGGCGACGTTAAGACCGCTGGCGAGATCGTCAAAAATCTATAATTCGTTGGCGAAATCTTTGTCCTCACTGGTTCATTATTCGACTAAACCGTCCTTTGCTTCGTCCCAAGAGCTGAAGGATTCGGAGAGAAGAGTGGAGGGCAGAGAAGACGACGCCTTCCCAACTTCCGGAATCAGCCGCCCGCTTTCTGAGATACTCAAAGAACTCAACAAGAAGGTCCCAGATTCTGTCATCAGGACCCGCATCGAAGATGGCTTCTCTGTCAAATACATTCCTTGGTCTCACCTCTTTCGTCTCTTCCATCTTCCACTCTCTTGTTCTTCTAAATCTGCAGCATGAACCTGATAAATTTGTCATATTTGCTTTTATTTTATTTGTTATATTTATACGTCTCCTGGGTATTCCAAAGTGAAAAAGTACATAGGTATTTTCCTCTTACGCTGACGAAGGAGAAAAAATATCATTGTGTGTTTGTTCGTTTGTTTTCTTTGACCGAAAGAAGATGAATTTGTGCTTGCTATTGTTCTGGGTAGCGCAATTTCGAATTACCGAACATTTTGTGTGAGTGCGCAAGTATACGTGATTACCATTGCTGTTTTATGCGTTGATTCTTAGTGGTGAGAAATGGGCGGATTCTTCATACTTGTACTTTGCTTAGTCGTCTGTAGGCAGCTCACAAGTACTTGATGCGCCATGTACGTTAGTTTCAAGTTAAATATGTTGACTCTGATTGCTTTGGCACTGGCCGATAATATTGCAATAACATAGATTGGAAGAAGTCCATTTGATGATTGTGAGGAGCTTTCTTCATAGTTCTGTGAATCTTTTGAACCTTGGTTTTAGTGCTCTCATAAATGTTTCTGTTTTTGCAAGTTTTTTCTCTCTACTTATTTCAATAGTTATTGGTACTTCAGGTTCAATGGGACAATCATTTATGCCTAGATTGGTTTACCCTGCAGGCATATTGTGAACAGGATTATGAACTTACATGCTCCAGGTAGGCTCATCTTTCCACTCACTGTCGTTGTCCGGTAAACGTTTTTAAGTAGCTATTTGTCTTAAAAAATTTGCACATGGTATGTGCAATTTGCCCACAGAATGGTCTGGTGAAGTTCGAAATATCACTTACTCGGCTGACGGGAAGTCAGTATCGGTTGTGTATCGTGTAACTATCTATGGAACTGATGCTGAGGTATTCTTTCTCTCTGCTCTTATTCGTATTATCTAGTTTGAATTTTTACAGTTGATTCTTACTTCATAACTTTTTGTGTGTGCATTTAATTATTTATTTCAGCTTGATGTTGCTTGCTAATTGCTTCAAAAATTCATTTTCTATTATATATGCATAAATGAGCTTTCTTGTGCTTCCTCTTGTAAAGAAAACAGAAGTTTTAGTGCCCTCACTAATTTCCGTGAAGCGTAATGAATTTCTAATCATAAAAATGGAAACGCGAGTCTTTTGGTCACATGTTCAGTGTTATGGTCGTTCTGGGGAGAAAAAGTTGTTCTTTGGTCTGTTGATTTGTGATTCGTCACATGAAAGAGAATGTATGAGTTGTCTTGTATGAACTGAGATACTGCTATTGGTCAACAGTATTCTGGAGTGGCAGTGAGCTCATTATGCTAAAATTACGCAAAAACTGAATTGATTGCCCTGTTCTTCAGTTTTCTGTGCTTGTTGTTTTGACACTTACCATATAAAGTTTTTCATAGAAACATGGTTGTATTGGATACACTGGAACTTGCAAAAGAAAACCTCCCCAATGCAGCCATTGTTGCGTTATGAAACAAATGAAATTAATTTGCATTACTAAGACTTATTCTCATTTGCTCAAAGTATGAGGAAACTATCCCCCTCAAAAGATTTACTGACATATATTTTTTCTGATTGACAAGATATATCGGGAGTCAACAGGAACTGCTTCAATGGGTGAACCTGGTTATGGTGATCCTGTACAGAAGGCAGAAGCGATGGCATTTCGCCGTGCTTGTGCTCGCTTTGGGCTTGGGCTTCATCTTTATCATGAGGACATGCTGTAGCTACCTGATGCAGAATGCCTTCTTGTTAAGCTACTCGTGCTCCTAGCTTTTTATTTTTTTTGTAATGGGTGGTGCACTACCAAACAGCACAATGCAGGCAATAGTGTTATCAGGAGATCGGACAAGCACACTCCCGGTCTCACTTTTTTTCTTTTGTTGCCGGGGCTTGTGAAGGTGCCACCCCTGGAAGTAGAATATTGCTGCACTTATGATGAATGTTGAACAGCTTCTTGTGTACCTATCTATATCTGTAGTATGTAAGAATAGCAGCATTATTGAAGTTTAGGCCTTCTTGTCCTCAATGCATTGTTACAGGAAAATTCCCGAGGCTTGTGATGCAAGTTATTGGGTTCCCTGCATTGCAGAGAAATTGCCCTGATAAAATGAAAATGTATGAAGTGGTCAGCTTGTGGCTTTGAATTTGTTTTGCAACGATGGATTGTGTCGCTTCCCAGTTTTTAGGGGTTGGAGTTGGATGCTAGTGGTCGTGAAACAGAGCTGCCAGTGGCACCTGCATGTGTGCCGCAGACAGGCATGTGCTTGGCCCGGCAGCATGTAATAATCTTCTGCTCGCTTTTACCTGTTCTATTCTTTTTTCTTTTCTTTTTGGTTTGTAGGGAGAGAGAGAGAGAGAGAGAGATTAATTTTAGTGATTGAATCCTGGATGGACGGTGTGGCTGGGACAAGGTTGCTTTCTGGGTCAAAAAACTAGTAGGGGACAGCTGGCCCGGGCTTGCCAGGTAAGGCGACTTTTGCTTTTTACACTCTGCTCCATCCTCACTTCTTCCACAAGCCTGAGCCGTCAGTTGAGTCATCTTGATCCTCAGCATCTGACGGTGAGTTCATCGCACCCTCATCCTCCACTAATGCTGATTTATGCAAGCTAATCCTCAAATTTTCAGTTTGTTTGCTTTTGTGCGTTACAGTTGTTCCATCCGCGATAATACATTTGTATATGCACAACAGTATGGCATTGGGAGACACTACCAATAAATCTTCTATCTCACCACCAGACGAGGGGAAGTGGGGGTGGAGGAGGAGGGACATAAAATGTGGCTGTGGGATAAGAAAAGAGAATCAAAGTTGGAGGACAAAAACAAAAAAAATGTAGCACAAGGGAAGAGCCATAATAAAGCTGATGATAAATAAAGCATGGGTATTAGTATCAGTATTAGTACTAAGGGGATGGGGTTGGCAGAGGATATTTGTTGTGGGGCAGTCCCGGGCAGGGAGAGGGACAGCTCAATTCGCAATACAATCATTAGTCCTCTCTCTCTCTGTTTGTGGGTTACTTGTATTTGTGAGGTGAAGAGTGTAGCGTGGGAGGGAACACTCTGATTCTGAAAAGGAGTGGCATGTGAATCAGAGTGGGGGTGGCGATTTCTTTCCACAGCTGTCACTGAATCTTTCCCTTCCTTTCTGGAAACACAAGCACAGTAATTTATATAGGTTGCACAACCTCACATTTTAGTAATTCGCAAGCCTAAGCCTTTAGTTTTTAGGATTACTTATAATTGCGCCACGTTTATAGAAATCCTATACAAATAAATCTAAAAAAATTAAATACAAATGGCATGATAGATACTGACTAGTGGCAGCTTCTTTAACCGAGTTCCAATTAATCAAACCCCCTTATTTGCCTCGACATGTGTGTGTCAAAGTATTGAAATAAAAAAGGAGGTAAAGTTGATATTATTTACAAAGTAATGCCATCAGTTGAATATACAAAATACTTTTCATCTCTCGACACACTCTTCTCTAGCCCTCCATGTTTCGAGCTCCATCGGCAATCTGCAACCTCAGATCCGGTTAACTATTGGCAAATCCACCGCCTATGAGCCAGCCTAACCTCTCGTCTGCCTGTGTCTCGAGTCCCTTAATTCTTGTTTTCTTCAATCAGCTCCGATGCGATTCCGGCGACGTGCCCTACTCTCGAAGGTGACGAGGTTGACTAGATCACCAGCTATTACTCCTTATGAATAGGAAGGAGATATATTTGGTTCCCAAACGGTATTGCCGCCATAGTTACCGGAGACACCATCGATGCCGCCACGGGAGTTGATACTTCTACCATTGGAGTTCGCAGAGGAGTTTCTTTTCACCTCCCCGGAAGCACTTGTTGCGAAATCCTCACCAATTTGGAATCAGTTTTCCAAAGTTTTCCAAATCCCTACAAATTCAAGGGAAAAAGCACGGAAATCAGAGATTTGAAGTATATATATAGATGAAAATGGAATTGAATTAAGCATGGAATTCAAACCAGCGTATGGTATTGAGTTGGCGGCTGAAGCCAAAGAAATTGTTGTGCTTGAAGTATTTGGGAAGCAAATCGCGGGCGGGAACGGTGGAGTCTAGTTAAAAGAAAACAAGAACGTGGTTGAAACTAAAAAGGGGGGCAGTGGCATAAAATTGTAAATTGGCCTATCTCCAACCCCTTTTTTCTTTCCCCAACCCAGTGCTTTCAATTGACCAAGCCCAAACCATTGACCAATTAATTCAATTAATTTGAAATAAACTGCCCTAGAAGGGAATTGTCTACATGGTTACTTTAAATTTAAAATATGAAATAGATATGTGGAATAATTTATTTTAATTTAAGTTAAATTAATCCAAACTATTTTTACAGCATTTTTATCTGAAACCAATGGTATTTGAATGTTAACACTAATAGGTGTAACAATCTATTGAAAAATATTTTTTTATAGTGTAATTGAATTTTTATTAATTTTTCTTTTTTTAGGTTGAGTAAGTAAAAAACTCATAATTTTTTTTATTTAGTGGATTATTAAATCTGTATCACATTAAATTTTAAATGACTTTAATTTTGAATAAAAAATAAAATAGTTTATTTTAAATTAATATAAATTAAGTTAAAAGGAATTTATTTTTATATCTTTGTTAAAAATCACACAAATGATATTGTTTTGGGAAATTTACAAAAACCCTCGTTTTACCTAACCTACACTTGTCTCCCTCTATTTTAAAAAACCTACATTTTACCCCCTAATAGCAACCTCCATATTTTATGCTAGTGGAGTCAAATGCTTTAATTTTCTAAAAGGTTTCTAAATCATTCAAATCAATTACAATGTTTATCCCATGTCACCTCCAATCCAATTACTTTTAGATATATAATATACCTCTAATAAATTTTTTGCTTCTAAATAATATCTATATTTTAAATTCGCTAATAATTTTTAATCTATAATATATTTTTATTTTTTTAAATCAAGTTTACATTTTTATTACTATCAACATTTATTTCATATTCATTCATTTTGGTTGGTGCACAAAAATTCATGTTCATTTTAGCCAATTTAATAAAACTTGAATAATGTATTGTCTGATACGTTCATAAACATCTTATTTGTTGTTCGATTAAAGTTGATTTATGTTTTTTCATGTTTGTATCAGTTTTGTACTTGTGATTTGTTCATTCAATAATTAGTTATGAGCAAAAATTCATTTACACTTACTCTTACATTATCTTATAGTAATTTTTAAAGTAGCTTACATATAATCAATTTAACAATTAGATTGTTTGTAAAGTATGTTCTATAAATTTAGTATTAATATATATGAGGAAAACTTATAGAAAACCCCCAAAGATTTGACCTAACCTACACTTACATCCCTCTATTTTAAAAAACCTACATTTTATCTGCTGATAGTAACTCCATATGTTATGTTAGTAAACTCAAATGCTTTGATTGCCCAATAAGATTTGCAAATGTTGCAAATCAACCATAAGATTCATCTTATGTCACTTTAATCCAATTTTTCCTAAATATATAATATATTCCTAATATTTTTTTTTGCTTTTGAATAATTTCTATATTTATAAATTTATTAATAATTTCTAAATCTATAATATATTTTACATTTTTATAGATCAAGTTTAGTTGTGATTAATAAGTAAATTTCTTTAAAAGATCAAATATATTTTTAGCTTATTTCATATTAAAAAAAAACTAATTCTTAGCCATGTATAATAAATCTATAAATTTATTATTTTTTTAATAGTAATCACAAACATAAACTTGATCTTTTATTATTTTTTAATATTAATCACAAACATAAACTTGATCTAGAAAAATGAAAATATATTGCAGATTTAGAAATTATTAATAAATTTGATAAATATAGACATTATTTAGAAGCATAAAAAATTATTAGGAATATATTATATATTTTGCAAAAATTTGATTGAGGTGTCATGAGATGAACCTTATGGTTGATTTGCAAGATTTGCAAATCTTACTAGGCAATCAAAGCATTTGAGCTCACTAACATAACATATGGAGTTACTATCAGTAGGTAAAATGTAGGTTTTTGAAAATAGAAGGAGGTAACTGTAGGTTAGGCCAAACCTTTGGGGGTTTTTTGTAAATTTTCCTAATATATATTAATACTAAATTTATAGAACATACTTTACAAACAATCTAGTTATTAAATTAATTATATATAAGTTACTTTAAAAATTACTATAAGATTGTGTAAAAGTAAGTTTAAATGAATTTTTGCTTGTAAGTAATTATTGAATGAACTAATCACAAATACTAAATTAATAAAAACATGAAAAAAATATAAATCAACCTTAATCAAACAACAAATAAGGTGTTTATGAACGTATTAGACAATACATTATTTGAGTTTTATTAATTTGGCTAAAATGAACATAAATTTTTGTTCACTAACCAAAATGAATGAACATGAAATAATTGTTGTTATTAATAAAAAATGTAAACTTGATTGATAAAAGCGGAAATATATTATAGATTAAAAATTATTAGTAAATTTATAAATATTGATATTATTCAGAAGCAGAAAATTTATTCGGAGTACATTATATATTTAAGGGAAATTGGATTGGAGGTGGCATAGGATAAACCTTATGGTTGATTTGAATGATTTGGAAACCTTTTGGGAAATGAAAGTATTTGACCCCATTTACATAAAATACGGAGGTTACTAGTAGGGGGGCAAAGTATAGGATTTTGAAAATAAAATGAGCCAAGTATAGGTCAGGCAAAACCCTAAGGGGGGGGAGGGGAGGTTTTGTAAGTTTCCTTACTGTTTTTTAATGACGGAATTTAGGCCCATTGCTTAAATGGAATTAGCCCAAAGTCAACTGTCGAGGTCTTTATTTTTATTCTTATTATATATATATATATAGACTCAAGATAAAAGGGATTAGGGTTAAAGAGACATAGTACAATTGTGGGTTAGAGTAACATGCTCTCGAGGCACAACTATCACTAAGCAGTGATTGAAAGTCTCTAATCTTGATAGTATGTAGTTCAGTAGACTTACACCGTTGGGGAGTGTCAAGGTCTTTATAATTTTGCTTTTTTCTTAGCTTCCTAAATGTTAAGGCGGTTAGTATTGAGAAGTCATCTTGAACAGGTCAAAGTTGCATATTTGGCTAAAGTTAAATTGGCACAAGAATCGTTATATCACATGTCCGATTATAGTTTAAGTCTTGACTTGATAATTGATTTCTTCTATTTGAAGGAGATGAGTCGGTTTAGATGTGAGTGGATGTGGGTGTGAGATAGTTTATAAATATAATATAGTAATCACTTAAATAATCTTTTGGAGTTTTTTGTGTTAAATAAAAAACTTTATCATCCGTTAAAACTAACGTTTGTACGTATTATATATATAGAGATAATTACAATTTATCCCTCAAGGTTTAGGTAAAATTACATTTTATCCCTCTTATTTTAGAAATATACACTTTGCCCCTACATTTTTAATACAGTTTGATAATAACTTCTAAAATCTTAATTTGAACATTAAGATAACCATCTTTTAGCAATTTCAATCTATATAATATTTTTTTATAGTTAATGGACATTTTAAATTATCAATTTTTTTATCTGTATTTATTTTAGTTTTTTAAAAAATATTTTTTAAATGTCAATTAATTATAAAAAAAATACTATACAAATTGAAATTACTTGAAGATGACAATTGTGCGGTCTAAATTAAAATTTCAGAAGTTACTATTGGACTTTATTAAAAAAATAACAGGTAAAATGTATATTTTTTAAATAAAATGAGTTAAAGTGTAATTTTATCTAAACCTTAGAGGGCAAATTGTCATTAACCCACATATATATATAAAGTTCAAGTCCTTGCACTCATGAGATGGGTGTGCGTAAAAAAATGGAAAGAAAAGAAAAAGGTATTATTTATCTTTTGGTTAAACTCCACCGGTCATTTTTAAACTATATCTAATGTTATTTATTTGTCCCTAAACTATCAAATGTTGCTTAATTATCTCTAAACTATATCAAGTGTTGCTCAATTGTCCCGCCGTCCATTATAGTCGTTAAGGATAAACAGAAAAATGATGTGGCTGCTGATATGGCATGAAAAATGATGTGACTGCTAATATGGCATGGAAAAATGACGTGACTGCTAATGTGACATTACTTTTTCATCTATCTGTAATGGTATGATAGACGGTAGGACAATTAAATAACATTGAATATAGTTTAGGGACGATTAAGTAACATTTGATAATTTAGGGATGAATAAGTAACTTTGGATATAGTTTAGGGATGACTGATAAAGTTTACCCTTATCTTTCACTCATACGTATGGAAGTCAATTTGTCGAATTCGGTCGATGCAACCGGATACCTATTAAATTGGATATTGGCATATTTATTCATGTGTTCAAACTTTCCTTTTTTCATGTTTCAAAAAAGAAAAAAAAAAAAGAGAAAATCTTTCCTTTCACTACTAAAAGAAGAGATTTACCAACGGTGACGCATTGATAATTTCAAAATTACCAACGTAAGACCGTTGGTAGTGATACATTGGTAATTAACGCATTCAAAAAAATTTTATTAACTGCTTAATACAAAGCTGTTGGTAATTTTCAACGTATAGCTGTTGGAAAACCAACTGAATGGTCTAAGATCATATCTTTTTTACCAACGGTTTAAATTTTATCAATGGCTTAAACAGTTGGTAGTTACCAATGGCTTAAGCCATAAGTAAAATTTCCAACAATTTAAGCCATTGATAATTATATTGAAATTTTTTCTTAAAAAAAATTAAAGCTCTTCCTAATGTGAAGCTATTGGAAACTGACATTTAAAAAAAAAGAAAAAAATAAAATAATTAATAGTAAAATTATACATTATATTCACTAAAAATTATATTTAGTAAAGTTATATAACTAAGATTTTAATATTACACAAAATTTAAAAAATTCAGTAAAAATGAAAAAATATATAATATCACAAAAATTAACTAAAAATTCACAAAATTTTTAAAAAATAGTCTAAAATTCATAAAACTTACTGAAATTTAAAAAATAAAATAAAATAAACAAAAAATTAAAAAATTCATAATAAATTTGAAAGATGAAAAATAAAAAAATTCACAAAAATTTCCAAAACTTATAATAAATTCAAAAATCAAACACAAAATTAACTAAAAATTCACAAAATCACAACCAAATCAACAATCAAACAACCAGATCTATAATTTCAAACAACCGGACCTACAAATTCAAAAAAACAACCAGATTAACATAAAATCAAAATTGAAATCATTAAATAGGCATGGAGTCGGGGCGGTGAGACGAGATGAGGAAGTGAGATGGTGAGGCGGTGATGAGGAGGTGGTGAGGATAGGGGTGAAAATGGGCCAGCCCGAGCTTGAGCCCACTAGGCTTGAGGTCGGCCCATTCATTGTTTGGTACTACCCGGGCTCGAGTTTAAATTACTTGAGCCCAATTTTTTAGGCTTGTGGTTGACTTAAGAGCCCTCCAAGCTCGAATCACACATAAATCTTTGGTATCCTAACTGCAACTTAGATGAAAATATAGGACTAAATCTATTATTTTTTTACATAGATAATCAAAAAAGGGAAAAATTAGATAACATATCCCAAATTTCTAATCCTTTACTATTATAACTTGAATTTGTGAATTTTACAAATGAGCCATCATTTTCTCCACTTTGACTATGGACTACCGTAATTCGCCCGCTGCAGGCTGCCTTAATGATTTATAGGCCATTGCAATCAAATAAACGAGGGATTCATCCCAGCACACCACAAATCGAGTACATAATCAGATAAATCACGAATAACCAAATCATTAACAACCAGATTTTGCAATACCAGGTAAGACTTGCACGCTGCTGCTGCTAGAGGCTCGAGCTGCTGAACCTGGGTCTTCAGCATCAAGGATAGGTTGGCCACTGTTTGCTTTGTGCGTTGATTTGGGCATCAATTCGGGCGTCAATCGTTCTCATTGTTGATTTGAGTGTTGAGAATGTTCTCGTCATTGATCATCATCAAGCATAGGTTGGCCGTTGTCGTCGATTCAGAAGTCAATCGTCATAGCTGTTGATTGTCGTCATGGTCTGACGGTGGCCAACTGTGTGATCATTGGAGTTGGTTTGAGGTTGTCAAGACTCGAGCAACACTGGCGTGGGAAGGGAGAAAGAGACTAGAGAGATAGGGGTAAGACAATCGGGCCTAAAGGGAAAGGGCCCAGATGGACAAAAGGCAAGGCTTGTTAGGCCCATAAGCTAATAGGGGCGAGTTTCATTAAGCTTGAGCTCGGCCTTAAATGTGTTCGAGCCCATTTTTCGGCTCGAGCTCAAAAAGGCTCAACTCAAAAAGCCCAAACTTCAGCTTGGGCTCGAGCTATCTGAAAAAAACCCGGCCCTCTTTCACCTTTAGGTGAGGAGCGCGAGAGGTGGCTAGAAAATGACAGAAAGGGAAGGAAGGGTGAGAAACGAAAGCAAAAAGGGTGAGAGGTAAAAAACAATAGCTAGGGTGGGAGACGAGAACGACAGAGATGGAGGAGTGAAAATGGGAGTTAGATAGTTAGGGTTTTTATATGGCTAGTTTAGGGGTATAGGCCTTTTGGGCTTTATGGCTAGGTTGGTTTATTATATACATTAAAACCATAAATTTCAATTTCACTATAAGAATATGTTCATATGCATTATAAATTGTATATATATAGTTATTATTATTATTATATATAGTTATTATTATTTTTTGTTGTTTTAGTCCATGTATAGGTTAAATTTATTTAGTTTCATGCATGTTTTTGTTATTTGTAAAGTATCATATAATTGATAGTATTTTATAGAAACACTTTTTTTGAGGAATTATAGAAACACTTAAAGACTTATTACAACTAAAGAGCTATAAACTAAGAAAAATTATTGTCATTAATTCTTAAAATAAAAAAAGTGAACCAATTTACTTCCATACATAATAATTAGTTGATTAATCAGTTTGATACTCATTACATTACTATTATAATAACTATTATTTAAATTTTGTTGTTTGAGTCACTTAGTTTGTGAGACATTTATTATTAAATGAGCTCTTATCATAACATGGACAATAAAACTATCTTTTTTATTTGAGAAAAGAAATTGAAAACTTTTTATATGAATTTCATATGATAATTGGTTTATTATATACATTAAAACCATAAATTTTAATTTCATTATAAAAATATGTTCATATATTTGTTCATACACATTATAAATTGTTTGCATATATATGTATGTATGCATTTAAATATAAATATTATATAAAAATGATTTAATTGACAATATCAATATGAATATATATATATATAGATATATATTATATATTAATATTATTATATTTTTATAATAAAAATATTATAAGTATAATAGTGATACATTATTTAATGTATATTATGTATTACATATATTTAATGTATATATATCATATATTTTAATGTATATATATTATATATTTTAATTACATATTCTTATTTATGATACATTATTATATTATTATTATTATTATTATTATTTATTTATTATTATTATTATTATTATTATTATTTTATTATTATTATTATATGTGTGTATGACAATATATTTTAAATTGTAAATATTATTTGTAAAAAATGTTTTAAAAATTTTAAAACTTTACTTTCTAAAATATATAATTTTGTATATGATTATTATCATTATACATTATAATATATATCATATATTTTAAATATATATTATTATATTTTTAATAATAATAATACTAGTAATAATAATAATAATAATAATAATATTATTATTATTATATATAATTGTTATCAACGATATAACGCGTTGGTAATTACCAACAATTTGATGTGTTGGTAATTTACCTATTGGAAAATAGTTAATTTACTAATACGTAGGACTATTGGTAAATTTTAATTTTTTTTATTAATGATCTAACGTGTTGGTAATTATTAACGGTCAGACTACTGGTAATTTGTCTGTTGGAAAAACTAGTTTTTTCAATAATGTTTGTTCAAATCCGCAAACAATTTTAAACTTTTACATAAAGAATGATCAATTTGAAGACTAGAGAGTGAAATGAGAGGGCCATGTCATATTGTCATGCTTAATTACAGAGTCAAGGAAACATGACTTTTTTTTTTAAAGTCAAGGAAAGATGACTTCAACGATGTTTTCGAGCTAAAATCCTTAGAATATATATGTATATAGGAAATTAAAAATGCCTTATTGGTTTGGGCAAAACATACATGAGATTGCTGTCGTCCAGTATTATTAGGATATCGTGGTTTGTGTCTCCAGCGTCTGGTAGCCAGCCATTTTGTGGCGGACATCTTCATGTGTCTCCCTATCTCATCTGCCTATGCATCTAGCTAGACCTTGATGTTTTTTTTCTAACAAAAACCTTTCTAAATTTTTTTTCTTTTTTGGGGCTTTTTATTATATATCGTCTTCGTCCCCCTTTTTAGGACGTAATGCGTTAATTAATGAAGTATTATATTTCAAGTCAACTATTTTTGCCTAACGAATTCAAATTAATTTGTTTTGCCTGACGATTCACACACACTAGAGACACATGCATCATATCTTCAAATAAATAATACAAGAATCTAAGAGCAGAAGCAATATCGAAATTTGACCACCTACGACAGTTTTCGGACGAGTTCATGGATAATTTGTGGCGAAAAGAATAAAAAAATTGTCGTACGGGACGCCTGATATTAATTATCAATTGTGAACTATATATTTGGGCACCAATTCTATTCTCAGAATATCTATATTCCTTTTCGACGAAAAGGGTAATGCCAATTTGATCGACGTAACCATTGGCCGTTGACAACTAGAGTAGGATTTGTTTTGTCCCTCTTAGGAAATAAGGAATATGGATTGCTCATCATCTTTGTATAATTAGTTGATTCTTGTAGAAATTAATACAGTACAAAAGATGATGAGAGCAAATGCTTAATGTGGTTTGGTTAAAGCCTATACATGTTCATGAGACAAAAAGGGAGTGGATTAGGGATACATCACACCAAAATGTTAGTATGAAAATGCTATTTATTGATAAGAAAACGGTTAAAATTGTTTGCTCGTATTGTCATATTTTTCGTTTTTCTAAATGCTTCATAAAATTTTGTAACTGTATAAATAATTCATATTAAAACTGATCATTTTCAAACTAGTTTTTTAATTACAATCTAAAATAATGTTCGGTAACTATTCTCAGACAAATTTTAAATATTTAATAATTTTTCACTACTATTGATGAATGATCGAAATTATTAGTATCTTCTGTCTATGAATAAATATCTTATTCAATAACTTTCTTTCAATTAATATAGAACTAGCTTTAATACCCCGTGTTGCCTTGGGATCAAACTATGCAGAAAATATGGTTGAATTTAAAATTGAAAGTGTATGGATGCAAAGAAAAATAAATAAATATTTAGTGGTTGTAGTGAATAAAAAATTTCAAAATGGTTGTAATACGTGTGTTGATATTATATGTAATATTTAAATAAAAATACATGATTATATAAACCAAGAATCACATGTTATGAGGTAAATTCGTTAGAAATGATATTTAAAACAACATAATATTCTACTAATACTACTTATAATTTTTTTTATATAGTTTATAATGGCAATAAAATATGAATTAGATAAGGAATTATAAAATATTTGAATTAAAGGTTGCCATGAATGTCGGTGCCTTTACCATTTACATACCTCCCTTGTAGAATACACAACAGAAACTACAGATAAACTGGATGCTAAACCATCAACAAAAGTCAAAATGGAGTAGATACCACTTAATTGTGTTGAAGTTTTCCTTTGCCAAACTTGGCATAGAAAGATCATGCCTATTATATCTTTGGTTTGTGTCATCTTACATCGTCATTTCGGATGTACTGGACCATATATTTGGTTTTGGAATAAATTTCATTGGTTGTTCAATTTTTTTTCCATTTATTAAAGAAACAAAAAATAAAAACATTTGCAACAATACTGAAAAAAAAAAATGAAACTCTTTCGTTACCTTCATAAAAGAATAAGGTCAAAAAGGATGAGCTATAGGCCCAGCCTCTTGAAATTGTGGGAAATGAAAATAACATGAATGGTTGATGGTTTAGCAAAGTATCAAAACATCAACCATAGGAAAAGAAAAAGAACTGCATAAACAATAAGAAAACGTGTGGAATTGATAAAAAGACCGAAAACAACATTAGAATTGTTTACATAAGCCGGTGTTATCATGGGATTTCAAATTATATTGAGTACCACAATAAAACTACAATGTGAAACAATTTTGAACTCCAAAATCAATATATAAGGTTCCATTGTTCAATGTCATAGTAGAAAAAGTTGTCATCTTTATAGGTTCTAAAATCTAAAGATACAAGTTTTATGCATGACCACAATGGATAAATCCTAGGTTTAGTAATCCATGCTCAATTTTGCTTTTTGTATCTTAAGCAATAATGAATGATGTAGAGGTCTTAGCATGTTGCTCCACAAAAGTACTTCTCACATTTGACTGCCTGACTATCAAACACAACAAAGAACATCAATGAAGGTAATGACGTATAGGGGATCTCCTTTTGTTGGGAACATTAATGGATGAGAAACAGTTAAAGTAGTGATCGTTCAACTCCAAATCATTGATGTTTTTCTTGTCGTAGTTATTCCATGATCCTGAATTGAATGCTACTTGAAAAAAAGTTTAAATTGTATGGTTTACCACCTTGTGTTGGGAACATTAATGGATGAGAAACAGTTAAAGTAGTGATCGTTCAACTCCAAATCATTGCTATTTTTCTTGTCATAGTTATTCCATGATCCTGAATTGAATGCTACCTGAAAAATAGTTTAAATTGACTACCTGACTATGAAACACAGCAAAGAACATCAATGAAGGTAATGACGATAGGGGATCTCCTTTTGTTGGGAACATTAATGGATGAGAAACAGTTAAATTAATGATCGTTCAACTCCAAATCATTTCTGTTTTTCTTGTCATAGTTATTCCATGATCCTGAATTAAATGCTACCTGAAAAATAGTTTAAATTGTATGGTTTACCACCTTGTGAATTGAATGCTGCAAGATAAAGAAGAAAACTCTACTTTTTCAAATGTACCTTTTCTTAGTAACTTTCCTTAATCTATTGGTAGCCCGTGTCTCCTGCCTAAGCCTTGAATGCCAACTCACCCTTGTACGAACTCAAGTTAGAAAACACTTTGATGCTACTTAGATATTCAAATAGCAAGAATTAGTCAAAACACTTTAACACCCATTTTTCTTTTTGTAATATCACAAGCAAACACAACTCCAAATATTTAGAATCAGTCTTGAATAAGATGCTTAATGAGAATATCCACATCATGGCTCCTGACTTGAAAATAAAAAGTGATCTTTCTTCTAGTGAGAGGTATTGCACATGAACTTTAAACGCAATGAGATATTAGAGCATTCTGCTAAGCTAGGCCAAACAAAAGCAGTAGCTAACCATTTTGTTTATCAAAAACTATTGCTTGAACTGAATACTATGCCTCAAAATATACTAATCTTATAAAATTACATAAATATTATCAGAAAGTTTCCTTCATTCTCAGAAAAAATGTGATGAATCCAAACAACAAAGTAATTAAAAAACTCTGGGTAAGCATAGGAAAATTGTAGTTGTCTTGAGAGATAAGCAATATAATTACATGAATGGGCAAGTATATGTGTGTGTGTGTGTCTGTGAGAGAGAGAGAGAGAGAAAGAGAGAGTTCAGCTGGTGATTCATGATTTAAGAGAGCAAAGGAATATACTGCCTCCCTAAATGCCACTATGAAATTTTGGAGAAGAGAAAAAAAAAACAAATTGTCATAGGGTTGAAAATAATATGAGAGTTGTGAGTAAAAAGAACACATTTATGACTAGCCTAATTGAACATTCTAACAAATAACTTATTATTGGAAGGAAGAAACAATGGCAACCAAACCAACAGCAAAATGAAAAAACTAATTTGCAACGTTATTGATCAAACCAACATCAAAAATTAAAAAAAAAACATTTCCTTTCTTGTGTATTCTCTTTTTCATTTCTGAAAAGCAAAATGTAAAAGAAAACATGAAACTAATTAGAAGCACAACCTAATCAAGAATCATAGAAAAAACTATCATGAAATAAATAAATAAATAAATAATCTTATAAAAATTTTTCTAGGAAGGGCATGGCAAGATGTACTTGGTTTTTTTCACTATTAGGCTCTATATCTTTTTTGTTTCCTGAAGGCAAGTGGATTTGTGAAGGATGAGTATTTATATGTTTTCTTTCTAACATATTAGTAACAAAAAATAGTAGAAACATTTACTAATACATGTAATAAAAAAAGTTTGGATTTGGTGGAAGCTCACATTCGATGTCAATTTTTGTCAAGAATTGACCTTTTTCTATTTAGTAACCTTATTTGTTGGACTTCCTAATCACAAGGAAAAAAGTAGAGTAAGTTGAAGCATCTTATGACACATTCCCGCCCTCCCCAAGATCAAGAATCAGTTGTTCTATGTGTACAAATAAAAAAATCGACTCATTTAAATTCATCAGAATTCTAAGATTCATGAAATCGGTATACGTTGTTATAGTATCTACAATATTGATTCAAGAAACTCAACAGGCAAGAATAAACCACAAACTTTAAGTTGGATTTGTAATTGTATAAAAATATTTACCCTCTTGATAAATCAAAATAAGCTTTCAAGTGTGAAACACTCTAAGTGATGTTTTCTTCTCCCTCAGCTTCTTTAATAGCTTTCTCCAAAAGAGCACAAGTAGAAATATGTGCACCAGTTGATTGCCCTATCAAATAAAATCCTACTCAAAACACATTATATTAAGGTTATAGCATTTTAACACATACGAAGAATAACTACTTTAATCCACTATTAACTATAGATTTTGGATCTTTATTTTCCCTAAATAGTTAGGGAAGGAAGCCAATTGTTGTGTTCATGACGGGCATTGCTTGGACCATTTTGGTGTGTTTAAGCTAGCCTCAATAGCATTTTTTTCATGCTTTAGCAAATCCATTTATGTCTTAATAAGATTATAAAGACTGTAGTGTTGCTTGACGTACAAAGCATGAGGTTCTTTTTTCAATTCCCATAAGTACTAAACTTATTGTGAAATGTTATCAACATTTTATTCATCCTTACATGTAGCTACTATAATGAGAACTGTCTATTTACTAAAACCTAACCAAGGCTCTCTTTAGATACATTAATTCACATTTCTAGCAAGTCACAAATACCCTAAGCAATCAGTCTATGCAAACCAACTAAGACAAAAAAAGCATACTCACAAAGTTAATATTCCTTCAGCAAATTTATAAAGAATTATTACAGCTTCTAGAACATTATTTTTCATTGATGTGTTCTACTTATAGTTGCTCATAAACATGCCAATTATTACTTAAGTATAGCATTAACACCGACTGCATGAATTTCACAGGTCATGTAGCATAGAATCACTATAACACTCACCTAATGCAAGGTTAAAGTGTTGGTATCAAAACTTCATTTTTTAACCTATAGAACTTGTTGGATGTACTATTGAAATACAATGATTAATTAGATGATCATGAGTAGTATAGAATCATGAAATGCAAGCAATCATGAAGCAATGGGAAAAGGGAAAAAGAAAAAGTAAAACACACAATGAATCTAATAAGGGCAAAATGCAAAACCACCTTATTATAATGGTAACAAATAATAAAATGTAAGATGAGGCATAGGTAGAGCAACATAATACGAGAACTGAAAAAAAAAATTAAGGCAAGTAAATATAAAGGAGATGAAAGGATTGGAGATGAAAGAACTATAAGAAACAACAACCTTTATAAGACCTTAAGATAATAAATATAGAAATATCACAATGAGATAAACAAACAACTCAATACATATGCACACTTTTTATTATCTCAAATTTTCTTAGCTAAACAATAGCCAACAACCCATGAACCACTGAAAATCCCAATAGAAGTGATAAAAATAATTAATAAGGGCAAAATGAAAAAAAATTCAAAAGTAGGAATTTGTCAGAGTTAAAAAGCAACTTAATGGGTTCAAATCGGTTTCTTCATTTTGATTTACCACTTGTGAAATAACCCATAAAAGAAGTTTTTACCTTTTGTGCATCATGTGAGAGAGACAAAAGGAATTTTTTATCCCTTAAAATGAAAATTTTAGCTGTTAGAACTAAAACAATATATAAATTACAAAAAAAAAATTAACCATGAAATTTTCATAGAAAAAAAAATTGAGCAACGATAACCAAACTTGTTAGTGTAAACATGGAGGCTTTAATGGTGCCAATCAAACAAACGTGGAGAAAAAATATTAATGATTCCATAGACATAAAATAACTTACAAACTCACTTATATCGCCGAGTAGAATGGAGATAAACCCTGATGGAGTAATAGCTAAATTTGTTGCATCATTGTTGTCGGTCATAAAAACCCAACACAAAGTCTCAATTGATTCAGAGATGAAATGGAAATTAAAGCAAGTTCATAAAGGAGTCCGACTTTTTCGAAGAGAAAAAACACAAATTAATAAGTAAATATCTTGGTTGTAACTAGTTAATCTTACCATATTGTGAACCCAACTACATAACCAAGCAAAATTTTGCTAATGATGAGGATGGTGTGGCCTTCTGCGGAGGTGTTAAGCACTAAGTCAATGATGAAAAATAAACCATCAATCAACATGATCAGTCCCCGGCCCAGCTTGGTCATCATGTAGGAGGCTAAAAATATAGCTGTCAATTCTGGGCAGGAGCTGCGACAACGTGAATAATTGCAGACCTTGGTCATCACACTTGCAGTAAGTTAGGGAAAGGAAAATAGAATATGGAGAAAGAGAGGGGAAATAATTGACTATGATCTATTAAAAAAAATAATTGACTGCGTTTCACAAATTTGAATCAAATGTCCATTAAGGAATGTATTAATGTGTGATTTAATAAGGTAAATTAAAAAGTTAACAATTAAGGATGGGGTTCAGAATCTAATTTAATGGATAATGTGGGGACAAAGTTGGAACTCTAGTACAAATGATGAAAGGTGACAATATTAAATTAAAAGCACATCATATTGCATTGAGGAAAAGATTGTTCTATCCATGGACATGATCCTACTTTATATATTAATAATAGATTAAATATTAAAATTTTTAACAAGATTTGTAAAAGTGATGTAGACAAATTAAAAGTTTTTTATCTCTCTCTCTCTCTTTCTCTCTCTCTCTTTCTCTCTCACTCTTTATATATGTGTGTGTGTGTGTGTGTGTGTATATATATATATATATATATATATATATTGAGTTCTATCAATAAATACTAGCAATAAGTATATTAGATCATTAAATTTCATGAACAATCATTTAACTTTAAATATCATACTATATTAGTTCTTAATTTATTAACCATTTTGCTTTGATCCTAAACCCATTGAAATGTTCTACTTTAATTTCTCGCAAAATGGAATCACATATTATACTTCACAAAGTCTTTGCTCTAATTTTTATATCCTAAAGATCATTTCACCAATTACATATTATATTATATAAATGTTAATTAAATTTCTAGAACTATTACATATTAGAAAAGTAAATCTCATGGATCCCTGACTTTAAATACTGTATTGTTCTATTCTCAAACATATTAACAATTTAGTTTTAGTCTTAAACTCTTTAAAAAATATTTCACTTTGGTCTATTCCCAAATGAAATCACATATTATACTTCTTCAAAATATTCATTCTAGCGCTTACTTTCCTAAATATCATTTGCCCATTCACATATATTATACTATATATATAAATGTTAATTAAATTTTTAGAGTCATTAATTTAAGTTTTAACAATAAACAAAGTACATGATGTTGTAATTACAATTTCATTTGTATTTATTCTACATTATGTAATCAATGGTTTTTAGTATTTTTTTTTATGTATGCAGTACAAATTGAATGGTTTTTTTTTTTGTATTTCCACATACTACATATGTGTTACTAGAAAAAAAAAATATAGCACCACCTAGGTATCCTTAGAACAAAGAAAAGTCAAGTCAAGTGTAAAGATTATCCTACTATTCCATGAATAGGAGATGAATAATTTAAATGATATATACAAACCCCCAAATACATTAAAATGCTATTTACAAATTCTCAAATGCATGTATATGCAAAATAAACAATGAAATTTTATGGCGTAAGTATAAACATTTTGCTCTTATCTAGTCAATTTATATTATTTCTAAAGTAGTATTAAAACCATTAATCATCATATCATTCTATTTTAAAGGGAGTTGAACACTTTTATCTCCTTTTACAACACTTCTTCATCAACAATTTTCTTTCGATATTTTTTTTCTCTCTCTTAAACAAATGCCTGAAATTCTTTTACTCCAAAAAAAGTTTCAAAGAATAAGAAATTTACATTTATTCAAACACCTTATGCTATTTCCTTTTCAACCACAAACAATCTAACTATTAAGAATTCCTTTTGATTTAGTCAAGTTGGGAGTAATCCTCAAATTTGTATTTACTCCATCAACTGAGACAACTTTAATTCTAACAATAATTTTTTACTTTAATTCAATGTTATCTATTACAAATTTGCAACGAATATTCTTTGTTTCTTTCGCACTTAGTTTTAGCCATTTTATCATGAATATAGTGTAAATGTGTTATTTTATTTCCATTGTCTTACATTAATTAATTATCAAAATAAATTTTACAACCAAATAAATACAAACTCTTAAACCAATAAAAAAAAACACTAGAACCATACATCGCATGAGAATGTTTAAGTAGTAATATAAATTATCAGCTTTTGCCTGTATTAAATTCTTGTCTCAACACCCACATCTGTCTTTTGGCAAATTAGTTCATCATAACTTAAGTCAATCCACTACAAAATGATTTATTTTTATTTTCATGTGTTTTACCCAGAACTAATTTTATTTAAAAACTAATATTATGTAGTTACAATAATTCATTGAAAGTACAATTTTTGTAATGTTACTAAATTTTTATGAATTTTTTTAGTTTAAGATATTAAAAAAGAAAAATTTATAAAAATTTAACAACATCGTGAAAATTAAATTTTAAATGAATTATTGCATGTAAATAATATTGACTTTTAAATAAAATTAATTTCAAATAAAAAAATATAAAAATAAAAATAAGTTGGTTAACTTAAATTAAAATGAATTTGCTCGACATCCAACCTCTAAAAAAGAATAATGAATGTGGATGCTGACATCAAAGGCTACGTCAGAAATCTGTCGATATATATTTATATATATAAACTTAGAGGGAACAAAATTTTTTGTTTTTTTGCAAATAAATTATAGAATCTGCAGCAAAGACCGTTTAACTGATCGTTAGCTGCGCCACTCGCCACTCGCCGGTGTCTTTACTGCAAAAAACTAAAGTGTGGTGGCATTGTTTTTCATGAACTAAGAGTTCAGAGACATCAATGTCCAGACGCATACTTATCGAGTTTGGTAATTAGTCGCAGAAATCGACCTTAGAGCGGAGAATTAATTATTCTAGGGTTAATTACAATTTAACCCCTGAGATTTAGGTGAAATTATACTTTACTTTTTTTTTTCAAAAATATACACTTTAGCCTCTACTTTTTTAATATAGTCAAACAACAACTTTTGAAATCTTAATTTAGACTATACGGTTAAAATCTTCAAGTAATTTTGATTTGTATGGTATTTTTTTTATAATTAAATGATATTTAAAAAATATTATTTAAAAAACTTAAATATATACAGAAAGAAAATAATAATAATTTAAAATATCTATTAACTGTAAAAAAAATATTATGCAGATTGAAATTAGTAAAAGATAGTTACTGTAATGTCTAAACTAAGATTTCAGAAGTTGTCATCAGATTGTATTGAAAAAGTAGGAGGCAAAGTGTATATTTCTGAAATATAAGAGTAAAGTGTAATTTGACCTAAACCTCAAGGAAACATTGTAATTATCCCATTATTTAATTAAGCCAACAAACCTTACCAATCGCTGGGGTTGATAAATATATTTTGGGAATGGCATGAAAAGTAGAAGCTTTGGCCTCTGTGGTTCATTATGAACACAAATTTTAAATGCTGTTGACTGAAGGAGTTAGGCACATCTTGACACTTCGAAGTCACATATAAGGGCTTATTAATTCAGAATTCACAAGTTAATGCAATTTGAATTTTTTTAATACTCCGAAATATATTTGTAAGTATAGGTAGTATTAGTAGCAATTGTAATCTGTTCGGTTAGGCATGGAGTCAATTCCATGTTTCTCGAAACATAGATGAGGTTTTAGCTACAACAGCAATTTGTGAATTTTCCTGCCTTGGATAGTGGGTGTACCTTCTTGCCATTTGCTAGAACTGCATATATGACAATTTTAAAATATTTAAAGACATGTCCCTTCGTTATATGATGTTTTATAATAGGATTTCGAAAAGTAAAAAAAAAAAAATCAAACAAAACAATTTGGGCTTGAAATTCAGAATTTCCAACTTGGTCACTACTGTGCTCTTTCTAGAAAAATGGATTATTTAATGAATTATTCTCATTTTTTGTAATTATATGTCAATTAAAACTCTACCTTTTAAGAAGTCAAAAAAATATTGTAAATATATTTTTAAGAAAAAAAGGAACTCGCCTCATCCCAAATCTATTGAAACATTCTGGGTTTGTGAGAAGGTTAATGAAAGAAGAAAAAATTTTGTTATATTTTTACTCGTTAGATTCACTTTTTAGACATAAAAAAAAGTAAATATTGAAATGATAATTTGAAATGTGATATAGTAAAAAATTTACTAAATTTGGAAATACTACAAAGATTTGGAACAGCCCAAAATTTAAAATATATTACAAATAATTTGAGACGGAAATAATATTTTCTTTATTTTTATTTTGTTCATCTAGGCATGAAAAAATTAATAAAATTAATTATTTCTTGAAAACATTTATTTAAGTGATTATTAGATATTAAATTTAAATTATATTGGCTTTGCACAAAAAATAAGTAAAAATGAAAATACTTCATTAAACATTAAGTTATTTAATCTAAAAAGAACAGATAAATCTCATATTTAATTAACTTTAAAAGTTATGTCAACCCCAAGCTATCAAACAATGTGACCAAATGCTTGTGAAGTTAGGGGGAAAAAGAGATTTTATTTTAAGTTTTTTGAATTGAACAATAGATTTTAAGAGATCCAAAACCAAAAAAAAAAATGCTAACAGTCCGAATTGTATCGCTAGATGACTACGGGTTGCAGAGAGGAGCGACCAATATTGAGCCGATGGCGCTTCAAAACTAACGTAAGGGAAAGTTAGTTAAGACCACGTACTAGCCGGCTGGCAGGCTAGCCCAAGACTGAACCCACCATTTCTACGTCCTAGATCTGCACTAAAAGTGGAATATTCCTCTCTCTGAATGTTACACGGTACTTGGATTGCCTTGCGGCGGCCCTAACAACTCCCTCATCCTTTTTCAAAGTTACTTGATACTATTTTATCTTCTGACCAATAGCACTCGGTCTCTCTTTGAATTTTGGTGTAATAAAAATTTAAATGGAGATTAAACAAACAAAAGATTTTTTATTGATTTTATATGGTGACAGTTTAAAGATGGGTGATAAGGTAAATTAATTATTAAAAGTCTTTTTAAAGAGAGAAATATTTCAATTTTTTTTAGTGGCACAAAAAAAAATCCGTTTTATTTATTGTTTTTTTTTATGAAGAAAGTACCACTCATTTAAAAATTGAAATGTGTTTCCAAAGTTCTCTATTTTGAAGCTGTAAGTTACGAGTGTTCATGCTGTGGTTTTATGTGATTTATGATCAAACATGCACCCGCATCACATAATAAATAATTTTATAATTTAGAAACTGTAACCGCACAGTTTTGATTACAAATTTGAAAAAAAAAGTACTACATAAATGCTGTTCGGTTGCTATTTTTCATGTCATAAATTGTCATACTAAATCCAAATAAATTAATATGAGTACATAACATAAATAGCAAAGATAAAAATATAATTCAATCTATAAACCAACACACATGACAAAAGAAAATCTCAAATAAGTCAAATTTATCATCCTAAATGCCTACATATATAAGGAAGTTAAAAATATCTTGTTTACTTTCCAATGTTTTCATCACAAACACACATAAGAGCAGCGAGCAACGTCCCAAACCCTAACAACGTGGGAGACTACTGACTTTGAATTTGAGTTTATTTCTTTCCAGTCTTCCTCACTCTCACTTCTCCGTCTATCTTAGATTTACTCTAGAAATTAGGAAGTTAGCAACACACAGTAGGCAAACAAAGCAAATATAGTAGTATTGGATTAGGCCTCTCTTACCGGGCTCCTTGGACTTTCTTAATCTTATAGTTAGGAAACTAGTACTAAACGATAACAAAGAGAACAAGAAGGAGAGATAATTATACTAGATTGGGCCTTCCTTATTGGACCAATGCCCTTTTTTACCGGTTATGATATTCAAAACTGTGGTCGTACCATATAGTATTCGGTTTTGATATTTCTAAACTCGGATCATAACTGAAATTGCATAAAAACTCATACCATTCGATTTGGTGCAGATTAGTTTATGTTGTTTTATAGGTTGGCCAGGTTTGGTGCACACCCTTAGTCATAACCTAACAAGTAATCACAAGTAGGTAGAGTCAGTATAGTGTAGTTAAAGACCTAGCCCCAAAGAAAATTAATATACATATAGGGTAAGTTCCTCCAGAGGTCCCTTAACTTATTTTTTTTGTCCCAAATGAGTACCTTGCCTTAAGATTATCCTATCAAAGTGCCCTACCTAATTATACATGTCTCAATTATGTAATTTCGGCCCATTTCACCATTAAATTGGATGAAAATTGACAATGTAACATTAATTAAGATTAACATAAATGTAAAATAACAGTTTTAATCCTCATACTTTTCCTAATTAATAATTCTAATCCCAAAATTCTAAAACTAATTTCTACACCCCAACTTTCTAATGTTCATCTTTTCTGGCAAAAAATAAGACATCTAGCGTCACCCTTTCCTTCGCCGATCCCTATTTTTTTTTTTATGATTCAGTCCTTTTTTCCACCAGACCTTCTTTTCGCCGACAAGCTCTTCATCCATGATGTTCTTTGTGCTCTTGACCTTTTACTGCCAACCGCCTAAATCTGTCGACATCCTGACATCAAATCATTCAAATTTGTCGCCGTCCGCTCAAATCCGATGGCAAGCATTGGCAAGGGTGATGAGAGTGCCAAATCTCGGTTTCAGATCCAAAACAATCTAAGTAACCCAGCTCCTTGTTAGCGCTCTCCCTCAACCATCCTCCTTGCCGATGATTGGTCTGCCCTTGCTGCCGTCCTCATTGCCAATGATTCTACAATTATTGTCCACCATTTTGAAGCCCCATTTTGTTGTTGGAAGCCTTTGTGTTCTCTTTATTGCCGACTATTTCAAAGAAGACAGGGTTTTCATTAAGGCCTGAATAGACATGACTTGGTGGCTGGAAGGATCTCGAATCTATCACCATTCAACTCGAATCCATCATTGAGATCTTTATGCTCCCATGGCTGTAAAAATGACGCAGACATGAGGAGAGAACGAGAGACGCATACTCATTCCAAATATGGTGACAAACCTAAGATGGAGGATCTAGGTGTTGTATCTGAAATCAGCAAGCCCACATCATCATCATCGGAATGGAGGAGTGTAGAGGGCTGGGAATATCTAAGCTGCAATCAAATGTGGAGGGTTGGTTTTGTTTGGATTTAATTGTTTTATAACACCTAGATTCTTTGCTCATTCAGAGATAATTGTTTTTCTAGCTAGAATTTTTTTTAAAAAGTTTGTGTTCGTTATTGATGTTTAAGAAGTTTGAGACGCTTATTTTACATTTATTTTAAAAGTATGAGGGCAAAAATTGTTAGTTTACATTTATTTTAATCTTAAGGGTAAAATTCACCATGGGTCACCTAGCTTATTTTTTTTGTCCTATCTGGGTACCTTACCTTTATTTTATCATAGCGAGATACTTTTCCTCTTATTGCGCATCCTGTTCAGCTACTTTCTGTCAAATTGGTCGTTAAATTTGATGGAAAATGATGAAGTGGCATTAAATAATATTAAAATAAACTTAAAATAACAACTTCAGTCCTCAAACTATTTCAATTACTAATTATAACCCTTAAAATTCACTTAAGCCAATTCTACCCCTCTCATCCCGTTCACCGCCACCTCCCTCGCTTCTCCTCCGTCATTTTTAGGACATTCATCATTTTCAGGGTTCCTCTCTTTGTCTTTATCTCTTGGGGTTCTCCGCTACGATTTGTGGAGGAGCGGCAAGCTGCTGCTGCTGCTGACGCTCGCGGTGCCTAGCGGTGGAGACCCAGGTGCTTCTGACGTGGGTCGGGCAGTCGAATCCGCGAGACTTGCAACAAGTCCGGCATCGCATGTGTACACAGTCCTTCTTCGCTTGGTTGCCGCAGTCTCGGCAATTCACGACGCCGCCACCGGTACCTTCTATAGCGAAGCCGGATCTCTCTCCTCCTCCGCTGCCGCCGGATCTCTGATTGACCGGAGAAGAAAAGGAATCATGCTCTATGGTTCGCGAAGAATCGGAGAAGAAGAATCGACCCACAAGGCGGCGATGGGCAGAGTTCCCATCCGACAATGAGCATCAAATGACAGCAACGAGCATCATCACCGGAAACGGCAGTCGCTCCGATTAAGCCGGATCTCTCTCCTCCTCCGCTGCCGCCGGATCTCTGATTGACCGGAGAAGAAAAGGAATCATGCTCTATGGTTCGCGAGGAATCGGTGAAGAAGAATCGACCCACAAGGCGGCGATGGGCAGAGTTCCCATCCGACAATGAGCATCAAATGACGGCAACGAGCATCATCGCCGGAAACGGCAGTCGCTCCGATTGACTGATCGACGGGCTCTATGCGTCAACCCACAGATCCATGTTGACGTCTTCAAATCGTGCTCTGTTAATGGTGGCGTAGAAATTTATTCCGAAGAGCGAATCATCCCTTTCTCTTCACCAGATTTGCAGGGGAAGCGTGGAAGGTGGTGGTGAATGGGATGAGAGGGGTAGAATTGGCTTAAGTGAAATTTTAAGGGTTATAATTAGTAATTGAAATAGTTTGAGGACTGAAGTTGTTATTTTAAGTTTATTTTAGTATTATTTAATGCCACTTCATCATTTTTCATCCAATTTAACGACCAATTTGACGGAAAATAGCTGAACAGGATGCGCAATAAGAGAAAAGGTATCTCGCTAGGACAAAATAAAGGTAAGGTACCTGGATAGGACAAAAAAATAAGTTAGGTGACCCATAGTGAATTTTACCCTAATCTTAATTGAAGTCATTTCATTAATTTTTATCGTATTTAATGGTAGAACAGATGAAAAACACTCAATTGGGATTCGCATGATGAGGTAGGCTACTTTAAAAAGACAATTTTAAGGTTGGGTACTTATTTGAGATAAAAAAAAATTAGTTAAGGGACCCTGGAGCAATTTACCCTATAAGTATATTGTGATCAGGCTACAAAATGGATATAAAAGAAAATTTAGGTAATGGTCAATTTTGTAGATTATTATTTTAGTATTACTATCAACATTTGTATTTATGAGATAAAATTATGATGGCCAAGCCTAAGCGTCGGCTTTCTCAGGAGTTTGTATTCTGTAGATGAAAACCTGGACCAATATGCAATGGAGTGCTTATTTTTCTAATATTAAATCAAACAAAATATGCACAGAATCGCAACTTTAGACAGAAGCAACGAGCAATTGGAAGGTTGACTGTTGACCTCCCGCGTGATTTTATCCTGTGTTCCCTCCCGTTTTCTTTGTTTTTTTTTTCCGTTCCGTTTCTGCCACTACCCCCCTCTGATTGTGATCCCCATCTACCCATGGTAACTATCGTTAATAGAGGCGACATTGTGGGGTAGAAGCGTCATTCAATCCCCACCTTAAAATAATACAAAGTACAGCTAAGGAGACATAATAATACTGTTGGAGATGACACCCACCCGCGAGATCGGAGCGTGCAGCTTCATCAGGAAGAATTTTCAGAGAGTTGGGTCCACGGCGCGTGAGAAGATGAGGAACGAACGTAAAGAGGTGGGGGCTGCTGTGTACATAATTCATGTCCGTATTATGAGAGGGACTCTTTCTTTTCTTTGTCCAACTTTTGCTCTCCTCTCCCTCTCCTTCTCTAGCTCTAACCTAATATCTTTCCCTCTCTCTCTCTCTCTCCCTCCCTCCCTGTCTGTGACAAGCATCATCGAATTGGCCTCTAAATCTTGAGAAGATCCTTCTAAATTTTATTTAGTGGTCACCATCTTTAGTAGATCTAGCCAACCCTCCCTCAACCACTAGCTAGAACTGATCCATTAACCCACACACAGAAATTATCAGTTCTTTTCGACTGGCTTTTTGTCTGGAGGAGGAATTAGAAGAAGATCAGAAGAAAAAAGCAGAGATTTTTGTTGCGGTTGTGGCTGTGGTCTGCGAGGAAGCAAGAATCAGTATGAGTCCAACAGGCAACAACACGGGAGCAGCAGGACAGTTTGGGGACACAACATATACAAAGGTGTTTGTGGGAGGGTTGGCGTGGGAGACTCAGAAGGAGACCATGAAGAAGTACTTTGAGCAGTTTGGTGAGATCCTTGAGGCTGTTGTCATCACTGATAAGGCCACTGGCAGATCCAAAGGCTATGGATTTGTATGCCTCTCCTCGATCGCCATTTCATTCTTCTTTAATTTCTCAAACAAAAATATTAAAAACAAAGTTTTGATTCTTGTCTGCCATAGATATATATTTATGAGATAGATCTTCAATATTTGAGAGATCTAGTGATGGGTTTTGCTCAAAAAATGGAAAAAGTTGTATACTGGTTGGCGATAAAAGTTGGTGCGTGAAGTCATGTGAGTCATAGATATTAGTATATATGAAACTGATAGTACCTGTGTTATTGGTGTTTGTGAGGCAGGTAACCTTCCGTGAGCCAGACGCCGCCATGAGGGCTTGTGTTGATGCTGCTCCGGTGATAGATGGACGGAGGGCCAATTGCAATCTAGCTTCACTGGGGGTTCAGAAATCCAAACCCTCCACCCCAAAGCACGGTATAATTAATTTCTTTTGTTGTTTGTTCCTAGTAATAATTATTCATATATATCAATTTTCCTTAATTTCGCAGCTTCTTTTTGGTAAAAAAATGTCTGTATATATCATTAGATAGCAAAATCTTAATTTGTGATTGAATTTGCACTGCATAAAGATGCTTCCATATCTTTATACTATAGCCAGCCAGCTAGCATAAGTACGGGACAGATTGTTGATTTCTGGGATATCCTTGGTGCGTATTATTAGGATTAAGAAAGTTAAGACAATATTACGTGGTAAAGGCCATAATCCGGGCCCCCAAAGAAAAATGATTAATTCAGGAAGACTAGAGAAAATACCGATCAATATATAGGGAAACTTGACTTTGAAGACAGGTTGGGTTGATGAATATTCCTCCAGAAATGGGAAGCTTTTAGTACCAAAGTAAAACTGTTAGCTTTAGAGTCATAAATATATTATAAATATTGTAAATGGGAATGGGCTAGGCAGGCTCATCTTGTAAATGCATGCAAAGGTTAAACGCTGAAATTTAATCCCCTTAGTGGAATGAATAACCAACCAAGCAGTAATTAATTAATAGATGTATACATATGGTAGATTAATGTGCTAGTATATACATATAATTAGAGAAAATGAATGAATGGAATTGAAATTCGCAGGAGGGGCAGGTGGTGGTGGTGGCAGGAACTTTAGGGTAATGAGCTCTTTCCAGACAGGGTTTGGAGGAGCTTTTCATTCGGCTGCAACCTTCCCTCATTATGCCATCCAGCAAGGCCTTCCTTATAATCTTTATGGGTATTTATTAATTTATACATGTTTCTTTTTTCAGCATGTTGGCTTTTTTCTTCCCCCCCCTCCCATTTTTTTTTTTGTTAAACGAAAATCTGCTGATGATTTTTTTCACTAGCCCTCCCTCGGTCTCTATTTTAATTCTCTCTCTAAGCAGTAGTGCTACTGCCTGCATTTGCATGCACGTGGTTTGCCAACTCATGCACTTCCAACCCTTTAAACAAGGGTCTGTAGTTACCACCACGCGCATCATCATTCATGCATACCACAGCACATTTCTCTCTCTCTCTCTCTCCAATGTCTTCTCAAAGTTGAAGGAAATCAATTAATGGAGACAGACAGCTAGACATAAGTTTGTCATTACAATCATATGATTACCCTTTTAACCATGTTATCAACCCATTACTCTCCAATGCCTACGTACTTGTCATCTTTTATCTCTACAAAATTTTCGTGTAATAATATATTATCTTAATTACGCCACTTTCAACCTTAACGTATAGTTAAGATTAGTTAATAAATTATATATAATTACTACATAAATTAAATCTCCTTTATGGTTAGCTAGAAATTAGAATGCGTGGTTTTTTTTAATCTCTAGTGTCATTTTAGTAAAAAAAATTAAATTAAAGCAATTAATATTAATTGATGCATGAGCTAGCGATACATCGATTTGCTTGGGTTAAACCTGCTGAGCTAATCTCTGATTATTGGCGTCCATGTGTGTTTCAGGTACTCTCCATACTCCCCCGACTACACTTATCCAACGGTAATTCCTGCCCTTTCTTTTCTCCTTTTCCTTTTTCCCTTTTTTTTTTTTATAAAAAAAAAACAAAGAACTTTTGCTTTATGCAAACTCTACCTCTCTTTGGATTCGTTTCCAAGCATGCACTTTAATCTCCGGACAGCGACTCGGTGACCTCTCTTTCTTTTTTTGTCCATTTTAATCCATCTCTTTAATTTTCAACCAATTCCATAGTTTTTCCTCTCATCTCTTTTAATCCATTTAACTCCATCTCTTGAATCTATCTCCTTTTTCTTTGTCATCACATTGATCATTCTCCTAATTAATGTTTACAAATCAACAAAGTTGGGTTACACCTGCCGCCAAATTAAAACCAAGCCTTCTAATTTCCTTTGTGATTAATATTCTATTCACCCGGGGTATAACTTTTCTTTCCCACCGCTACTTTGCTACGGAAATAGATATTGAGTTAGTTAAAATTCTCACACTAACAGAAACCGTAATTAATAGCTGATATTGTATCCATAATAATAAGATGCTGCCGATGGAAATAAAAGAACCTTGTAGTGTGTTAGAGTTATATACTGTGTATTATTTTATGTGACAATGGAGCAAGACTACGTATTATATATATATAATGACGCACTGTTTGCATTTAGGTAACTGATTACAAATTTATAATTTAGGAAAAGAAATTAAAGAAATAACCTTCGTCCAGCAAATACTAGTGGGTTGGCATTCAAGGATATTAATTATATGAAGAGTAGCCTTTTGGCTTCAAATAGCATGTAATAAGAGAGACAGTTTAAATACCAGCTACTTACCACCGCATAAATATATAATTACAGAAATCACCAACATGAGAAATTACTTGTCTGGCCTATTATTTATATTCTCAGCTGGTTCACACATAAAAACAATTCAGAAAAATTATTCTCTCCTTCGGAGATTCTAATAATAGTCCTAGAGTAATAGTTTTTTCAAGTTACAGTCCGCATAATATATAGAAGTATATGAAACGCTAACATGAATCGTCGTTTTTTTGCATGTTTTCCTGCAGGGCTACTATAGCGTGTACGGAGGGGCGACCAACCAGTACCCACTGTACGGAGCTGGCCCCGGCGGGATGATAACTGGTGGAGCGGCCGCTTACTACCCATATCTCCAGGTCGGAGATGGCAGTGGCGCAACCACCGGCTACGCCACCTCCGGCCAGGGATACGGCGCCATCCAGTATCCCCACCATCTCTTCCAATACTCGGCTCTCAACTCCACCGCCACCACCTATCCTCAGCACTATGGCCCTGCCATTTCCCTTGCTCCCTCTCCTGCCTTGCAGTCTGCAGGTTCGTCCGATCCATCACTAAAACCTTGAGTTCATTATCTATATATACGCATGTATAGCGACACATTATATGTAGGGGCACATACTGACATCTTTGACAGTGTGTTTCGCTGTGCCACAGGCGTGACCATGGCTCTCCACGCACCACCAATTCCTCATCGTTAGGAGAAGAAGCCTAAAGCAAGCAAACTAGCTACCCTACTTTCAGTTTCAGATTGTTGCTTCACCAGCAGCTCCCGAATCATATCGCTGTCTCAAGATATCATTCAATCCAACCCCACACCTTCGGCCTAACCATGGTTATCCTCTCTCCTCCATCCACCTCTAACTCCTGCAGGCCCAACTTTGCTCGGGCTTTTGGGCCTTTTGCACACCCTCTCCAGCAGCTGGAGACTCCCAAGTCATGCATCATTTTTTCACAATGCATCAACAAATTTGGTTCCTCGAAGTGAACCAACTTATAAATATATATACTCTGGGTTTTTCTTCCCTTAGGGCAAGGGTGGGAAAATCTTTTTGGAACTCATTTTGTTTTTCCTTCAAGGGCTGCTAGAGGCCTAGATAGAAAAAAAGGAAAACGTTTTTATTTTTAAAATCTCAACTTTTAGCCTAGGAAAAGGCTAATAAAGAGAGAGAAAAATGGTTTGCTGAAAAATGTATATTTTCTAAAAGTAAAAAGCAAACCCCTCATTTCAAATACTAATCTGGCTAATCACCTCTGGATGATGAGGCAGTATTTTAGCAAACATCAAGGGACAAGGTCCCGACCTTTTTTGTGCATTGACATGTAGTCTTAGGGTTTTAGAACTAGGACCATGCAGGCGTAGTTAACATTCATGTCTCTTTTTATATTAACCTCTTAAATGTTTTTACCAACACAAATTGATCAATGTGTTTTAACCAACAAGAAACTTCCCTTTGGGAAAGGGGAGAAGTCAAATCTTTGTTAATTCTTTTTGGGTTCACTGTAAATTCACTGATCACACGGGGCTAATGTGGGGAAACATTAGCCCCGGCCATAAACCAGCAGCTAGTACATATAGCTAGGAATTTTGCATCTTGGCGTAGCACGTTGGCTAGGTTAAGTAGTTCCATTTGACATGATCATCATGAGAGCTCCATTAGTGGATAGATGGAGCTTGAAGAGCATTTGCATGCAACCCAGGGGAGATATTTTGGAAATCCTTTTGGGTTCAAATATTCTCTACTGACCCCACCAACCATGGTTATGACTTAGGTAAAATCCTCCGCCCCCGTTGCTACCTCTCTTTGGCTCTTCCTCACCTCTACCAGATCTTTGTCTCTCGCATTCTCTGTCTCTTTTCCAAGAAGTTAAAGTTGGAGATCTGTGGTCAAGATCAATCCTCTTTAATTTGTACTTAAGGCTTATATATAAATTGGTACTGGACTACTGCAGCTAGCTAGTAGGTAGGGATGATGCTTATTAATTCAGGACAGTTGAGATCCATTTCTCATATATATGACCACTCTGGAGTAGTGGCATCAGTATATTTGAGAGTGGACGTATGCTTTAATTCTCATCAAGACTGTTATATGCTCACTTATTCTACTAATGCTTGCTTTGTCATGGCCGTGACAAGCAACCTTTATGTTTAAGTTCAAAATTTTTGTTGTGTTCATCCCTAATCTTAATTTCTATCACTATTGCATCCGTCGTTTAGTTAATTGCACCGCTAATTAATAGTGTTCCCATCAAATATCTTATATTCGGCGTCTAAGATGAATGTTATTACCGAAATGAGATAATATTACCGGTAAAACCAAAATCCTAGCTAGATCATTCATATGTCATGCATTTTTTTTAATACGCATAGTCCGTGGGAAGTATTTCACAATTTTTTGAAGAGGGGACAATTTCTGACGAGGAATTAATAGAGGTTTTCTAAATGAAAGTTCTTTTATATTAACTTCAAACCATATGATATCTAATAATAAAGTACAATGCTAAACTCTATATAAACAATAAACTCAACTCATGGGTTTTATAGCGTTTTTGTAATATCCAGATGCAGAATCACCTTGGGGCAGGGTGGTGCTACTGTCCCTCAAGAATTTCGTAAGTTTATAAATATGAGATACTAAGTTGACCATTTTGTGAGAATTTAAGGACCTGGTACATGTCCCCCCCTCAAACTAGTTGAAGAATATAAAAAGATAAATAGTACGAACAGTGCTAAATTTTTACTTTTCATTGCAAATTTGCATCTAGCTTTGAAAACATTGCATATCTATCCCAAACCATTTTCTCTCAACATCTGTTTGTCTCTCTCCCCCCTCTAAGCTGCTTCAGTGATGATTAATCAAAATAAAGTAATTATTTTACTAATTTTTATTTAGAATAGATATTATTTTAATGCAATATACACCTAATAATTATTTAATGGATCCGCCACTAATAATATCGAGTTCTACAGAAAATGTAGTTAATACACCAATATATTAGATATTTGCAACTACAGACTAATAGAAAAACTCTTAAAAAGTAAGCAACACAAACCTAGTATAATATTTAGAATAATAAACAAAAAAAAGACAGAAAAGAAAAGAAAAGAAAAGAAAAGAAAAGAGACACTAATACCCCATCAATAAGATTGGCCAACTCATCTATAGCAAAATTCCTTGTTTTCATTTACTCATCTTGCAACCCTTTTGTCTTATTGTTAGAAAAATGAACAAAAGTCAAAGTTCTCTAGCATAGATGTTGCCAAAACCAAACACTCAGTAGAATTGAAATCAGATGGATGAGATCTTCAAATGATTAACAACCTCTCAGCAGTCAGCACCAATGAGTTTGAATTTGTTGACAATGGAACAAAAAAACCCACAAAGAAAGGAGAGAACCATATCTCACAATTAAAGCAAAGAGAAAAATTGTATTAGTAAAATTGATTATTTGAAGAAGTAGCACGTAAATTAAGGAGAGATGGCAAGTGGTGAAGCGAGAATTTTAAGCTGGGGAGGTGATATTTAGGAATTTTTAATATAAAATTTATATATATATAAATAATTTTATTCAAATTATAGGAAATAATACACTCAAGTTATAATTCGATCCCTTACAATTAAAAATATTGAAATGTACTACTTTCAATCTCCATAGTCATATACCAATTTTAGTATGAAATTCACCTAAATCAATAATACAACAAATAAAAATATAAAGAAATAAAAAAATAAAAAAAGTAACTAATAGAAATTGGTCAGTGAGTGGAGTGGATAATGGAAAAGTTTGAATTGTAAGTTTCACCTTGGAAAAATTATCATGGTAGTGGTGAGACTATTTTTATCGAGCCCAGTATTATGAATTCTTTACTGTTTGGATGAGCCAGGCAATCACCATCAAACCCACTATATAAAATTGATAGACATACAAGTCAAAACATCACACAAATTTATAAAAATAAAAATAAAAATTGATACTTGATGCTTCACGACTCTCTTTTGTCACAACTTTTTTTTTCCTTATTGTTTCATGTGATATCTCTATCTCCTTTTTTTATGCCCAAAAAATAAAGCTAATTATTGGATTCTATATGTGAGATAATATGACTACTTATCTTTTCATCACATCCTAAGCTAATCCCAATTTGATTTTAACAAGCAACTTGATTGACATGATAATAAGAAAATCCAAAAAATAATTGGAATTTCAATTGTAAGTAAAAAAATTGAGGCTAATCATTAATATTGGATATGAATTTTTACATAAAAAAGTTAATATCAGTATTTTTTATTTTGTAATAATTTTTTACTTTATTTACTATTTAGGTTGTTACATATATTATTTATTATTTAATTTTCTAACATAATTCATAAAATGTACATTATATTTATAATTAGTAAAAATATTGGAGGTGAGACACTCGCTGCCCCCTAGCTCCACCCTTGGGATGGCTATATTTGACTAGTTTTCCACCCAGATTCGGCTAATTATGGCCAAGGTTGGAGAGAATTTTTGGGACAAGGGGGTTGACGCCAAGGTTGAGAGATTTTAAGAAGTAATGCAAACCGCAGGAATAGAGATTTTTTTTTAAATACTCTGGATCAACAAATAACGAAGATCAAGACCAACAGATGTCAGCAAATCAATTTGCTTGTTGGTGAGCGTCAAGGCCCTCAACCGACAGTTCCATGACAATAACTACTTGTGAGACTCGAGCAAACAACAGCCACTAGTGAGACTCGAGCAAATTTAGACATCAACCGACATATGTCTTTAACGACCAAACTGTAAACTTCAATCCTAGCAGCACCTCGGAACAACAATGCTGTGGAAAGCCTAAATGCATGTCTAAAAGTAAGAACCCACCTTTTTTGAGCTATTAGAAGCTAGGTGGCATAATCCTTCTACTATTATTTTTACAATACTTTTACTTAAATTTTAAAAATTAATACTTTTCTACTTTCACTCCCGCTCTCTACTCCCCTTTTTAGAACATTTTGCACACTTAAATTAGAAAACCTACAAAATTGCTTTAATTTCTACACATAACGCTGAACCCACATTAGTGTACTGACTTCCTTTAGTCCCATCCACTACAGACCCTAATATAGTTCATCTTGTAGTCCATCAACAAAGATAAGGTTTCCAAGCACCACCCACAATAATCACCCTTGGGTAAGGCATCATAGAACCATTAACCCAATTGTGAGCTAATTGTCTGGGCTCATGTGCTAGAGGCAAAAAAAAAGTCTGAAAAAACAAACAAACAAGCAATAACCGCATCTCTTTTACTGGTGACCCCGCAGCCCAGACCTAGCCCAATTGGGCTTGCGTTTTACTTAAGCAATTACATACCCGACGTTGCCACGAGATGAAAGATATATTTAGTAACTAGAAAATGTATAAATATTTAAATGTACGGAAACATTACAAAACAATAACATTATGGCATATATATTATGGCTTTATATATTAAAATCACATTAAATATTAAAATTAATGAGGGTGGGTTGGCTCAATTTCATGTGTTGTGGGCTGACATATTTGAATTTGACCTTTTATTCTCGTTATGTTTTGATTTTTTTTACCAGGTATATTTGGGAAAAAAAAACATAAACAGTAAATTGTTGTCGCAAACAAAATAATGGACCCAACAGAATTAACAAAAAAAACTTTAAATTAATACATTATGGACCAACCAGGTTTTAAAAATTTTGCTAAAAAAATAGTGAACCCTTTAGGCACCTTTTTTAATTTGAATTTTTTTCTCATGGTTTTTCCTATGCTCATGTTTTGGGCTCTCAACTTAAACAGGAAAAGCAATAAAGAAAAAGTTAAAATGGCAGCCTAATTAAATGTATCGAATGTAAAAAAATATTGAATCCAATTGAACCAACATACAAAATTTGAATTGATAAATGATGCATCCATCAAGTTAAAAGGATTTGAACTAAAAATATTGGAGTCTGAACCAATTGAATTAATGAAAGCAGAAAATGAAGTAAACAAAATGAGTGGGTTGGCCCAATTAATGAACAATGTCCCAATATACATGAGCAAAAAAGAGTGGAAAGAGTATAATTAAACCAAAAAAGAAAAAGAAGGGCCGAATGCGCCCATTTGCATGGTATAAATTGACGCAAACATTGCAATTGTGAAAACGTTGTATACCTAAAGGGTAAAACATATAAGGTTTAGGGACTGTAGACGGTGTTCTGTAAAAGTATAGAGGCACCCGGTTCTGTCATTTGTTCGTTCGAGAAATTCACGACATTTTTTTGTCCTCCATTTTTCTGATAGGGTTTTTGCTGGTCACAACCAGCCCGCCACAATCAAGCATGGCTCACAGTCCATCTTCCTTCTTATCAATTCACTCTTCCTTTTCGATGTTAATTTCTAGTTTTGTTTTCGTCGCCAAACATCTTTCTTACTCCTGATTCTTTGTTTTCTAATTTTAATTTATGGTTTCTTTTTCTTAGATCTATATTATTAAAGATAGCTTCGCTATGTTTTTTTATGATCTCATATTCTTGGAACCAGATCTGTTATAGATCTACTGAAACAATAAATTTTCTAGTGAATTTGTGTAGTTATCCAACATCCGGACAATAGTTTATGGGTTAGCTTTGGTTCGCACAAGATTTTTAATTTGTTTGTGTGATCCAAACTGTTTTATGTGGATTATCTGTTTTTTTTTTTAAACAACCAAACATTAGTGTTTGGGTTTATATTTCCTTTGTCCTCTGGTTTAACGATTTCAACTCTATTTCAATATTTTTGTAAGTTATGCGTCTACTTTGTTTGATTACAAAGCTTTTATAGCCAGATATACCAGCCAACACACAAATCCATGATCATTCTCCCATTTGTTTTTCTGAACCCGAACATTTTTTTATATTTATACCTCATTTACCCTAATCAATCGTCTTCAATGCCTCACATCCCGAACTCGACATGTCTTCCACCGTGCAGACTATTATTCTACATCAGGTGGTTATTCATCTCCGCTCACTCTAATTTTTATTATTTTTTTTATGTTTTTCACTAATTTATTATTGTACTTATGGTGTACTTTTGGTTGTCTTATTTACTTTTTGGTAAAAACAAATTATTAAATTTTTTTAGTTTTATGCAGTAATAATATTAAAATATGCATTAAAATGTTTCTATAAATAAAAATAGTGACACGTGGCAATTTATTGTTTATTATATTAAGTGAAAGGATTTTTACTCCTTACCTATATCCTGCTCTAGATTAGTTTATATACCCGATGTTGCATTGAGATTTTATTTTTTTTGTAGTTCTAAGGAATTATATATATACTGATTCTTAAAATTGTAATAATTTGTTTATCTACTGATGATAGTGTTTTTCTTTAAATTTTATAACTAACATTAAAAATCAAAAGATTTAAAGTTTATTCATTATCTGTCATAATTATTGCATTTGTAAAATTAGTAATTAATTGTGTTTTAAAATTAACAAAAAATTAGTTTCGTAGATAATTTTGTGATTTTTAAAAGAGACTCTTACATTTATAAGATGATTGTACGTATAATTGAATTCATAAAAACTCATGTAAAGTATTTCAGCTTGGGTTTTGATTCATTTATTATATTGCTTTATGGCTTATGCTATTATCTGATTTATTATGAAGTGCAAATATAATGAATAGTAAAATATGTCGTTTCTAAGAAGCACCAGTTTTGATCCACTTTTGATGTTTTTATTTTTAAAAAATTAATAATCAACTGAAAAATCTAAAAATTTATTTTTTAAATCTTAATTTAACTATAGTATTTTTAATGATTTTGGCTTTTTTTTTGGCTTTGTTATCTTTTTTTTAATTAGATAAAGTTACCATGATATTTGGTATTTTCAATGAAAATATGAATCAGGTTTATGAGCTAAACATATTTCTTAAACATATAATATTCATATTGTAATATTATCATGATTAAATCTTGTTATTATAAGCAGGCAGAACTTTCCAAAGTTTAAATGGAAAAAATATACCATACGGCAGTGACACAATAAATTGGAGATTTTTGGGTATTTTGAAATTGATCGAATTAAAAAATTATGGTTAACTTACTATAGATGGAAAGTATATCACATGTCATCGCTATTCATGTTGTTAGAAGAAATACTCCAAAACACCCTTAGATATATCGTATTACATACGTACATCTTTTTATATGACATTAATAAATGAACCAAAATACCCTCAGCAGTTTGTTGCTTACACTGGCACAAGAAACAACATCAAAACTGAAAAACATTAAGGAAAATAGAAATTAACTTTTGAAAACTCAAGTACGGCAGCAATCACTCAACCCAAACCACAAATGCAAGACAATCCCATATATATGTGCGTGTGTGTGAGGGGGCAACAGTAAATAATATATTAATGGTAAAAAATTTTAAAAATCATATGGCACACATAAAAGCACTGAATTCTGACCTACAGTATATATACATGTAGGTATTTAGATTCCAAATGTTCAGAAAAAAAACAGAAGCAAATTAAACTTTTCAATTTTAACATCTAAAAATTCAAACTATCAAAATTGTTTGACCTTTATCAATATCCAAACCTATAACTTAACCATTCGCCGCAATCCTATCAAAGTTGCGAGCTAACACTTGAGGTAGATGAAGAATGAAGTAGTTTGCATGACAACGAAGAAGGCAACCGATGTCTTTGTTTATTGCTTACAGCGGTGACTGGAGGCAGAGGATTGCTGGAGGATGCAAGCCTGCTTGACTGGTTCCTTAGTTTCTTCTTTTCTCTTTCACGAGTCCCATCTTCTAGTTTAACTTGACAGACCTCTGCCTCAGCCGGAATAATGCAGTAGCAGAAGAAACCTACACATATAGCATACTAATATCAAGTGATCATAAGAAAACAACCTTAACATTTTGTTATGGGTTCCCTATTTGGTAAGCAGCCTGAGAGAGATCATTTCTTCTCCTTTCTCTTCTTATGAGAAAATTTATCACATTGTTTGAGCAACGATAGTAATGATGACCAACTCTATTCCTGAAGACTGATGCTCAATGAACAAAAAGATGTAATCCAAACATCGCAATGAGAAATTATAGTTCAGATGCTTGCTGTTCACTGTCTTAAAATAGAAACATTTCATATGCAAGAATTGCTTGCTATCTGACATTACCAGGCAAGGTTTACCAGAAAATGAAGCTTTATTGAAAAGATAATTCAAATTAGAAGTTAAAGCTAAATTTGGTCTGTTCAGCTCTTAAAATGTATGCAATAAGTAGTTTCTACTAGACAGATAGATCTAGACATCTTCTTGATCCTCTAGCACCACAATTACAATGAAACATATAATCGAAATTTGCTACTGCATTGGCCATAAGCAGCAGCAAGCTTAGTGTGAAAAGAGATACAAAACTAAATTCCATAACCAAAAAACAAACTGTACTTACTGGAAGTTCAAGCTTGTAACCACACCGTTGCTTTGTTGTCAAAAGCTCAGTTGCCTCACTAGATGATATTCAAAGTGAGAATCTAATCCTGCAAAAGGCTGTCTCCGTTCCTAGTTGCCAAATGACAATTTCCAGGTTCAGGAATACTTTCTGCTCCAATACGATCAAATTTCTTGTTTGAATGAGGATCTGGAATGAGCAAAAAAAATCAGTGGCAAATGGAGACATGGAAAAACAAAAACAGAGCTAAAACTTACTCGTCTTGTCGATTCTAACCCAGAGAGAAGCAGAGGCTCCATGGAGGCGTGAAGGAGGTGAAGCGTGTCCACTTGGCAGATGTCCTCATGCCATTAATCTGCCTCTCTAGTGAAGGCCATCTCCCTCCGAAAGTTATCCATAGGCACCAACTCATAAATGTTTACTATCTTCCCTTCTTGGTGAACTTCCTCTTCTTCTTCTTTAATTTAATTATCTGGAAAACCCATTGTCTATTCTAAATTAAATCCCAGGAACACACATGAGCCAGACAGGAAATCACCAGAGCCACAATAGAGCAAAACAGAGTTTTTTTTTAGATAACGACATGAAAAAAAAAGGCACAACCGAGAGGGAAAAATTGAACTTTACCCAATGTTCTGTTCAGCACAAACATATGGACCAATTCGGAGATGAACATAAAGGTCAACTTGTTGCATGAACACTTAATGAACCTGACCAAATCATACATATCCCTAAAATAATACTGCAAAAACAAATCAACAAAGTTATTAAATTAATTAAACCCATGACGTTTGTTACCCAAATAAACAGCATCTAGAAAACCTAATTGAAAACCAAACAACACTTGCATATAATGTAATAAGAAGAATATGAAACAGAAAGAAAGATGAAGAGAAGGAGGGAGGCTCACCAGAGGCGTTGATGGAAGGGGGGAACCAGGGGAAGCGATAGAAGGATGATAGAGGCAAAGGAGAAGAACCCGACCGCAGTAAGAGGGATATAGTCGACGATGCTCTCATAACTTCCCTCCCGAGCTCTCAGTTTGCAAAAACCCAAGCTGCTTTACCTCCAATCACTCCTCCATGTGGTCAAATGGAAAATCGAAGGATTCGAGAAGAGAAGCGGATACGTGCAAAAGAGGGAAATCTTTTATCCCTTCGAGCTAAAGAGATGAATCGTAAACGTGGGCGGAGAAAATCAAAGTTGCAGACAAAAAAATGGAAGAGAGGGAAAAGATAAAGTGAAGATAATTATGATTAGATTTCACAAGATGTTGTGATTTGTAATTAAAGATTAGATTATTCCATTTTTAAACCACATTTTATCTAAATCACGAGTTATCTTAGATTTAATTCTATTTATGTTATCTTTAATTTCAAATTTTGATATAAGTCAACAATTACGGCTTTGACTGCCACCTGTTACCACTGTATTTCATTAAAGGGTAAAGGGTATATTTGGTAAATCATGTATAAAAGTTTACGATTAACTTACTAAAAATGAACAGTATGACACGTGTCAGCTGCACAAGCATTCTCATCAAGGAAAAGACCAAAGTACTCTTAGATGTATCCTGCTTTATATATATATATTTAGATTGGTTTCTCTACCTGAAAAACCCCAGATAGCCACTCAACGGCTACGCCGAAACTAGAGGTCCTAAAACCATTAAATAGCCCCTGAACTTTAGTGACTTAGACATATAACCCCTTGAACTTTGAATCGAGTCAAATCGCCCCTCCAACTTTGATAAGTGGAACACTACCCTATTCATTTTAACTTAAGTCAATTGACTTCAAAATGACTTACTTTTATTATTACATCATTTTTACCCAAAACTAATTTTATTTAAAAGATAATATTATGTAGTTGCAATAATCTATTGAAAATATAATTTTTGTAATCTTATAAAATTTTTATGAATTTTTTTAGTTTAAGGCATTGAAAAGGAAAAATTCATAAAAATTTACTTTCAAATGGATTATTGCATTTACATAATATTGATTTTCAAATGAAATTAGTTTCAGGTAAAAATGATGTAAAAGTAAAAATAAATCAGTTGAGTTAAGTTAAAACGAATTAGCTCAAGCTTTTTTAATGACAGAAATGAGGCACGTGCATGAACGTGATTAAATCCGTTACATGTTTGATGACTAAAACAAAAATTGGCAAAAGCTTAAAGGACCTGAATTTGATTTTCCTCTAAGAGAATGTAAATAAACGCGTACAATGCTTCTGGTTCATGTGTGCATTGTGCAACATAAACAATACTTGAGCAAAATCTGATGAAATCATTAAACCTCCTCAGTCATCATCATCTTCTTCTTCTTCATCATCTGTGGGATAATATATACAATTCCTTTCCTTTATCCCAAAAAAGAAGCACATGGCAACAAAAAATTTTGCATCGAAAAATGGATGTAGAATATCAAATCCCTTCACCGCACAACATCATATCTGTAAGAGACTAACATTCAAGTGCATCAAATAGAAGAATTCATAGTCCCAAAAACCATTAGGTGAGATCCAGTCCAAAATTACCTAAATAGAATCATCAAAATCACTTTTTTTCACTGCAAGAGGAGAAATTAATTTTTTTACCCTGGCATTTGATCCTTGGTCTTAGCATTCTTCCTCCTTCTCCAGTTACTCACGTATGCTGAAAGCCCTCCCCTGGTACTTAATCTTGAAGTCTGCCCACGCCTGATACCTGAAGTGGTTCACCAGAGCTACCTTCACCCCGACCTCTTTCCATGTCCATTCCCCCTTCACCCCAACCTCCAGTCACTCCAACGCCTCCAGCCACACGATTGACTTGTGCCTCTGCTCCTTCCGCCTTCGCCTCTGCCACCTGTACCCTCGCATCACCCCCTCAGCCTGGTGCTCCCTCTGCTTCCAAGGCCTGAACTTATAACACTTGATCGACACCTACCGCACCGAATTCCCACCTACCAACAGTGTTAATGATATCAACTGCCAACAGTATTAATGATATCTACATCCCCCTTTCATGGCTTCCGGTCGTGAATCCAACAGGGGGACAATAAGAATTCGTCCACATCAAGGCACATCATCCATATTCTAGGTGCAACAATCTTCGGCCAAAAGAGCACAGTAGGAGAAGACGACCTCTTCAATCTTGAGCCAACCCAGGAGACGATCTCGATGTCATAACCTTCTCTGTTGAGCCCAACGATCACTTGCTCCGCATGGTTGTTGCAGTCATTATCAAAGTGGAAGATTCTCACACGGAGCTAGTGATGGCGGTCTCGATGAGGTCATCACAAAAAATGCAACGCAGCGGTTGTTTGTTTACGTTCTCTAAAAGGAAAACCAAAGTTAGGTCCCTTAATTTTTTATTGATTTCTGTTTCGGTCATCATACAATCAATTTCGTCAATTCTGTAATAGAAGTTAATTACATTCACGTGCCTAATTTCCTTCATTCAAGAGGCTTAAGTATCCCACTTACCAAAGTTGTAGGGGTGAGTCAGCCCGAGTCAAAGTCCAGGGGATATGTGTACGAGTTAGCAAAGTTCAGGGGCTATTTATGGTCTTAGGCCAAACCGGAGCAAGAAAGTTTCACCACCGTAGCAAATTCAAGATGGAAAAGAAAGCCCTATGTCCCCGCCTCAAAATCCCACTACCATTTTTCACCACAGTGGAGCCCTACCACCATCTTCCCACATGCCATAAAGCCAACCCAATCTACCATCCCCTCTAGTTCACTATCGGTTGCGTGAATTCAGAAGAAAAAGAAATCTCAATCATGAAACCACTGTGGATCCTTGTGATCAAGGCCTCATCGGATCCCTTGCGATGGTCTCACTTTTATCTCAATTGGAGGATTCCTGCAGCAGCAGCAGTGGAGGAGGGGCAAGGAAGGAAATGACGACCAAGAATTTTTATGATTTTTGGTTAGTCCTCTTGGAGGCCACAAAGAGTGATGTTAGCCATTGACAGCAGGACTAGTGTGAATTATTTGGAGATGATCAAGATTGATCAGTTATCTGTTTCGATTTTGTGGTATTTTTTGTCAGCTGCGTGATTGGTGGGTTCATCAATTTTATATAATTAGCATCGGCAGTCTAGCTTGAGGGAGTTGGCAAATCATGTTGCTAACCAAGACATGTTCTTAGGCACAATGATACAGATTTTTTTATCGACAATTTACTCCTCAAATCTAAAAAGTTGGAGACTCGTTTGTGTTACTTACAAAATGGAAGGACCAAATGATAATGATTCATAGTTAGAGGATTAAACCCTTCAAATTGTAAAAAATTGGAGGACTAAATGGGTACTTGAACTTTTGCAATTGGAGAAAATTACAAAACCCCCCTATGGTTTGGTCAAATCTACATTTTGCTCATCCATTTTAAAAAGCCTATACTTTATCCATTACTTTCTTTATCTTGTTTGACAACAACTTTTGAAACTTTAATTTAAACTATATGATAATAACAATTTAAAATGTCTATTAACTATAAAAAAATATTAAAAAAATTAAAATTACTAAAAGATAATTATCATACAGTTCAAATTACAATTTCAAAAGTTATTATTAGACAATATTAAAAAAATTAAGGCAAATTGTAGGTTTTTTAAAAATAAATGGGTAAAACAGTAGTTTAAGGCAAATCGCGGGGAAGGTAATTGTAGTTTCCATTAGCAATTGGTGATGGGTTGGAGCTCGCGCAGGTAGCCAAAATCGATGTAAAGGTAACGTCAGAGATGATTTTGTTGATGGGTCAGGTAATTAGGTTCAACTTTCGTGGCTTATACATTATGAATCGTCAATCAACACATGTTGCAGGTGCGGTTTCCTATTTACGTGTGCTCTTCCTTGAGTCAACACTTTAACGAGTCAAATGCTGGGAGCTCCATCTGTTGCAATCATATATCAATTTTATAGTAGTTCCCAGTGATGCCTAGGGGAGTTAATTCCTCATCTCGTGATTTGACGTTTAAACTTTCAGCTAATCTTCCTGGAAACCAAACACACTATCTCTATTTACATGCAATACATGATCTTTTACTTTTGCTTGAACATTGCCACTATAAGCTCCCTTTTTCAATTCCCACCCTAACCCCCTACTGTCCTGCGAATTCTGAGCCATGCCAGCTGTTTTGACCTTCCGGAATGCAAAAATTGGAGAAGGGGCTCCAAATGAAACCTTTCCCTCTCATTTAAATTCGATGAGCAGCAGGGAATTCTTCCCCACTTCCTTCTCTTTTCATGCTAATGAATGCAAGTATGATGTCTTTTTGAGTTTTAGAGGGGAGGACACCAGAAGAAACTTCACAGACCATTTATACGCCGCTCTCATGCACTAAGGAATCAACATCTTTAGGGATGACAAAAAGCTCAAACGAGGTGAGTCTATCACAGCTGAAATCTCGAGAGCAATTCAGGAGTCCGGAAGCTTTCTTGTCATTTTCTCCAAAAACTATGCTTTTTCAAGTTGGTGCTTGGAAGAGCTTGTTCGGATTCTTGAATGTAAGTACCGGAGAGAACACTAGATTTTTCCAATCTTTTATGACAGCGATCTATCTGCTGTGAATAAGCAAACTGGAAGCTTTTAAAAAGCATTTGATAAGCACAAATGGGCTTTCTGGCAGGAAAAACGTTAAGTTGCAAAAGTGGAGGTTTACATTGGTCGAAGTGGCCAATATCTCTGGATGGAATGCAAAAGATAGGTAACTAAACAAGTTGTAGCTTTCCAGTGTGTAATTTCTTTTGCCTGTTGTGATTAACACATTTCTCTTGTTCATGGGCCTTGTCATTGTCAGGCTTAAGTCAGAACTCATTGAAGAAATTGTTCAAAAGATTGTTGTTAAACTGAGGCCAATGCCGTCAAGTTATAATTTTGTGTTGTGACTTGCAAAAATAGATCGGTGTTTGGGGATGCTCAGTTCATACGTGGATCAACCATGTTTCTCCACTCAAAGTATGAATGCAAGGATTTGGAAGGATGCTCAGTTGAAGTGGGCTCTAATTCAGGTCTGGAGCAAGCAACAAGTTTCTGTTCCTTAGAAGATAACAATGATCCTATTGAGTAGCGATATCGAAGTGTAGAGTTGCATGTGAGACTACTGTAGAGCAGTCTGCTAAAGAGATATCCCTTACAATCACTGTTACGAGCCACTAATCACTTCTCTAACAGCTTGAACATTGGGGGAAGAGGTTTTGGCGTAGTGTACCATGGGACATTGGAAGATAACTCCACTGTTGCCATTAAGCGAGCAAGGGTTTAGGGCAAATTTAAGGACCAAGAATTTCTACAAAAGGTTGAGCTATTGATATGCATCAATCACTGAAACATTGCTTAACTATTGGGCTTCTACATGGATCGTGCGTAGCGCATATTAGTGTATGAGTTCCTAGTGCATGGCTCTCTATTTGGCCAACTTTTTTTGGTCCCCAATTCACACTTGATGACTTCATGGACTGGTAGGCTTAAGGCTGCATTAGAGTCAGCGAGGGGGATTGAGTACTTACATGAATATGCAATGCCTCCAGTCATACATAGAGATGTGAACTCATCCAACATCTTGTTTAATTCAAGGTGAAGTATCAAGGTTGTAGATTTGGGACTGTCAGTGGTAGCTCCCCAGAGTGGAAAAGCAGATTGTGATGTGTGTGGGACACCCGGTATTATAGACTCGGGCGGGTAACACTGAAAAGTGATGTATATAATTTCGGAGTGGTATTGCTTGAGTTGTTGTCAGGACAAAAGGCTCCGTGCCGTCCATGTGAAGATGGGGAAGCTAAAGCAGTGGTTGATGTGGTGGTGCCACATCAACGGGAAATTTCAAGAGGTTTTGGACACAAGGGTAAAACCACCAACCCCATCTGTAATGGAAGCACTACGTTCTGTGGGAAAGTTGGTTGTTGATTGCGTAAACCCAAAAGGTCGATTCAAACCTTCCATGTCGGAGATTGTATATTGCTTGCTTAGGGAATTAAGCATGATACTATGAAATTTTGAGCTCTCTGCTACTCTTTGGCTACTCTTCCATGTCCAAAACTAGGTAATTGTACTCCATTTTTTGTTAGTTTAGTCCATGTCTAGGTTAAATTTATTTAGTTTCATGTGTATTTTTGTTATTTATGAAGTACTTATGGCTAAAAATGAGCTTAGTGGAGCCGAGTAGTAGGCTGATCATGTTTGGCTTGAATAATTTATCGAGCTTAATATTTTGTTCATATTTGGATTGAAAATATTCTGAACGAGCTGTAAACGAGTTTTTATCCTATCAAGCTTGACTCGAGCTCGATTTGTTCGCTTAAATTATACAAAAAATCTAAAATTAGATCAAGTCGAGCCGAGTAGTAAGCAAATCGAGCTTTATTTGAATTATATATCAAGCTTTACATTTTGTTCATGCTTCGCTTAATAACTTTTCAAATAAGGCATGAATGAGTTTTACACTAAGTCGAACTCAAGCCAAGCTCAAACTGTTTGTTCATTTTTTCACCCTTGTACTACCTCTGTTTTTCAAATGTTGACTTGTTTATCTTTTTACTAAAATTTAGCTTAAATATATTTATATTAATTTCTATTGTAAAAAATTCTTAAAAGTTATATTTATAAACTAGAATGTTTAAGACATCATTTTCATATAAAAAATGTATATTTTTATAAACGTTTTGAAAAAAAATCATGAATTAATTGTTGTGAATAGTAAAGGGAATAAGTTTTGTGAAATGGAGAGAGTATCATTTAATTGATAGTACTTTATAGAATCACTTAAAGAGTTATAAATTAAGAAAAATTACTATCATTAATTGATCAATTCAAAAAGTAAATCATTTGATTTTCAAACATAATTAGTTAATTAATCAATTTGACACTCATTATGTTGCTATTATAATAACTACTCCCTCCGTCCCATATTTTTTGCACCATTCACTTTTCAACAATTAATATATGATTTTTTATTTTCAATATTTTAGTATATAAATGAAAAAAAAATTTATATAAGAATGATAAATCAAGACATATAGTTAAAATACTTAAAATTAATTTGGTTAATTTTTTTATTCGTAAAAAAATGTTGAAAATAGATAAAAAGTTCTTTTGTACAATAGACATAGTACTTACAGACAATCTATCAAAAAAACAAAAAACTTGTTAAACAATATTCTAAAAGTGAGTTTAAGATTCTTTGATTTATCCGATTTTGATTCAGATAAAATTTTAGAAATCAATATAAATAAAAATAAGAACTTTCAATTATGTCTTAAAATCTCTATCAAGTATAACATAAGCTAGTTTTAATCAATGTTTTATAGAACATTATTTAATAGTAAAAGAAATAACATGCACTTAAATTAATTTTTGCCTATTTATGTACTAGATCAATCAAAATAAACTAAAATTACATAAACATGAACAGAAGAGACGTTAAGGATTAGTTTTGAATTTTTCCCATGATACATGAGTTGGCTTGGATAAACTCGTTCTATTTCTCAAAGTTTGAGGACTTAAATATATCGAATTTGAGTTGTGGAACTGACTCGTAGGAGTGAATAAAGTTGGAGTGCCGCTGGTGCATTTAGGCGAAATCAAAAACCCCAATTAGCCACTCGCCCGTCTACGCCGAAACCAGAGCCTGAAAGTTTGCAAATCGGAGATGGAGAAGGAAGCCCCGCGACCCGCCTCGAAATCCCGCTACCATTTTTCACCGCAGCGGAGTCCCACCACCACGTTTCCACCTGCCGCAAGGCCAACCCAATCCACCATTCCCTCCAGTTCCCTACCAGTTGCGCGAATTCAGAAGAAGAAATCGCTGGCGATGAAGGCCTCATCGGATCCCTGGCGATGGTCTCGCTTTCAACTCGACTGGAGGATTCCTGCAGCAGCGGCGGTGGGGGAGGGGCGATGAAGGAAACGACGCCCAAGGATTTTTATGCCTTTTGGTTAGCGCGGAGAGGTCCTCTGAGGCCAAAAGGAGTGCTGCCAGTCGCCGACGGCTGGACGAGTGTGAATTTCTGGGAGAGGATCGAGATTGATCAGTTATCGGTTTAGATTTCGCGGTAATTAGGTTGAACTTTGGTGGCTTATACATTACCACCCTCACCTTTGTCGAATAGTCAACCGACACTTGTTCAGGTATTGTGAGGTAGATTGCAATTGTGGTTTCCCGTCTCTTTGCGCTCTGACTTGAGTCAACTCTTTAACAGGTCAAAAGTTGGGGCCGTCATCAGCGGCAATCACATTTTAATCATGTATCTATGAGCCAAGAGCTGCGCGGGGGACTTAATTCCTCATAAACTTCTAGCGAATCTTCCTGGAAACCAAACCCCTTTCCAAATACATGCTAGAGATGCTCTCTTACTTCTGCTTGAACATTGCCACTATAGTCCTCTTTTGCAATTCCCATCCCAACCCCCCTACTGCACTGTGAATTCTGAGTCATGTCGGTATGGAATGCAAAAATTGGAGAAGGGGCTCCAATTGAAACCCTTCCATCTCATCTAAATTCCATGAGCAGCTGGGAATTCCTCCCCGCTTCCTCCTCTTTTCGTGGTAATGAATGCAAGTATGATGTCTTTTTGAGTTTCAGAGGGGAGGACACCAGGAGAAACTTCACAGACCATCTGTACGCCGCTCTGCTGCGCAAAGGAATCAACACTTTCAGGGATGACAGAAAGCTCGAACGAGGTGAGTCAATCACAGTTGAAATCTCGAGAGCAATTCAGGAGTCCAGGAGTTCTCTTGTCGTTTTCTCCAGAAACTATGCTTTTTCGAGTTGGTGCTTGGAAGAGCTTGTTCAGATTGTCGGATGCAAGCACAGGAGAGAGCACCAGATTTTTCCAATATTTTATGACATTGATCCATCTGCTGTGAGGAAACAAACTGGAAGCTTTCGAAAAGCATTTGACAAGCATAAATGGGCTTTCTGGCAGGATAAACGTAAGTTGCAAAAGTGGAGGTCTACGTTGGTCGAAGTGGCCAATATCTCTGGATGGAATGCAAAAGACAGGTAACTAAACAAGTTGCAATGTTCCATTGCGTAATTTCTTTTGCCTATTGCCATAAATTAGCACATATCTTTTGTTCATGAGCCTTATCATTGTCAGGCTTGAGTCAGAATTCATTGAAGAAGTTGTGCAGAATATTGCTGTTAAACTGAGGCCAACGTCGTCAAGCTATAATTCTATGTTGGGACTTGCAGAAATAGAGCGATGTTTGGGGACGCTCAGTTCATACGTGGCGTCAACCATGTTTCTCCACTCAAAATATGGATGCAAGGACCTGGAAGGATGCTCAGCCAAAGTGGGCTCTAATTCAATTCTGCAGCAAGCAACAAGTTTCTGTTCCTTAGAGGATAACAATGACTCTATCGAGCATCAATATCAAAGGGTAGAGGAGCATTTGAGACAACTGCAGATCAGTCTACTGAAGAGATACCCCTTGCAAACACTGCTACGAGCCACTGATCACTTCTCTCACAACTTCATCATCGGGGGTGGAGGTTTTGGCTTGGTGTACCGTGCCAGATTAGAAGATAATTCCAGTGTTGCCATTAAGCGGGCAAGAATCCAGGGCAAGTCTAAGGACCAACGATTCCTGCAAGAGGTTGAGCTGTTGGCACGCCTCAATCACAGAAACATTGCTCGATTATTGGGGTTTTATGTGGATCATGCAGAGCGCATATTAGTGTATGAGTTCATAGAGCATGGCTCTCTATTTCACCAGCTTTTTGTGGTCCCTAATTCAACCTTGATGACTTCATGGACTGTTAGGCTAAAGGCTGCATTAGAGTCAGCGAGAGGGATTGAATACTTGCATGAATATGCAGTGCCCCCAATCATACACAGGGATGTGAAGTCACTTAACATCCTGTTTGATTCAAGGTGGAGGGCCAAGGTTGCAGATTTCGGACTGTCTCTGGTAGCTCCCCAAAGCGGTGAAGCAGATTGTGATGTGTGTGGGACACCGGGGTACTTAGATCCGGAGTACTACAAGCTTGGGCGGGTAACACTGAAAAGTGATGTATATAGTTTCGGAGTGGTATTGCTTGAGTTGTTGTCAGGAAAAAAGGCACTGTGCCATCCATGTAAAGATGAGGAAGTTAGAGCAGTGGTTGATGTGGTGGTGCCACAAATCATCAACGGGAAAATTCAAGAGGTTTTGGACACAAGAGTAACACCACCAACCCCATCCGAAATGGAAGCACTGCGTTCTGTGGGAGAGTTGGTTGTTAATTGCGTAAACCCAGAAGGCCGATTCAGACCTTCCATGTCGGAGATTGTATATTGCTTGCTCAAGGAATTAAGCGCGATACTGTGAAATCTTAAGCTCTATGCCACTCTTTTGCTTATAAACTAGTGGGGAAAGGGCATTTTTAGTCTCTGTATTGCTAACTGCTATAAGAAATATCTTAATTATGTAATGCTCACCCTATTTGTTTCTTTATCACTTGAATAACATTTTTCTTGAGAAACAACTATTTTCTCATAAAATTATCACATTCTCCGAAGTAGAAAATATATACTAGCAATATGCTTATTGCCAAAATTTATTTATCTTTTTTTTTTTCGGTAATTAGAATAATAAACTATAAAGAAAAGGAGGAGGGTAGTGACGGCATCATCATGTGCATTAAAAAATCCATTTATCCTTAAAATTTAAACATTATAAGTTTATAAACTGACAATTTACTATTTTAGAAGCATATTGCAAATTTCTTTCTCAAAAAATGTTAAACTGGACCACCAAAGCTGCTAACTTGGCTTTCAAACTATCGACTTTCCCTTTCATATTTCACAGAAATTAACAAATTTATACTTGATTGCCCTGATTCATATGTGCGGAACCCTCGGCCATAAATCAACTGCTAGTAGATATAGCTAGGAAATTCTGTATCTAGATGTAGCTAGCTAGGTTAAGTAGCTCCATTAGACATGATCGACAAGAGAGGTCCATCAGTGGATAGATGGAGCTTGAAGAACATTTGCATGCAACCAATGAAAGATATTTTGGGATCAAATATTCTGCTCGTGCTTGCTTTGTGTGGCCAATGGCCATGACATGATAAACATATCATTTATGTTTAAGTTCAAAAGTTTTGTTCTGTTATATTTTATTTTTCCCATATACTTTACACTATTCTGAATTATATTAAATCTTTACATCATTTTCATAATTAAATAAGTTTTTATATCATATTACACTTAGAAGACAACTATGATTTTAATGTTCATATTTTGTTATGTTTTTAAATTTACACCTAAAAGTAGAATAACAAAATATCTATCATTTACTTTATTATTATTATTATTATTATTATTATTTACCAATAATCTATCATCTAATTAATTGCGGTAACTGGTAGTATTATGATTTACTATAGATATTATAAACATATTTCTAATTAAATGTAGGTGTTATTTTAAAATTTTACCCGCAAACCTTCCCATTCTCAAACGCCCTCTCTTTCGACTCACCAAGTCCTCTTTCCCGACGCCCCAAGCTAACCGCCAATTAGCCAGCGCCGGCAACTCCTTGATTCCACAAACATGCAAAGATTGCAACAAAGCCGGAAAAGTAGCCGGACGTCATTGACCAAGAGAAGAGATCGGGATCGCAGTCGCCGGCCAAGAGAAGATTGGAGCGCGATCTCAGTCACCGGCCAAGAGAAGAGGCAAATCGGAGCAGCAAGCGAGATGCGGGGGGAAGAGTGAGTTCGTGAGATTGGAGCGGCGGTGAACGAGACCGCGAGTGAGGGAGAAAAAAAGAGAGCCCAGAGCAGCGGCGAGACAACGAACGAGATCTGAGCGGCGGTGAACAAAATCGTGAGCGAAAATGAAAAAGCGAGAGACCAGAGCGGTGGTAGGAGAACGAGTGAGATCGAAGTGGTGGCGAGGGGAACAATGAGGCAAAACCGAGAAGGCGGATGGGCGGATGAGAGGAAGAGGCAGATTTTGTTATCAAGCGAAAACTTCTCTCCATCGACCGTGAATAATTTCATTGATCAAAACTTATCTTCGCTCAAAGCAAACTTCATCACTCGCCATCGTGAACAGATGAGTGACATCGTGGTGGACTATGGAGGCATCAAGGCGATGAAAAGAAGTCATGGCAGAAGCGTCGAAGCGAAACGGCCAGATCGAAGTCGAAGCTACCAAGCGAGCGGAGCTTTTCAAATCCTCACTCACAGAAGGAATTTCATCGCCGGTGGTAGCTTGAAAAGAAACAGAGGAGAAGTTGAAGAGGTTTGGAATCACTGAGGAGATGAGAGAATTTATTATTTCAGCCGCTTTTAATTTTAAAGATAACAAATTTTCTGTTTATAGTTACAGTTATTTTAATTTTTTTTCTTTATAAACTTTTATATAGTTATTCAGATATTTTTGCTTATTAAAAATAATAAATTATTAACATATTACTTAGGTACTTTTACATATTTTTGTGCACAATTTAATATATTTACTCAAATATTTTTACACATTTAAATTTTATTAAAGAGAACAAATTGTTTATATATTGTTAAAGAGAATAAATAATCTATATATTATTTCAGACACTTATACGTATTTGTTCACACATTTTTTCCAGTTGCTTTATATACGTTGCTTCTTTTTCTTTGATACTCATGCAAATGTGAGTAATAATGAAATCTGATGATACCGTTGTCAGCAGCATCCTCAATGGTGGTGGGATTGAGGGTATGATTTTTCCAACAAGAGAAAAAGTTTGATGGTGGGCAATTTTGTTAATTTATTTTGATAAAAGTGAATTATATGTAGAGAGTTAATGGTGGCTTAATATGCCTAACTAGACATAGATGCATAGTATAATAATTAATTTTAGTTCTATGTCAATGTCTTGCATTCTGTCTACTGTATATATTACACGGATGAAACCTTAATGTTAATTATATCATGCTAATTGTTTTAAAAAATCTATCTCATTTTTTGGTAAAAATTAATTTATTATAGCTTATTATTGATTGGAATAGAGTCTTTTTTCTTAAAACAAAAACAACAAAAAAACACCTATTGCGAGTACAAACTTGTTTGTTTTTGAAAAATAGCAGAAAGAAATTGATAGAGAGTAGAAACGCTTATGTCCCTCATAAATTGGGATTGTTCTACAGTGCCCTTACAGGTACCAAACAGGGACATGTGGCAGCTAGTTAGCAAGAAATGCATGTATAATCAATGTGTTAAATACCATTACCGCTAGGTATACTATATTTTAAATTTTTAAGGTATACTGCATTGTATACAGTGCCGCATACTGTTACTGTTTTTGTAAAAAAATAAATATTAGAATATTATTTTAAGAGAACATAATTTGTTCAATAATTTATTTTTACACATTTTATATGTATTCTAATTTTTCACATTATAATTTATCAAATATAAATAACATATAATAGAAGATTTTTTTAAATACAAAAACTATAAAAAAATTATATATAGAGCAAAATAAATAATACTAAAAAACTAATTTATTGATATAAAAGAAAAAAATAATACTTTAATAATAATGATGCATTTTCTAATACCACATTGAGTTCCTATGTATCTTAAAGTATGACGTTTCTTTCCTAGTTTGTTATGCAAAAACAACATATTTATCCCACGTCATGGATTTTTTCTTTTGAGTCAAAAAATTCTACAAATGAGAGTAATATTTAGTTGACATAGCATGCATCAGAAATCTAATAGATGGATATTGTTTAACACTATGTTGTGACTAAAAAATGTGATGATTTTCACCGAATAGATTATTAAAAAAGATTGTGGCCGATGATTGATAAATAAAAAGTTGCTACTCCGCTGTATCTAGATATTGAAGTAGGTTGGGGTCTTAACTTAAGGCAAGAGTCGATCACTGCTCAAAAAGATACTAGGAATATGAGTATGGTCAAAGACCACTTTGGAGTCGTGTCGAGTTAGTAGCTTGGGTATAGCAGAGCCCCTGTTATACATTCGTTAAATAGCGAAATACAAGAAAAAGATAAAATGAAAAAAAATCAAGTAAAAATAAAAAAAAAAAAGTAAATTCTCAACTGATTTCTTATTTTAATTGGGTTTGTGGTAAGACCGGTTGTACTTTTTGAGTTCTTATCTACCATGTTTATTCTCTTTACTTCGTACAAAAGTTTGATGTTTTTCTCAAATTTTCAATGGTGATTGTTGCTAGCTTGAGAAGAAATTGTTTTCAAGGACTTATTTAGTTTTGAGTTGCTATTGCCGAGTAGATTGCGTGCTTAATTCCTCTTGTTAAGTTTTTCAAGACCCTTGGATGTGAAATTATCTTACTCGGTTTAGCTCAAAAGTATGTTTCTATTTTGAGTTTTGCCCGGGGACGAGCAAAAGCTAAGTGTGGGGGAATTTGATAAGCTTATATTTATTATATTTATTTCTCTCATATTTAGTATGTTTTAATATGTTTTGAACCTTAAAGATATATTTTGAGTATGTTTTGTAGCTTAGAGCATATCTGGACTCAATTGATTGAAAGTGGATTTAATTTGCAATTTTACAAGTTTTAATTTGGTTGTGTTCTTTCAGGATTTTGACAGATTGGTGATGTTCCGGTAGAAAAATCATATCTTGAGCTACAGAGATCGGAATCAAGTGATTCTTGATTCATTGGAAAGCTAACATCTGGAGCTACAAATCACATTCAGACCATGAAACCCAGTTTGCACGTTAAGAGGGTCAAATTCAGCTTCAAAGTCGCGATTTGCGAGTCATCGCTGGTTCAGAAGCAGTTGCGGTATTTTGGGCATATCTTTAGCTGTAGATGTCTGTTTTATATGATTCAGGTGTCGTTTCGAAGCTAAGAAAGATCTCTAAAACTTTTATGCTTTGAGTTTTGAGAAAAAATGGGTATATAAAGGTCGAATCTCAGCTTGAAGTTGCTGCTGCTGTTTTGGAGCATTGCTTGGCTGATAGCTTTGAAACGTTCTAGTTAGTTTGAATCTTTTTATTTGTGTGGGGTACTTTTGTAACAATATAGGAAGTTTAGGGAGTTTTGTGGATTTAACCACATTAGGTTAGCTATATTAGAAGGGAGGAAAGGCTGCCGCCAGGGGCTGCCCCGCACCTTCCCCAACTCTTTCTGTTTCTTGTTTCTTTTTTTTTCTTTTCTTTTTAGTGATTTTTTTATTCTTGGTTGAAGGAGACTGAAACCCCGAATTCTTCAGCACTGTGAGATCAAAGTTGTTTTTATTCATCAATTAATATTTTGAGTATTGGATGTTCTTCTATGATTAATTTCATGATTGTTTCGTTTATATGCTAGGAGGCCTACTAGTTGTTATTCGAATTCAATCTACTGCTGGGTTAGAAATTAAATCCGTAATTGTTTGGTTTCTCTAATCTGTGAAGCAACTGAGGTTTAGTGATTTGCTGCGTCAGAAATCATTAGGGAGAACATTCAAATAAATTAAATGCAGCCGCTTGTGTTTGTGTTATTTAGTTTCAACGATCTCTATAATTTTTAACGCAATTGTTAAATTAAATCAAAGCGCTTGTCTTAGGTTGTTTAGCAATTAGGGTTAATTAGATCGCTTATTTTCTAATTAACTACGACTATGGAGATGTAGGAAGATAGCTTAAATGATGAATATTCAAAGTCTTAATTGATCTATTTATGCATCGATGATCAGTTGTAGGAATTCAGTGGTGAATGTTGACTGATGCCAAGATTTGAATTCTTGACTGTTTTGTTGGTTTTTTACTTGATATGTTTCTTAATTTTTATTCTCTGATCATTTTTTTATTTTATTTTTTTTATTGCAGATAATCTCCCTCAATCTTTTATTTTAGTTTTCTGTCATGAAGCTTTTAGATAATGAATTTCCCTCAGGATTCTATTTCCACTGATATACTCAAAATGCTCCTTAGAACTAATGCATGGAAACATGGATGGACTGTCTCTATATATGTCGAAGACTGGAATAAACAAGAGAACCTGATAACAATCTCTATCTCCTGCTTCAATTGTGACCCATGCTGCTACTTTGAATTCATTGGATCATTGCATCAGTCATCTGTTTGACACAAAATACAGTAAGGGATTCAATCAATAATAGGGCCTCAATTTCAACTAGGTTGTGGAAGGTACATGAATCATACGTTTCATTCCACCCCGGTTTATGTATATACATATATATGTGTATTTATATGTATATGTGTATGTATACTGGTGTGTAGACTTGGTAGGTTCATGACAAGTAAAGAAAAGCACTTGAAAACAATTACCACCTGCATGCGCTTTGACTCATCAAGCTCCTTTTTAGCAGTCTTTTCCCTTGACCCTCCAAAAGTTTCGTGCATGTTAGTTGAAATAGATTTTATTTTTAAAAAAAAGTGCAAACATCGCCAAGTTAATTACTAGTTTAATTGATGAATTAGAGATGGAAATGCAACAACTAGAAAGTGATTCATTGTCTGCAAACAAATGTTGGTCTTATTGAATCCTAAACTGACCATTTACAGTCAACCGTTTCTTCAATTGAACAGCGCATGATCTGCCATTGGGCTATATTTGCCCTTTTTTTTTTTGGAAGCATCATGTAGATGTTGGTGCAATTAAAAACCAGGTCGAGTCAGAGCTCATTCACAGATGTCGGCGGCTGCTCCTTTGTTCTAACGTAGCTAAACTAATGTGGTTAAATCCACAAAACTCCTTAAATTTTCTATATTGTTACAAAAGTATCCCACACAAATAAAAAGATTCAAACTAACTAGAAGGTTTCAAAACTGTCAGTCAAGCAATACTCTTGAGCAGCAGCAGCAACTTCAAGCTGAGATTAAACCTTGATGTAGTCATTATTTCTCAAAACTCAAAGCATAAACGTTGTATAGCTTTTTCTTAACTTCAAAACGACACCTAAATCATATGAAACAGACATCTACAGCCAAAGATATGCCCAAAATACCACAACTACTTCTAAACCAGCAATGACTCCCAAATTGTGACTTTAAAGCTGAATTTGACCCTCTTAACGTGCAAACTAGGTTTCATGGTATGCATAGGAATTGTAGCTCCAGATGTTAGCTGTCCAATAAATTAAGAATCACTTAATTCTGATTTCTGCAGCTCAAGATATGATTTTTCTATCAGAACATCGTCAATCTGTCAAAATCCTAAAAGAATACAACAATCTATTAAATTTTTATATTAACCAAGGAAAGTAACAAAAAAAATAAAAGTATATGTTTATTTTATGATATGTGTTAATGTTTTATATATTTATGATATTTTGATGTAAAATGATATAAAAAAAACTAGCACAAAAAAAATATTTTGGTTTTTTGACCAAATGATACAAAAAGTTAACGGATGAAATACCGCAAAAAACCGCACGGTAAAATGATAAAATGTGAAAACATTTGTACCATATACCATGTACTCGCGGTAAACAGTATACCACGATATTTAACATTATGCGTATAATCTTAAATAAGTAAAAGTATTAGTTTCATATCCCATTTTGTTACAAGTATGCATTGAACTCCTCGGACATTTATGTAAGCCAACTAGGCTTCCGATTGCGAAAAGAGTAGGAGTAAAAATATAATCGTTTTTCTTTCATTTTCCTGGGTGGGAATTTTTTATTGAGAGTTTTTTTTGGCCTTAACGGTTCTCATTTTACTTGTCTGCAGGAAACTTTTTATGGTACCCTATATCTATGGACCCAAAAATACAAGTTATTAAGAAATGAAACATATTTCTAGTATAATTTCTAATTTTTTTTAATTGGATGTTTTGGGGATTGTGTAAGCATATCATTTCATTCTGTGTGTTTTGAGTAAAAATGAACCAAATTAATTTTTTTATCTTCTTAAAAAAATCTAATACTAATAGTTTTGATATTTTTCAAGCACAAAGTTAGTGGTAAACTAAGTACCTATATAGTGTGCTAACAAAGATATGTATATATACCTATTCTATTTAATGGAGATTAAATAATGAGTTATTTAATATATTATTAATTTTATTGATTTTTTGCTTAACTTATATACCAATTGAAATTTTACAATTTAAAGAAGTTTGAAAATAAACTATGCATTTTTTATCAAGTTAAGTTAGATATGAAAAAAATTTGTAAAAAAGTAAACTTTCTGAAAATTTTATTTCCAAGTGATTGTCAGGTGGATGGGGGGTTAGCTTTCAAATTGCATTAATTCTAGATAAAAACATCAATAAAATTTAAATAATAAAAATTTCAATAATTTTTTTATTTTGAAAAAAAAACGCGGCTTTATGTAAGGTTTGTAGGAATGAACCAAGACAAATAACCAAGGCCGAGAACTCTAGATGAACTATCTACCTAACAAACTTATTCGTCACACTTGGTGGCCTATTTGGCCTAAACAATAATTTAAGGGATGAGAACACACTTGCAACGAAACTAGTGACAAAGCTGATAATTTTTGTATCTCTAATTACGTAAACATGGCTACAATGGTTTGCCACGTGTCTAAAGGCAGGTCCCTGCTAGGGCACTATAGAACGATCCTATAAATCTATTCCATTGGTCACAGGAAAATGAAAGTTTATGAACTTGTTCAGGATTTGACCATTCTATATTAATAACCTAGTTCTGCGAAGCTTATATTTTTAGGAAAAGCATAAGAAAAAAGCTTCTTCAAAATTCAGTAAAAAGATAACCTGAATGGTAGCTTAACTGGGTTAATTTCATGATTAGATCCTAATATTTAATTATTGCTTCAGTTTTAATCCCAACCTCCAACTTGCATGTTTTGACTCCCTAACATCATTTAAATGTCTTATTTTGGACCTTTAGATGATGGATCTCATTAATTCGGTTGGAAAATACCACATCAGTATAGAATTATAAGATGAAATACTAATTTTAACCCCTGAAAATTTTTCCTTTTAACAAAGAATCCTTAAAACATTAAAATCTAACAAAAAAACCCTCTCCTAATCCTTAAAACATTAAAATCTAACAAAAACCTTATCTCAACCTCCCCCTCCAGCCTCTTCTACCACTAGCCCTCACCCTCCGACCGCCCCCCTTCCTCTGTCCCCAACCGCCATCCTCCGTGCCTATTCACACCCTTAGAAAGTGGGCTGAATCAGACCTCAATATGACCACAACTGCTGCGATTGGTCTGATTTGGTGAATGGCGAAGTTTCTTTTCAACCCTTCGCTGTCAGTCAGGTTCTTTGGAAACGGCCTCACATTTCTAGTAGCCGACCACAGTTCACGGTGGTTTGATAGTACATGGTATGAGTCTAGCAATGTTGAGTTTTTTTGTCACTAATGAGAAAAACACTGGAAATAGCAACGATTAAAACGCGGAATGGTCACCGGGCCAGAAATGGAGACAGCCAATGTGATCGCCTGTCCCCTTGTGGCTGCGCAGCGCAGTGGCTGGTGGCCATGGACTTTGTTGGTGGTGCTTGTAGGAGAGGCCGGAGAGGGAGGCCAAGATGAGGAGGAGAGTTTTTTTGTTAGATTTCAATGTATTAGGGATTCTTGCTTCTTGGTTAAAGAAAAAAGTTTTTAGGGGTTAAAGTTAATATTTTTCCCCTACAATTCTATACTGACGTAGCATTTTTCGTCTGAACTAACAAGTTTCATCACCTAAATATCTAAAATGAAACATTTAAACTTTAAACTAGGTTAAGAAGTCAAAACGTATAAGTTAGAGATTAGGGTTAAAACTGAGAAAATAATTAAATATTATGGTCTAATCGTATAATTAACCCTAGCTTAACTTACTCACATACGGCGGCCAAATATAATAAAAGTACCTAAAGATTAATGATATGCGCAAACTTCTAAGACGAAGAATAGTTTAGTGCAATTAGCTCAGGCATTTGCTAAAAAATAAAAAAAAATAAAAAAAGGTAAAAGATTCGACGTCTACAATGTAATGTCCGTCTCTTGAAAAGGAAAAGATTCAGCTGCCCAGATAATAACTACGTAGCGAAACATCATACAGACGCACGTCCTTTATGGGTAGCCAGCGGTCCAGCTCCAGCTTTCAACTGGGCTTCGCAACCATGGTCTCTGATAGTGGCTCCTGATTGATCGGGGTCGACGTGTTAAGAAGATCTCAGCCTCAGGCCATTCCCGCGACGGCGATGCAAAGGAAACGTCGGATCCAAATCAGATACAGTTTGGACTTTAATTAGTTTATATGGAATAATTCAGTTAAGCTCCTTGCTTCCTGCTTTGTTTGCTTGATTTTTTCAATTCTTTGGGTGAAATAGAAGTAATCTAGCAGAAACCGCAGACGCTACGAATTTCTTCTTCGCTTAATTACGGTGGTCGTTGGTTTCTCCTCTTTCACCCCAGTTGGTTGACTTTCAATCTTCTTGTGGGTATCCACATTGAAAGGGGAAGGTAAGGTCGGAGCCGCAGATGATTTTGCTAAGTGGCCAGAGTCAGTCGTTAGGTTTAAGTTTTGCTGCTCATGAATCACGACGCTCACCGTAGTTGACTAATCCACAACACTTGTTAGGATTTTCTATCCAAAATGACTAATTTATTCTTCTGTCTTAAGTTGGAGTATACTTCCGGTTTCTGTTCTTGTGTTTCTCTTTTCAAATTACTATATCAGCTTTGTTTGACTTTGACAAATCAAACTTCTGAATACGAATAAAAAACTAATGGAAACATTATCTTTCGGAACCAGAAAAGTACTTGGACTGGGATTATATATACTCGTATGCCTCTCAGCTATTTTTTTTTTGGTGGTGGGGCAGTAAATTAAGTACTTTTGGATGCAATAAAAAATCAGTGTCTTGCATAAATCCAGGCATGCCTGGGGGGGGGGCGCTAAATTATCAAAGCTCCCTTGTACATTTCAACTTTTCAGGCCCTCTTCCTCTTGTTTTATGACTGCCAACCAAGGGAGTCCTTTGTTCCTGTTTATAGTTATAGCATCGGTCTGTTCCACTCTGAATATGGTTCGCAGCTGCTACCAGGCATGCTTTCTTAATTCTGCTTGAGCAATTGCCGTTCTATCTTTTGCCATTCCCATCTCAATCCCACTCTACTGGACTGCCACTTCTGAGCCATGTCATTTCTTCCAACTTTGAGAAATGTAAAAACTGGAGAAGATCCTCCAAATGAAACCGCTTCCTCTCATCCGAGTTCCATCAGCAGCAGGGGCAGAGAAATTCTCTCCTCTTCCTCCTCTTTTCATGCTAATGAAAGGAAGTATGATGTCTTCTTGAGTTTTAGAGGCGAGGACACCAGGAGAAACTTCACAGACCATCTGTACGCAGCTCTGCTGCGCAAAAGACTCAAAACTTTCAGGGATGACAAGAAGCTCATAAGAGGTGAGTTAATCACAGCTGAAATCTCGAAAGCAATTCAGGAGTCCAAGAGTTCCCTTATCGTTTTCTCTAGAAACTATGCTTTTTCAAGTTGGTGCCTGGAAGAGCTTGTTCAGATTGTCGAATGCAACCGCAGGAGAGGGCACCACATATTTCCAATATTTTATGACGTTGATCCATCTGCTGTGAGGAAACAAACAAGGAGCTTTAGAAAAGCTTTTGATAAGCATAAAAGGACTTTCTGGTGGGATAAAAGTAAGCTGCAAAATTGGAGGTCTGCTTTGGTTGAAGTGGCCAATATCTCCGGATGGAATGCCAAAGACAGGTAATGAAACAGTTTGCATTTTCCCGATGCTTTTATTTCTTTTACCAGTACCGATAAATTAACATAATTTCCTTGCTCACGGTCGCGGACCCTGTCATTATTAGGCTGGAGTCAGAACTCATTGAAGAGGTTGTTCAAAACATCACACTTAAACTGAAGCCGATGCCTTCAAATTCTATGGAACTCGCTGAAATAGATTGGTGTTTAGAAACTCTTAATTCATACATAGCCTCAACCATCTTTCTACACACAAAGCATGGATGGAAGGATCAAGTAGGCTATTCTTCTGCTAAAGTGGGTCGTACATATTCCTCAACTGGAGAGGGCAGTTATGTTCAGCGGCGAGCAACATTTTCCTCAGAAGCAGATGGTGATTCTACCAATCAGCGGTATCAAATGATGGAGGAGCATGTGAGGCAACTGAAAAACAGTTTGCTGGAAAATTTCCCTTTGCAATTATTGCTTCAAGCCACTGACAATTTCTCTCCAAACCTGATTGTCGGGCGTGGAGGTTTTTGCGTAGTCTACCGTGCCTTATTAGATGATGACTTTGTTGTTGCCGTCAAGAGAAGAAGCGCCCCAGGTAAATATGGGGACAAAGCATTCCTACAAGAGCTTGAGCTTTTGTCTCGGATCCATCACAAGAATATTGTTCGGTTATCGGGGTTTCACGTGGATCATTTTGAGCGGATACTGGTGTTTGAGTACCAAGGTAATGACTCTCTCTTTGACCATCTCTTTGTGCTTCCAAATTCACGCTTGAATTCTTCATGGGCTGCTCGGCTGAATGCTGCATTAGACATAGCGAGAGGGCTGGAGTACTTGCATGAATACGCAGTGCCTCCAATCATACATAGGGATGTCAAGTCATCAAACATCCTGTTTGATTCTGAGTGGACAGCCAAGGTTGGAGATTTTGGGCTCGCGCTGGTAGTTCCCCTTAGCAGTGAAGTAGATTGTGAGGTGTGCGGGACACGTGGTTACATGGATCCAGAGTATTACAAGCTTCAGCAGGTAACAACAAAGAGCGATGTGTATGGTTTTGGAGTGGTATTACTTGAGTTGTTGGCAGGACAGATGGCATGTAGGATGGGTGAGAATCAGGAAGTTGCTGCTTTGGTTGATCTTGTGGTGCCAGATATCACTCAAGGCAAAATCCAGAATGTTTTAGACCAGAGAGTGACACCTCCAACCTCATTGGAGATGGAGGTACTGTGTTCCATCGGAGAGTTAGCTGTTGATTGTGTAAACCCACAAAGCCGATTCAGACCTACCATGTCGGAGGTTATGAAGTGCTTGGTTAAGGCATCAAGTGCAATAGTATGAAATTTCAGTTTGCTAGTCTTGGTGAATGTGACTCTGCAATCACCACTTGGAGCTTGATTACTGAGCATTGCAATTTTGACATAGCATACCAACCTCAGGACATTTTCACTTTTCAGTGGGGAAGTTTCAGTTCATATCATTGAAGGCCAAACGTTTTAGAACCACGATACAGTTTTTGCAACTGATAGTGTGCCTTGTACACCATGGACAAAAAATCACGGAAATTTCTTCGGCCTAACGGAATTCCACCATCCTCAATTCTTACGACCTTGTCGGCTAGCTCTCACACGTGCATCAAATCAGATCTCACCCTTGAGGCTACTTGCGGTTCAAAATTCTCTTGTACCACATGGCATATTCCTCTCACAAAATGATCAACTGCTGCCACCAGAGGCGCTTGGATTAGCCTACAAACCATGGACTTTCCCTTCACATGAATTAAAAGTGATTGTTTTCACATATTGTGATTATTTACTGAACTTGTACATTAATTAAAACTTGATGCTTTAAGAAGTCCAAAAGTATTTGTAGGCATCAAATTATTCAGTCAAAATAAATTAAATCCAAATGAGAAGTCTGACCCATTTTAAAATTGATATTTAAAATTAAAAAATCCATAGAATTTAGTGACTAGTAGCTTAACTTCTGGAACATAAAACACATAATCAGAGGCCCTAATATATCACTTTGACCACAATTTCCCATTTTTGTTAATAGATTTAGAATTGTGACAGACCTAAAACAGAGAAAATTGCCCATGGAATGGAAGTTTCTTGAAGCTTCTAGAAACATTTTTATCAATAATCTTTTTAATTAATAATGGGATTGCTAGAAGTTGAAAATTATCATCTTATCATTTCTTAATATAAATATATGGGATAATTGTCACATGTGATTTTTTAAAACCTAAATATTCCACTTCTACACCTATAAATAACCCTGTAGGCCAAAGGTATAAGACAAACTAAACAAGAAAAATTGAAAAAACAAAATTGGATAGAATGTAAATTTCTCTATAATTTTTTTTTCCAACTCTTTAAGTTGATTAAGCACAAATGTTCAATATCAAGAGAAATCAAATTCAAATAAGAATAAATTCCAGTTTCAAAGCTAAATCTGAAAAACATAGTGAGGATCACGAGTAATGTGTGATAAATTGACAGTGTTGTATCATATTCAAGCTTAGATACGAAAAAAATGATGGGGAAATGTGAAGAATGTGTTCTATCTTGCATCAAGTGCAGCTCCAAGGGGAGCATTGAGAAAGCAATGGAAATTGCCTGAAGTTCCAAATCCAAGGAGAATGCCAAAAAGTTCTAGTCCAAAAGAAACGACGAGGAACATTAATTCGTATCCTTGTAAGACAAAGTCTTGAAAATCATGATTGTGAGAAAGCTATTTGCATCTCTATAAAAAACTTGAAACGTTAATCATAAAATTATGCACGTGGAAGCACACTAAAGAATTGATCCTTAAAATCTTTATTTCAATTTCAATCTTATAATTTGTACTGCAGTTAATTTCAATTGTAGTTTTTAGATATGAAATTTACGCATTCAATTTGATTAAAGCAAGTAAGTATTACTTTTTGAGAAAATGTATTCAATTGATTTTTTTTTGTATATGGGATAGGGCCAAGGGGCCAGAGTATAAGATTGGATATCAAACCTTCGGCTAGCAATTACTATGTGGATGTAGTATTAGGTTTTAATTACAAGGTGGATGGAGTATTAGGTTTTAGATTACATTAATTCAAAATAAAAAGTAAGAAAAAAATACATTACTTTTAATGAGAAAACAATTAAGCTTACTTTGTTGCAGCCAATTCAGTGCAAAGTCCAAATGATAGCATGTCGCTACAAGAATAGTTATCAGAACTAGATTGTACTATTTGGTTGAATCGATTCAACTATAAACTATAACTCTCACAGTGTAGTAATGTATTTTTAGGAGTCATCACCAATTTATTTACATCTAAGTTGATTGGATACCTTCAAATGGTCTACATGAGTTCAAGGGTTTCGAGAGTACGGTTATGCTAAAATGACTTTATTATAGTGCCTAAAAATTGAAACATTAGTTTGATTTAAATTTTATTTTGCTTACTTGTAAATATTTTAATTAACTTTCTAAAGCATGGATTCTAATCAAACTACCTGAATATGGATTCCTAAACCTTACTATTTGATTTTATTTTTTTTTATAAAATTTTGATATTTTCAAATCATGGATCTTATTGAACCACCTGAATGTGAAACCTAAAGACTTAATCTATCTATTTTTTATTTTAAGAATTTTAAATAATTATCCAAACCATGGATCCTATTGGATCACCCGGACATGGATTTCTAAATTTATTTATATTTATTTTCCTTATTCTACTTTTAAAGATTTTAAATAATTATCCAAACTATGAATCTTATTAGATTAGGTGAATATAAATTTTGAAACTTATTTTTAATTATTATTTTAAATTCATCCTAGGATTTTATTAAACCAATTGAAAATTGAATTAAATTTCCTACAATGATTTTTGGATATATTGAGAATTCAATTAAAATTAAACTATTTTAAAAAATAATAAAAATAATCATCCTACCTGTGTTTCTATTCGATGTAAGGACTTTAATTGACACATGCCCAAACAAACAAATAAACATAGAACCAAAAGAAAAGAAAATAAAAAGAAGGTAATATCAATGCCTAATTTGAAAATAAATAAACATTAGTGACTTAAATGAATGAAATAAATAGAACAGGGGGCTAAACGAGGGTTAAACCAAAAAAGAGAAGTTTGACTGGGCAGATTTGCATGTGAACGGGTCGGGTCACGGTTCCCAGAAGAAGTTTGATAGAGATTTTTAAGATATAATTAAAAGATCTTATTTTTATTTGGGTTAATCACAATTTGCTCCTGAGGTTTAGGTAAAATTACATTTTACCTCCTATTGTTCAAAAAAATATATACTTTAATCCCCACCTTTTTAGTACAGTCCAATAACAACTTTTAATATCTTAATTTAGATTATACAGTTTTCATCTTCAAATAATTTTAATCTATATAGTATTTGTTTATAATTAATTTACATAAAAAAGTACTATTTTAAAAACAGAAATAAATATAGTAAGAAAAAACTGATAATTTAAAATGTTCATTAACTATAAAAAAATATCATACAGATTGAAATTACTGAAAGATGGCTACCGTAATGTCCAAATTAAGATTTCAAAAATTGTTGTTAAATTGCTTTAAAAAGGTGGGGGCAAAGTGTATATTTCTGAAACAAGAGGGGACAAAACGTAATTTTACCTAAACCTTAGGAGGTAAATTGTAATTATCTCTTTTTATTTATATTGGTTTTCTATAATTTTATTTAAATCAAAATTTGAAAAATCAAATAACCTTAGATGTACTTTTAGAATATTGTTTAACAAGTTCTTTGTATTTTCTATAGTTTGTCTATGAGTATGTGTATGTATTCTGTACATAAGTACTCTTTATCTGTTTTCAAAAAAATTTTTATGAAAAAAAAATTATTATACCAATTTTAAATGTCTTTATCTCCGTATTTTTTTATATTATCAAGAGGTGTTTCAATATAATAAACCAAATTATCCTTACTTTACATTGCATTAACACATGCGATTCATATAAAAATATTTCAAATTCTTCTCTTACAAAAAAGATAATTTTATCATCTGTGCTATGAAAATATCTCATCTAAAAATAAATTTTTCTTAAACTAAGAGATTATATTGGAAAAATCATTTTCTGTCTTTTGTCTCAATTTATAATAATTTCTTTTAAAACTTATTACTCTTCACCATACAATTAGTCTTTAAAATTTTGTAAAATATTACCAATAATATAACAATTACTCAAACAACAAACTTTAAATAATAGTTATTATAATAGCAACATAATGAGCATCAAATTAATTAATCATGTTTGAAATCAATTGCTTTATTTTTTTAATCAATCAATTAATGATAATAATTTTTCCTAGTTTATAACTCTTTAGTTGTAATAAGTCTTTAAGTGTTTTCTATAAAATACTCTCAATTACATGATACTTCACAAATAACAAAAACACACATAAAACTAAATAAATTTAACCTAGACATGGACTAAAACAATAAAAAATGAAGCACAACTACCTATTTTTGGACAAAAGAGAGATTAAAGATTATGACATGAGGTGTATTGAACTAATTTGTACCATTTCTCAAAATTTGAGAACTTAAATATACTGATTTAAAGTTAAGGGACTAACTCGTGTGAGTTACCCAAGTTAGAGAATTGCTGGTGAGCTTTGCCCAACTTTACTACCATACTTTTGAAATTGTCCGGAGACCCACCCTGTTTTTTACCGTAGGAGTGGTTGGTCGACTGAACGTAGACGTACACAGAAAAGAGTACACCGTTATTCAAGCTCAGTGAGCAAAATGACAAGATTTTATATGAATATTTAAAGCAACAAACACCTTTAAATACTCAAAAAGCAAGCCACAAGACTACGATCCGAACCATGTCTAAAAAAATGGCAAATCTATACTGAGAATTGATGAGGCCAAAGAACCAAGTTCAAAGCAATGCCGGTAAGAAACAAAAAAAAAAAGGATAAAAAGAAAAATTGAAATTACATGGAACGGAAAATGAGCTTTGATTTCTTGTCCAATCAAAACTCAAAACAACAATGTTGATTATTTGAAGAAGTCAGAAGCCCCAATCAACAAAAGCCGATCCATCTTCAGCTTCATCTCATTCCCTTAACCTTCTACTCATTCCTCAACAGCCAAGGGCACTGATTCAGCCTGCAACATTAAAGAAACATTTACATTATAGTTTCATAAAACCAAACACAGTATGAAAAGCTGCAAGAGAACAACTAAGCAGATAAATAGTTCTGCTAAGCTCACCAGCTTGCGGTACTTGAGTGCGTAAAACATCTCCACGTAGCGGCGGCTCTCAATACGATCAAGCTTGGACACATGCTTCCAGAACCCATAAACAGCCGTGAGAGTCATCAGCCTCTGCGAATAGATGTGTACCTGTACATTACCCAATATGAGTAACAACTCGAATATGTTAAAAGGAGTGCATGTTAGACAAAAATGTAGAGTGGGGATGATAGAGCCTACTTCTCCTCAATACGCTGCAAGCCTCCACTGGAGATCTTGTCCCAGTGAGATGGGTCTTTCTGGCACTTCTCGAAGAAGTCTACAATGATCTCTGCAGCCTGGTCACCATGGTAAGGGTCGATGTGGTAGCCGGATTTGCCGTGAACAATGATCTCAGCAGGGCCACCTTTACTTTACAGGTTGCAATCAAATGTGGGCAAACCACAGGTATAGAGCAGGCTGCACAAATGCACCCTTGGTGTCAGAGATGTAGCGGCAGAGATCTCCATTTCTCACACGGTTCATCTGTGATGAAATCCATCTAAACTGTCCGTCCAACCACTACAAGGTTCACCAACTCACGAAGACGGGCAATATTTCCTTACCACTCTACAAGTCCTGTTAAGTTTCTGACACGATCTACCCTTGCCATGGTGAACAAAATAGGCTTACTGCGGTCATTTAGCAGACACCTGTAGAAGCAACAGCATGGTATTCAAAATCTAGACGATTCCAAGGAAGTAGTTTAATTAAAACGCAACTATATTGGAAAACATAGGTTCATGCAAACAGGTATCATACCAATGTCCCTCATTCTGTGTGGAGCTCTAAAGAAGCTCTTTAATTTCAGGATGGAAATGTCTCAATCTCCTCTTCTCATCAGTGTACGGGAAGTATATGCTCATGTCAGCACCGGGCGGCACAATGTTGCATTTGGGATCAAAGACGTCGAAGCCATGAACAGCTCGGTAGAGACCAGGAAGGGTGAAAGCTGTGTGACTCTCATACTGACCAACAGTGACCTTGCTGAGGCATAGCAAGAAACCATGTTAGATGAATGTTGACAATTGAACCTTCAACGGTTTTACCTTCCAGCAATTTCTTGGAATGTGCTGGTGAAGATGAAATCAGTGTGGTTTATGGCAATGCGATCAGCTGTGAACTGGCATGAGAAGTGGTACTTGTCATCAAGCTTCTTCCAGCAGATGTCTGAATCTTGGTATTTTATCTTCTCAAGGGCATGGGCAATGGTACACTGAGAGGGCAACTGATATAGTTCAGCAGGAGGAAACAATACCAAATTTTTAGTACTACTCACGTTTTAGTAGTTCTAGCAAACCTGTGTAACTCCAAATTTGTGAGCGAGCAATGAGGCAACAATGTTCCCATCACTGTAGTTCCCAATGATCAGATCTGGCTTCCCTTGCAACTCCTTAGAAATTTCTTGGGCAACATCCTGTGATAGAAACATGTTTCGCCACAACTATATGTTTCTTGCACAAAAAATGTTTGTTCCAGACAAATGCTTCACCTCAGTGTAAGTCTCCAAGTATGGCCAAACTTCAAATCTTGAGATCCACCTGCGCACAATCCCCTCGTCGGTTCTGAAGGGCACTCGAAGAATATCGGAATACTCAGTTCCATAAACCTTCTCAAGACGCTGGCCGCAAGTATTTCCAACAGCATCAGGAAAAAGCCTGGTAATCTGTATTAGAAAAAGATTCAGCATCAAGTAACTGTCTATAAAACACGTCTAAACAGGCCTGAGAAACGAATCAGAATTCAGCGTCAGAGAAAATTTTGTTGATGGGGTCAGGTAATTAGGTTCAACTTTCGTGGCCTATGCATTACGAATAGTCAATCAACACTTGTTGCAGGTGCGGTTTCCTGTTTACGTGTGCTCTCCCTTGAGTCAACACTTTAACTTGTCAAATGTTGGGACCGGTGATGCCTAGGGGAGCTAATTCCTCACCTCGCGATTTGGCGTTTAAACTTTCAGCCAATCTTCCTGGAAACCAAACATCACCCTCCTCCTCCCCCCCTATTTAGCCCTAATACATGCTAGACATGCTCGTTTACTTCTGCTTGAACATTGCCACTATAAGCTCTCTTTTGCAATTCCCACCCCAACCCCCTACTGTACTGCGAATTCTGAGCCATGTCAGCTGTTTTAACTTTCAGGAATGCAAAAACTGGAGAAGGGGCTCCAAACGAAACCCCGCCCTCTCATCTAAATTCGATGAGCAGTAGGGAATTCCTCCCCGATTCATCCTATTTTCATGCTAATAAATGCAAGTATGATGTCTTTTTGAGTTTCAGAGGGGAGGACACCAGGAGAAACTTCACAGACCATCTCTACGCCGCTCTCATGCGCAAAGGAATCAACACTTTCAGGGATGACAAAAAGCTCGAACGAGGTGAGTCTATCACAGCTGAAATCTCGAAAGCAATTCAGGAGTCCAGGAGCTCTCTTGTCGTTTTCTCCAGAAACTATGCCTTTTCAAGTTGGTGCTTAGAAGAGCTTGTTCAGATTCTTGAATGCAAGCACCGGAGAGAACACCAGATTTTCCCAATCTTTTATGACATTGGTCCATCTACTGTGAGGAAGCAAACCGGAAGCTTTCGAAAAGCATTTGATAAGCACAAGTGGGCTTTCTGGCAGGATAAACGTAAGTTGCAAAAGCGGAGGTCTGCATTGGTTGAAGTGGCCAATATCTCTGGATGGAATGCAAAAGACAGGTAACCAAACAAGGTGTAGCTTTCCATTGCGTAATTTCTTTTGCCTGTTGTGATAAATTCACACACTTCTCTTGTTCATGGGCCTTGTCATTGTCAGGCTTGAGTCAGAACTCATTGAAGAAGTTGTTCAAAAGATTGCTGTTAAACTGAGGCCAACGGTGTCAAGCTATAATTCTGTGTTGGGATTTGCAGAAATAGATCGGTGTTTGGGGATGCTCAGTTCATACGTGGCGTCAACCATGTTTCTCCACTCAAAGTATGGATGCAAGGATTTGGAAGAATTGTCAGCCGAAGTGGGCTCTAATTCAGTTCTGGAGCAAGCAACAAGTTTCTGTTCCTCAGAAGATAACAACGATTCTATCGAGCAGCGATATCAAAGGGTAGAGTTGCATGTGAGACGGCTGCAGAGCAGTCTGCTGAAGAGATACCCCTTGCAAACTTTGCTACGGGCCACCGATCATTTCTCTCACAGCTTGATCGTTGGGGAAGAAAGTTTTGGCGTAGTGTACCGTGGCACATTGGAAGATAACTCCACTGTTGCCATTAAGCGAGCAAGAGTTCAGGGCAAATTTAAGGACCAAGAATTTCTGCAAGAGGTTGAGCTATTGACGTTCCTCAATCACAGAAACATTGCTCGACTATTGGGCTTTTACGTGGATCGTGCGGAGCGCATATTAGTTTATGAGTTCCTAGAGCATGGCTCTCTATTTGACCACCTTTTTATGGCCCCCAATTCACACTTGATGACTTCATGGACTGGTAGGCTAAAGGCTGCGTTAGAGTCAGCGAGGGGGATCGAGTACTTGCATGAATATGCAGTGCCCACAGTCATACACAGAGATGTGAAGTCATCCAACATCTTGTTTGATTCAAGGTGGAGGGCTAAGGTTGTAGATTTGGGACTGTCTGTGGTAGCTCCCCAGAGCGGTGAAGCAGATTGTGATGTGTGTGGGACACCAGCGTACTTGGATCCAGAGTACTACAGGCGTGGGCGGGTAACACCGAAAAGTGATGTATATGGTTTTGGAGTGGTATTGCTTGAGTTGCTGTCGGGACAAAAAGCACTATGTCGTCCATGTAAAGATGAGGAAGCTAGAGCAGTGGTTGATCTGGTGGTGACACATATCATCAACGAGAAAATTCAAGAGGTTTTGGACACAAGGGTAACACAACCAACCCCATCTGAAATGGAAGCACTGCATTCTGTGGGAGAGTTAGCTGTTGATTGCGTAAACCCAGAAGGCCGATTGAGACCTTCCATGTCGGAGATTGTATATTGCTTGCTCAAGGCATTAAATCCGATTCTATGAAATCTTGAGCTCTCTGCTACTCTTTGCTTATAAATTAGTTATACAGATGATTGCACAGCAGTAGTGAAGTGAAGTGAAGTAGGAGATTTTTGTTCTCTCTGTGTCCATCATCTCATAACGTTTTGAATGGATCTGAATCTTGACTCCTTCTTTCCTTTCCTTTTCTTTTCTTTATTTCTTTTTCTTTTTCTTTTTTATGAAACTACAAGTAACTGTTATCGTGATCTTATCGCTAAATAGCATTTTCTTGATAAACAACTATATATTTTCACATAAAATTTTTGCATTCTCCAAAGTAAAAAAAATACTATATACTAAAAATATGCTTATAGACAAAATCTTTTTTTTTTTTAACAGCAAAGAATTTTATTAAAACAAAAAAAAGTTCTAGCCAAAAGTTAGAACAAATATGAGACTATATAAAAATAGAAAACAAAATCTCTCAAAAACCCCTCACCCCCACCTCTTAAGGCCCTACTTCTTCACCCTTCAAAAACTCCACTAAGCACCACCAATCCTTAATACCCTATTCTAATATTCGTAATTCATTTCGCAAGGCTTAGTCTTTCTAGGGAGAGCAAAACTTTTTGTGCCTTTTTTCCCACCTTTAATAATCTCCCAATCATCATAGAGTTCAAAAGCCAACCCTTCACACATTTTAGAAAAAAAAAAACCCTTAACATTTCACTAACTTTGTTAACTCGATTCTTCATCTAAGAGAATTTTGCCTTAATTAAAAGGTTCTTTGTCTCGAGGCACCTTTGTAGTGTTTGTCAATGTACAAGACGACATGCTAAACCCTCCAAAACTCTTTTTACCACAATTTGAGGACCTGATATCATTTAGTTATGAACAATTTGAAGGCCACACAAAACTCCTCCAATCTTGTCCCCCCCTCAGGCGGCTTATCCACTACCTTAAAAATTAAAGGAACCTCTAAGAAAATTAGGTAAGAGTCATTAATAATATTTAATTCCCCCCAACCACCTACCCCCACCAAATCTAACGTATTTTTGTTAGCTCCCATATCAACCAAATCATATCCACTCTTTTCTATAATTTGTGACCCAGTAAAAATACTTAAAACTCCAACATCTAACCTATCTTGGACAATAGTAAGCCCATTTAGTTTTTTCTCAAATCAAGCCCCACTCTACTATTCTCCAAGCCCAAACCCAACTCATCAATAACCCTAATTTCATTAGTAACTAGCTCACCACCACAGAAGGGTTGAAGCACACCACCACCGCCTTGCCTCATTGGACTGCCCCTGCCGTGTCTACTAGGTTTGGCTATTTGACTCCCTGTTTTGCTGCCATAATCTATTTATTTTTTTTGTAATTAGAATAATAAACTAGAAAGAAAATGAGAGTAATAAGGGCATCATGGGCATTAAAAATTGATTTATCCCTAAAATTTAAACATTATAAGTTTATAGCTTTCAATTTACTATTTTATAAGCATATTGATATTTCTTTATCAAAAAAATGATAAACTGCTACCAACAAAGCTACTGATTTAGCTTACAAACTATCGACTTTCCCTTTTATATTTCATGGGAATTAATAAATTTATACTTGATTTCCTTGATTTATATGTGGGGAAACATTAGCCACGGCCATAAATCAACTACTAGTAGATATAGCTAGGAAATTTTGTATCTAGACATAGCTAGCTTGCGAGGTTAAGTAGTTCTATTAGACATGATCAACATGAGAGGTCCATTAATGGATAAATGGAGCTTGAAGAACATTTGCATGCAACCGAAGGAAGATAGTTTGGAAGTCCTTTTGGTTTTGGGATAACATATTTTGCTAATGCTTGCTTTGTGTGGCCAATAGCCATGACATGAGAAGCATGCTTTTACGTTTAAGGTCAAAAGTTTTGTTTCCTTATATATATTTTCTCTCATATTCTTTACATTATTTTGAATTATATTATATCTTTACATCATTTCCATATTAAATAAATCATTTTATCGTATTACGCTTACATGATAAATAACAGTATCATTTTTATGTTCATTTTTTCCTTTTTTTTAATTTACATTTTAAAGTAGAATGGAAAAAGTGAAAAAAAAAAAAGATCAAAATTTTCATCCTCTTTTAATCTGTATGTCAAACTTAATTAAATGTATTAAATAATATGAGATTGATGGAGCATTTTTCATTTGTTGTGTTATTATTGTTGTTGTTGTTGTTATTTGTTGATAATTTATCTTCTAATTAATTTCCTCAGAAGAAGATGGTGATTCTACCAACCAGCGGTATCAAATGATGGAGGAGTATGTAAGGCAATTGAAAATTAGTTTGCTGGAAAATTTCCCTTTGCAATTATTGCTTTAAGCCACCGACAATTTTTCTCTAGACTTGATTATCGAGTGTGGAGGTTTTGGCTTAGTTTACCATGCCTTATTGGATGATAACTTTGTTGTTGTCATCAAGCGAGCAAGCGCCTCGGGTAAATATGAGGACAAAGCATTCTTACATGAGCTTGAGCTTTTGTTTCGACTCCATCACAAGAATATTGTTTAGTTATCGGCTCCATTCCTACCAAGGTAATGGCTTTCTATTTTACCATTTCTTTGTGCTTCCAAATTCACCCTTGAATTCTTCATAGGCCGCTCAGCTGAAGATTGCAATAGACATAGCAAGAAAGCTGTAGTACTTACATGAATACGCAACGCCTCTAATTATACATAGGGATGTCAAGTCATCAAACATCTTGTTTGATTCCGGGTGGACAACCAAGGTTGCAAATTTTGGGCTCTCGCCAGTAGTTCATCTTAGCAATGAAGTATGTGAGACACGTGGTTACATGGATCCATAGTGCTTCAAGCTTCAGCAGGTAACAACAAAGAGTAATGTGTATGGTTTTGGAGTGGTATTACTTGAGTTGTTGTCAAGACAGAAGACATGCAGGATGGGTGAGAATTAGGAAGTTGTTGCTCTAGTTGATGTTATGGTACCAGATAATACTCAAGGCAAAATCCAGAATGTTTTAAACCAAAGAGTGACATCTCCAACATCGCTGGAGATGAAGGTACTGTGTTCTATCAGAGAGTTAGCTATTGGTTGTGTAAACCCACAAAGCTTATTCAGACCTCCCACGAAGTACTTGGTTAAGGTATCAAGTGCAATAATATGAAATTTCAGTTTGCTAGTCTTGGTGAATGTGACTCTGTAATCACCACTTTGAGTGCTAGATCGTATCATTGAAGGTGAAACGTTTTAGAACCACAATACAGTTATTGCAACTAATAGGGCCTTGTACACTACAGACAAAAAATAATGGAAATTTTTTCTGCCTAACAGAATTCCACCATTCTCAATTCTTACGGCCTATTTGGCTTGCTTTTACACATGCATCAAATCAGATCTCACCCTTGAGGCAACTTGCAGTTCAGAATTCTCTTGTAGCACATCATATATTCCTCTCACAAAATGATCAACTGTCACCACCAGAGGCGCTTGGATTAGCCTACAAACCATGGACTTTCCCTTTACATGAATTAAAAGTGAATATTTTCACATATAGTGATTATTTACTGAACTTGTATATTAAGTAAGACACGATGTTTTAAGAAGTCCAAAAGTATTTGTAGACATCAAATTATTAGGCCAAAATAAATTAAATCTAAATGAGAAGTCTGACTATTTTAAAATTGATATCTAAAATTAAAAAACCCATAGAATTTAGTGACTATGAATCCAAATAGCTTAACTTTTAGAACACAAAATACACAATCAGAGGCCATGATATATCACTTTGACCATAATTTCCCATTTTTGTTAATGGAGTTAGAATTGTGGGAGACCTAAAATAGAGAAAATTGCCCATGGAATGGAAGTTTCTAGAAGCTTCCAGAAACATTTTTATCAATTATCTTTTTAATTAATAATGGGATCACTAGAAATTGAAAATTATCATCTTATCATTTCTTAATATAAATATTTGGGATAATTGTCATATGTGATTTTTTAAACCTAAATATTCCACTTCTACACCTATAAATTGCCCTGGAGGCCAAAGGAATAAGACAAACCAAGAAAAAATTTTTGAAAAAACAAAAGTAGATAGAACATAAATTTCTCTATAAAAAGCTCTTTTCAACTCTTCAAACTGATTAAGCACAAATGTTTGATGTCAAAAGAAACAAATTCAAATAAGATCAAATTCCAGTTTCAAAGCTAAATTTAAATAACATAGAAAGGAACATGAATAACGTGTGATAGTGCTATATCATATTCAAGTTTAGATACAAAAAAAATGATGGGAAAATATGAAGAATGTGTTCTATCCTGCATCAAGTACAGCTCCAAGGAGAGCATTGAGAAAGCAGTGGAAACTACTTGAAGTTCCAAATCCAAGGAGAATGGCAAAAAGTTCTAGTTTGAAAGAAATGATGAGAAACATCAATTCGTGTCCTTGCAAGACAAAGTCCTGAAAATCGTGATTATGAGAAAACTATTCGCATCTCTACTGAAAGCTCGAATCGTTGATTATAAAATTATGTGTGTGAAAGCACAATAAAGAATCGATCCCCTATAATCTCTATTTTAATTTTAATCTTATAATTTGTATTGTACTTAATTTCAAATGTAATTTTTAAATATGATATTTACGCATTCAATTTCATTAAAGAAAGTAAGTATTACTTTTTGAAAAAACTTATTCAATTAATTTTTTTTCGGTATGTGGGATAAGGCTAAGGGGCTGGAGTATAAGATTGAATAATCAAACATTCAGCCAATAATTACCATGTGGATGGAGTATTAGGTTTTAATTACAAGGTAGATAAAGTATTAGGTTTCAGGGGTAAATTGCATGTGCTACCCCCAACCTTTAATTATTATTCTTGTTTTAACCCTAACCTTCACTTTGTTCGTAGCGTATTCTTAACATGATTAAAATGTTCCATTTTGAACTTTTTTGTGACAAAGGTCATTATTTCAGACAAAAAAAGATATATCAACATATTATTGTAGGGGAAACTCCTAATTTCAACCCCCAAAAATCTTCATTTTAACAAATAATCCTTAAAACTTTAAAACCTCCCTCACTAACACCACCACTCACCTATCTCTGCAATCACTCACCCTCACCTGCTGCCACTCACCCCTTTCCAGCATCCCTCGCTTGCGATTCCGCTCGCGATTCTTCTCCTTCGCCTCTGATTATGTGCACAATTCTTCTCCTCCACCTTCTATTCCATGCATGATTCCTCTCCTCTACCTCCGATTCTATGCATGATTCATCGTGATTCGTATGCAATTTGGGTGAATGGAGGATGGGAGAAAGGAAACGGGAAAGGTTGCTAACGCTACGGGTTCGACCGAGCTTCTTTCCGATTTGGGTGTAGCAATCGATGCATTTGGGTGAAGGACATTGTTCAATAGATTGATGGGCCTCTGTTGCCAGTCATGTAGCAGATGATTTGTTTGTCAGAATTGAAAGCCAGCATTATTCTAAGAACAATAATTAAAGGCAAGTCTCTGGTGTAGAGAGGATTTGGGTTTCGGTCATGAGAGTGTTGGTGGAAATGGCAATCAATGAGGAGGATTAAAGAGAGGGAGGTGGCGGTAAGCAAATCGTTGGGCTTTCAAGATTGACGAGTAAAGGAAACACCATGGCAAAGTGGTCTCGACATCGAAATGGAGGCGGTCGACGGGGGGCACGATGATAGAAAAATGAGGTTTGGGTGGTGATTGTGATGGCAGCTGGTGTGGTCAAGTGTGATCAGAGAAAAAATCAGATTGATGGTGGCCATATTATTGGATGAAAAAGTTTTAAGATGTTTTGGAAAAGAAAAAAAATTTAGGGCTTAAAAGTAGCATTTATCCCTATAATTATATGTTGCCATGGTGTTTTTCATCAAAGATAATGGTTTTCATAAAAAAAAGCCCAAAATGAAACATTTTATTGAGGTTAAGGATATGCTACGAGCAAAATGGAGGTTAGGGTCAGAACAGGAACAATAAGTAAAGATTGGGGGCAACGCATGCAATTTACCCTAGGTTTTAGATGACATTAATTCAAAATAAAAAGTAAGAAAAAAATACATTACTTTTAGTGAGAAAACAACTAAGCTTACTTTGCTGCAGCCAATTTAGTGCAAAGTCCAAATGATAACATGTCGCTACAAGAATGGTTGTCAGAACTGGATTGGACTATTTGGCTGAATTAATTCAACTGCAAACTGTAACTCTCACAGTGTAACAACATATTTTTAGGAGTCACCATCAATCCGTTTGCACATAGGTCGATGGGACACGTTAAAATGCTTTACGATAGTTCAAGAGTTCGGAAGTATGGTCACATTAAAATAACCTTATTATAGCGCCAAAAAATTGGCACCCTAGTTTGATTTAAATTTATTTTGCTTGCTTGTAAATATTTTAATTAACTTTCCAAATTGTGGATTCTAATCAAACCACCCGGATATGGATTCCTAAAGTTTACTACTTGATTTTATTTGTTTTATGAAATTTTGATATTTCTAAACCATGGATCTTATCGGACCCCCCAGATGTGAAACTTAAAGATTTAATCTATCTATTTTTTTTATCTATTTTTTATTTTAAATATTTTAAATAAATATCCAAACCATTAATCATATTGGATCACCCAGACATGGATTTCTAAATTTATTTATATTTATTTTCCTTATTCTACTTTTAAAAATTTTAAATAATTATCCAAATCATGAATCTTACCGAATTAGCTGAATATGGATTTTGAAACTTATTTTTAATTATTATTCTAAATTCATCCTAGATTTTTATTAAATCAATGAAAAATTGAATTGAATTTCCTATGACAATTTTCAGATATATTGAGAATCAAATTAAAATTAAATTTTTTTAAAAAATAATAAAAATAATCACCCTACCTATGTTTCTATGTGATGTAAGGACTTTAATTGACACATGCCCAAACAAACAAATAAACAAAGAACCAATAGAAAAGAGAATAAAAGGAAGGTAATGTCAATGCCTAATATGAAATAAAAAATATTAGTGCCTTAAATAAATGAAATACATAGAACAAGGGGCTAAACAAGGGTTAAACCAAAAGAGAGAAGTTTGACTGGGCAGATCTTCATGTGAACGGGTCGGATCGCGGTTCCTAGGAGCAGTTCTGGTTTCGATTCGCCTGATCGGCGAGATGGGGGAAGTGGACGGTGAGGAGCTCCGTTGGGCGGCGACGCGGCGACCACCAGGAAGGGCTATTGGGGAGGAGCAACGGCGGATGGCAGGGAAACGAAAGGAAAGATGCGGTGGCTACGGATTGCGATTCTGCCTTCTCTTCTGCTATGTGGTGTCGGCAGCAGCTGGGAAGAACTTAGGGTTTTTGGGGAGAGACGTGGCGAAACTAGGGGATAAGAATGCAGTTTTACCCTTTCTAAACTTCCCAAGGTTTTTTCTTCATTTTTTCTCCCTGATTTCTATTAAGTAGTGACCTATATTTATATTAGGAGAGCTTCAGGCAAGATTAACTAATTTTTTAGAGATTAAACCTCATCCAAATCAAATTTGATAAAGCTTAAATCTCGTAAGATGTTATCTGGTGAAAATACTAGTATAGATGCAAGAAAACTCTCAAGCTGCTGATTTGACCTCATATTTTAAAATAATTTCCAAATTTACCCAATACTTCCCTGATTCGTCAATTGTGCACAAAACTTTGTAAAACTTTCCAGATTTTTCCAAAATTTCATAAACTTGCTGGATTTGCCTGAAACTTTGTAGAGTTGACAGATTTGACCAAAATCTGCATCTTCACCTAGAACTTTCTAAAAACTTTCAATTCACTCCCAAACTTTTCCCTTTTGCCTAAACCAACCCCAAAGGACCTTTAGGACCCCAAATTATAACCTAAAGTAAATTACTTCCTATTTCTACCCTATATGACTGTTCTAAATTCCTAAAAATTTATAACCTAAAATAATAACATAATCTAAATGTATCTAATCCTATCAACAGCCTAAGCTCTAAAATGATAAAAAATACCAAATTGCCCTTAAAAATGAAAATACCCCCAAAACTAATTTTCCTAACTTAGAACTAAACAAAAATTAGTATCCGAACAAAATTAAATGCCAACACATAGGTCTAACTTTTATCTCATATATATTAGGTCAAAAATCATCAAAGCCACTCCAAGTCATTAAAAATCGAACAAAACCATTGCCTATGGACTTCTTTGAACCGAGGTCTTGGTGCTGTGACACCCAGCCCTCCACGGGCCACTTGAGTAGAAAGAAGGGTGCCTACATGATGACACAATGTTAATGGTGGCCAATTTTGCTTTCCAAGGGATGGTTATGAAGTCAAAATTTAGTTGGCTTGGCTTAGGCTCGACAATATAGAAAACAAGGGGATTTTTTCTTGATCAAGGTAGAGCTTGATGCAAGAGCTTCAACAACAGATTTGTGTGGTAATGGACTTAATCCTTTTCTGAAATTTGCTATCAACTACTTAGAAACTCATGTAGTTGTTTCTTGAGGTCAATTATCTTATGGGTTAACATCCTATAATGAGGAATGGAAACTAGACTAGTTACTGGAACTATTTTAATCTCAAAACTCAACCTCTCTTAAATGAAGGAGCTTAAAAGATCGGAAAGAAACACCTCTGATTATTCTCTAGTTATTGGTATTTTAAATAGCTCTTTATCAACTTTATCACTATTCAAAGACAGATATTCTTCCTCCATGGTTTATTACCAATTCACCAAACATGTAGAAACAAAAAGACCAAAGAGAAAGCAAAAGGTCTAAAGACCTGCTGGCTGTTTCTCCCCAAAACCTTTTAGTTCTTGTTGCATCATTGTCGACTCGCAAACCCATTAAATGATATAGAATGAAAAAAAACCCTTAAAGTAGTAACTAGTAGTAAAATGAGAGTTTGAATGTGTTCAACAGAAGGCCAGTCTCGGCTCTGCGTTACTTGACCAGTTACTAGTGACTCATAACTACCCATGTATTTATGCTTCATTCCCATTTAGTCAATCCAACCCTCTTTGCCAATCTTGGTGAAATTGCATGGGGCTAAGTTCCTATCAGGTTCCAACAATTATTATGACAAATGGCATCTGGCGACAACATTCTAAAATGGGTGCAGCAACTTGGGTTTGGATGGGCACAAACAGTCATTTTTGGTAATCGATGAGACTGCAATACTGTGAGTTTGCATTGGAGGCAAAATTATATGTGGTCAATGAAGCAATTACCTCTATGAAGGAGGGGCAACTACAAATATTACAATCTTAATAGATTACTCTCAGCTACTTTTAGCTTAACGGGAAGCTTCCTACTTAGTCTGTAGGGTGACGACTCTGGAAATCAAGATCTTGGAAGCCATGGAGTCAGTTGACCGTTGTTCAATTGTAGTTGTCTCTAGAGATCGTGTCACTGTAGCTCACCAACTAGCTACTTCTACTTTTTTTTTTCTTAGCTTGATTCTGATTGTAAAAAAAAATGGGAGATTGAAATGCAATTAAATGTTAGAAAAAAAATTGAAACAAAAAAGAGGAATCAAAGAGTAAAAAAAGGAAGATATTTCTCATGAAATTAAATGTAAGAAAAAACATTAAAGCCCCGTTTGAGAACAATTTTTGCAATTAGCGTTAAATTTTAGATAATTTATTCAACAATTGAGATGAAAAATGTTGAAACTAAAAACTAAAAACTAAAAGCTATCATTAGATAGTTTTTTTCAAAACTCTAATGTTAATTGCTGACGCTAATACTAAACGGGACCTAAACATTAACTAATAAGAAGAAAAAAGAAAGATGAAAACTCAAAATAGAAAAAATAGGAAGATGAAAAAAGCTTCTCTCGTCAATGCGACGTTGGAGAGATAATGGAAAGAAAGTTTAGAAGTTTATTGGATAATCTATAAAATTAGTCCTTGTACTATACCCAAATTTTCTTTATAATCAAAATATTTTTTGATTGACAATAAGGTCACTGCTAATAAGTCTTGAAACTAAAACGTAGAAGTGGCTTTGACTCAACGGTATAGTTAAATTGGTTTAACTGCAAATTGAAATGTCTTGCCGCCTTGGATTATGGTTCGGCTTTAAGAACACTGGTACAAGTTGCCTTTGTGGTTCGGATTTTTCTTAGTGTCACTGGTAACTAAGACAAATATCTATTAATAGACATGAAAGCATGAAGGATGGCAATATAGTCCCCTTCTACTTCCATTTTTTTTCGTTCATTTGTTAGAATGCTGCCATCTGGACTTTCAGGTCTACTCTTCATTTTCTACCCACACTTATAACATGTGTCAACCATACATGCAAGCCTAGATAGACTTTGAGGCAGTTAAAACCTACTTCAAATTCGTCAGAATTTTACTGTCAACCACGTTTCCATATTCAAAATCTGTTTAACTAGAAAATTGATATTGCAACTGCCCATAATGTTAACTTCCTACTAACGTTTTGAATTAGTGGGCAATTTTTTGGGCAGTTATTCCACATATCCATTTATCCCACTACTCCATTACCCCACGTCATTGTTTAAATACAAATTAAGCATTGAGAAATTCTTCATTTCACCTTCCACAGAGACAAATATATACAAAAAAAAAATAGAAACAGAAGAAATCTTTACAGCCAGGTGGCGACCTTTCTAGCTGATTGTTGGCCATCCCCTGTTTACAGCTACTGAGCATTCAATTACCATAAATTCCATGGTAAGTATCAGTGACTAGATTAACTTCTAAACATGTTCTTCTATTAAATAAAACTTACATTTACTATTGTTTGGTGCAGCTTCAAATATGCTCCACATAACAGGACCTCATGCATATGAAACCTACAACAGCAGGTAACCATATTAATTTGGTTTTACAAGTGAAGACTGACTGTGTTACAACAAGCAACGGAAATGCAAATATGGAGAATGTTAGCCATAAAATGTTTAAAATTTGAGTTCCAAACATGAAAGCATCAATAGCAGCAGGTTTAAAAATGAAGTTTATATTCTATACTTCTCTTACTGTTTCAAGAAAACATCAGACACTTCCAGTTTTAAAAATGCATCTTCAATTGTATAATAGAGCTCTATAGGATTCTATTTATGCATTTTCAAACTTCATCAAACTTTATATGAAATTGTACACTCTGTAAAATAGATAACACTTAAGTGCAGCTGGAATAGTGCAGGTTGTCATTTCCCAACTATATAAAATTACTTTCTAGTGGCAAGGAAAAACAAGTACAACTTCATCAATTCAGGTTGTTAAAGAACAAGCATTATTTCAATAGATTATGAATAAGTCAGTAACTAACATGCATATTTTTAACATGTTCACACTCTTGCAGGCTAATAGTTAAACCAACAAACAGTAGGGGAAAGAAACTAAGCAGGTTCAACAAAAAGCCCATCAATTCAGGTTGTCAAAGTACAGACATCGCCAAAATAGAAACAAATCAATATAGTAGAATGTATATTTTTAACACATTGACACTATTGTAGACTCACAATGAAACCAGTAAACTCCAGAGAAAACAAACTGAGCAAGTTCAGCCAAGAGTATATCAATTCTGGTTGTCAAAGACAATATAGGGATGCAATATTCATTGTTAAGAAGAATGCATTAAATAACTCTATTCATTTAGTAAGATGTTAAACCTAAATCATATACCCAAACAACTAGAATTATTGTGAAAAATGGATTTATATTCATTGACCAAAAAAAAATGTGCAACAAAATCATAATGTGCATTTACCAGGAATCACTAAGAACCTATTTAGCAATAAACCAAAATAAAAGAGAATTAGAATTACATAATAAAACAATCATTGGAAACTTCCCCTAATCACTTTGTGTTGTACAAAAATCGCGCTACGAATCAGAAATTCACACTAGAAATCACAAGTTCTTCTCTTTCAGTGTTAAAACTAAACGCAATTCCAACTTACCATGGAAATTGACTGACTCCATCTCGGTGAGAAAGCAAGCAGGAGAGGTTAAGCTGTCAGTTGGTGGTGGTGCAGGGGAGATCAGCTGGTCATTTGTACAAGGGCTAGCTGGAAAACCAGGGAGGGTGGCGCTAAGATGGAGGTCAAGGGCGTCGACGTGGCAAGGAGGCGAGACTGAGGGAGGACGAGACTCGAGGTAGGACTGGTATGTATGACGAGGGCAAATTGAGAGTAGGTCTATGGTTGGGCGACCGAAAAAGAGAAGGGCAAGGCTGACGTGGAGGTTTAGGGCCGAGCAACAGGCGACGGCTGAGGACGTGACTTAGGTCTGACCGTTTGACGGAGGGAGGTAGAGGAACCCGTGCGCGCCGGCTACGAATGGGATACTGGGGAAAGAGTGACTAGGTTTGGGTATTTTGTTGTAGTTGGATTACATTGAAATAAACTTGGCTTAGGCATGGTATTATTTTTTATTAAATCAGATCAATTTGGATTGCACCTGAACCACATCAATTTCCCATTTTTTTTAGATCAGGTTGGATTCGAGTTAACTCAAATCACATAATTTACACTCTTTAACCTGAACCTAACTTGATATTTATGGTCGGGTTTTGAGGGTAGGTTACTTTTTTTTCACCCCTTAAAAAAAATTAAAGTTTGGAAAAATTTCCTTGCCGCCATACACAACAATTGGAAAATTTATCTATTTGATGGTCTAACTAACCAAGTGTTTAGGGGTGAGAATGGTAGAAAATAGATACATATAAAATTCTTATCTCTTTCTCTTAATTTCACATATGCCACCATTAACGTTTACCTAAATAGCACAATTGACCTGAGCTATTTCCACTACGATTTTTGTCATAGCTTTCTTTTCTTCTTTTTCTCATTCACAGATAATGAAAAAAAAAACATGTTATCTTTGTGGATCTCTAATTTTTTTTTAACCTAAAACAAATTTGCTGAAATAGCCTAACGCTTTGTGTTTAATACTTGTGGACTTGACCTTATTCAACAAATTCTTACATCTCACAAATATCAAACCAAATACCTTAAGTTTTTCTTCAATAAACCATACCCTCTTTGTCACATCTGGGAAACCAATAAATTACAACTAATGCTTCATTCTTTGGAAAATTTTGTTATTGATGATGCTTAAAGGCAATTATCCAAAATGGGAGTTGCAACTTAGGTTTGGTAAAGTTAGTAGACAGCCTAAACTTCATTATAAAACTCTTATCATGTTTTGTTCCTTAGTGTTGAAAGCTAAAGCTCAAAGGACTTCTAGATGTTGGTTAGACAACATGCAATCTCCGTATTCTTAACACTACTTTTCTGTCAGATTGTGTCCAGATTTTGTATGCATTATGAGGATTTCTTCCTTTAGCACCATGTATGTTGCACATGGTCTAGCAAATCACGTCAATACGAGAATCTTTTCCTCAAGGCTCGATGGCAACGATTCTTAGCGAAAGAAGTTGTAGCAGCACACCAAATTGCAGTTTTTTTTTCTCCCTTAGCTTTTAGTGCATATATATACAGACACACACACATACACATGTGCATACATATACACATATACATATATACACATACACATATACATACATACTTGTAGGCTCGGTTTATTTTGTTATCATATCCACTTTGCTCTCAATCTTATTAACTATGTCTATATGTTTTGGGTGGTACATATAGGTCAACATGCTCATACTATTGGGCTTCATGTATCTTTTTAATTTTTTTAACTTTTGCTTCTTTATATATTACATCCAGTTAATTTCTGTTATGTGTTTAAGAGATAGTACAGTTATTTAATGCATTTTTCTTAATTTTTTAGACTTTTCACTTAACTTATATGCCAATTAAGAAGAGCAAAAAAAAATTCTATTTTTTGTCAAACTTAAGAACATTTTATTAATTTTTCTTTCTTTAAGTTGGGTGCTGAAAAATTCAGAGAAAGAAAATTAATTACTATTTAAAAATTTTATTTGAATAATTATTAGGTAATTAGAGTGTGAGCTTTCAACTGGCATTGATTCTGCACAAAAACTCAATAAAAATTTAAAATAATGAGTTTTTAAACTAAAAATAATGTTTTCACTAAATTATTTTTGTTACTTAATGGATATTAAATTATATATTGTATTCTTTGAACATGTTATCTTAAAATATGTCACAATATGTATAAATTCATAAACAAATATTCATTATAAATTTATTTTATATGTGTATCATGTTGTTAAATTCATATATTTATTGAATCCCTATATTTCATATATTGTGAGAAACCTACTTTTATAATTTCTTCTACCTTAGTTTTTCTTTTTTGTAATATTTAACTCATTATATACTAATCGTTCTTCATTTGTTCCCTTTTATGTTATCCATATTTTATTTATTTGTTATCTTCTAAACCCCATTTATCTTTTTTATTCTTTTTTTATTCAAAAGCATGTTTTGCAAGTATACAAGGGAAGATATATTAGTATTCTAGATAAAGGAAGAGGAATGTCAGCTCTTTTGGGGACTAAGAAGGCAAAGAAATCAGTTTTATATGGCATTTTGGGGATGAAGTGGAGAGACCAAAATCAAATTGCTGACCTCTCCATAATATCCCAAATACCTTAGTCATTAGGCCAAAGGTGCAAAAACTATTTTTATTTTTATTTAATTGAGTAACCATCTCTTAATGTGCAGCAAAATTTCATATCATGGAGTCATTACTTATTAAGATCCTTGCTATTATTATTTCTAAAGTTGTTCCCTATGAGGCTCAACTAATTGCAACATTATTTCTTTGTCCCTATACTACAATGAAAAATACTATGTTACATTAACTATATTCAAACTTATTCAAGTAACTTCTCATTTCAATCGATTATCAACCTTAATAATATAGTTTCTTTTACAAGGCTCCGTTCTTTAAATGGATTATGAAACTAGTTTTTATTATTTTAGTTGAGTTTGAAATTTTAATTTCTCAAAGATACTCATGTCTCATTAATAATCAATTCAAAAATGAAAAAAAAATAGTGGTACTGAAATAATGATGTCTCTTGTAAAAATGTAAATTCTTAAAATTAAATTCAACAATATTTATGCGGATACTAAATCAACCCATTGAATCTTGCAGCGCAGTTTCTGTTAGGGATTGAAATTTTATACTTTAACAAGTGCATAAATTATGTTGAGAAGTTTCTCCTTACAAAATGTAAATATTTTTTTATTAATTTTTTAAGCTAGGTGAAGAGCAACGTCATAAAATTTTAATTTTTGATTAAATAAGTCAAGTGGTTATTAAGTAAATAAGATTTTAAATTTTAAATAACATTGATTCCAAAAAAAAGGAAAATTGGAAACAATAGTAATAATTGTTATCGATTCAGTAGTTCTTAAATCGACAGACTTGTGGAAATCTTTCATTTAATATTTTTGTTTGATTATCATGTCAGTGAGGGGAGGGCAAATGGATTTGAGTCTTGAGACAATCGGCACAATCTTAAAATATTACTCTTATTTGTCCTGGGGGAAAAAGTGGAAGAAGTAGCCTTGTCGTCTGTAATTCAATCTAATGACATTATAACATTAATGAACCATAATTTACGACCCAAGTTATTTCATTACTGGTTCAACGATTTGCTCGCAATAAATTTTAGTAAAGTCTTAAGGTTTTTTTTAATGCATAAAAAAAAAAAAAGAGGAAACAATCGACCGTTGATCGCTTATGGATTTGAATGGACGTGCTCTCGATCGTGAACTGGTGATCAAAACCCTGATGTTTGGTTTGAAGAGAAAACTCGACTACACCTGCCTGTCTATCCTTCACTGGCATTTGGCATGGTCCACTCCCTTGTAACCGAAACAGTACACAAGATAACTTCACCTTCGCGAAGCTCGTGTTTTGTCCACATGATAAACCATTTTTTGCGGTAACCGCTATAAAACATGATTCACTTCTATTCTAATGGATTGACACATACATGTGAAACAACCAAATGAGCAGGGATGCTTTTTGTTAATTAACAAGATGTAATTGAATTGAAGATAATTTAAAGATGGATACGATGGTTGATTGTTTCATTTTTTATTTTTTTATTTTACTTTTGGTAATTAAAATCATCTTTATAATGTATAAGGTATGAATGTAAATATAGCTCGAAGGAAAAGAGGGAACATTTGCTTTTTCGTATTTGTAGGCCATTCAGAACTAACATTTTGTGATATTGTGGAGAAAGTTTGGTGGAGGTCATTCATATCCTTTAACTATTTCACTGAATGGACCGACACTTCATTTTCTATTTAATTTTATGCTTCAGGTTGGATGTCTTTCATTTTCTTACTGATAGCTGAAAAGGCCAATAATGATAAAATGGTCGAGTCATTAAGTGAGGAGATATAGTGATCATAGTCTTTATTGATGGGTGAGATTTTTTTAATAGCATACGACAGTATGGCGGCTCATAACACGCTTGTGTTAAGGAGATATGACATATCAGTTTGCACGACAAATTGTCGTGTTATCATTCATTCCCTATATCTAACTAATTTTGTGGTTGATGAGTTGTTAAAGGAATAAATCTGGTCATATAAAACATTTAAAATATAATTTATAACGATCATGTTGTTTGTATAATTCATCTAATTTTAAATTATTCAATCAGCATTTGACACATCGGTTTGTATAAATAAAATTTTGAAAAGTTACATAAGTCTCATTACCTCCCCTCCCCCCGCCCCCCCAAAAAAAAACTTGTTTATGAATTACATCAGTAATTGTAAGTTCTTGTGATTCATTTGATTGATTTAATTTTGTCTATGGAAGTATCGTACCCTTTATAGGTACCACTAATGTTTTTTTGAAGCATAAATTCAGCTTGGACTTAATCCGTATCCAATATTACTAGTTGCACTAATATCACACCCGCCAAGAGAAAAAGGAAAACTCTACTCAGTTATGTCTTAGATAGGTTAAAAATTGAAGAAGCATTTTTACTATAAAATGCATTACCATAGGTATTTTTATCCATTGTAGAATTAAGTGCCAAACTACTCCAATTAAATGTCCATTGCTGTTGGTGCTTTTATTTTCTAATTCTTCATAATTCTTTTATGGGATGATAGATAAATCTAGACTGTGTATATTTTAAAAGGAATAACAGATTGTTACTTTATTATTTTTGTGTTATTTTATTTTTCAATAAGTTATTATATAATCACCTTTTGGTAACAAAATCTGATTTGGGTATGGTTTGGTGGTTAAAAAAATTTTCAAAATGAAATAGGCATAGTGATTAGTGAACATAAGAAGTTGCCTCCTAAGGGTTCTAGTTTACTCCGCCTGCCAACTGGAAGCTTATCATCTAAGTTTCGTAATTGGTGCTCCCCAACAATGACAAAAAGTCTTTTGTTTTCCAATCGTTGTCTGTATCTATATACAAAGTCTCAATCTTTTCACCGTTGCTCTACCACAACCATTTGCTCAATTTCTACCAAGAAGGAGAAGGAGGAGGAGGAGGAGGAGGAGGAGAAGGAGATGGAGGGCCCTGCTGACCAGAAGGAAGATGTCCAGAAGAGTTCAACCAAGAAGGGAGGGTTGACCACCATGCCCTTTATCATAGGTTTGTCCCTCTTCTTCTGATTTGCTGGAATTGATTTCGTTACGACATTGTTACCAGACACTGTCTGTTAACCATATGTAGCAAATGAGGCATTGGAGAAGGTGGCGAGCGTAGGGCTAGCTGCGAGCATGATCCTTTATCTAAGAGATGACTATCACATGTCCAATGCTGAAAGCGCCTATGTCTTATTCTTGTGGGGAGCTATTTCTAATTTCTTGCCCATCTTTGGCGGTTTCATCTCCGATTCTTACATGGGCCGCTTTCAGGTTGTTGCGATCGGATCAATCACCGTTTTTCTAGTAAGTAGCTAAAATCAAAAGAGAAGATTCAAGACTTATTTGATCCATCGACTGTAACTGATGTTAATTTTCTCATCTTAGGGAATGCTTGTGTTATGGCTCACAGCAATCCTTCCACAAGCAAAGCCCCCAAATTGTGACAAAGAACAAAAGGATACTTGTGTGCGAGCCACACAGGGGCAGCTAATGCTTTTATTCTCTTCATTTGCCCTTATGTCCATAGGTGCAGGGGGCATAAGGCCATGCTCCTTAGCCTTCTGCGCGGACCAATTCGACAACCCAAACAATCCGAAAAACCAAAAGGTCTTGCAGACCTTATTCAATTGGTACTATGCCTCGATTGGGATTTCAGTTTTAATTTCAATCACGGTAATAGTTTATATCATCAGCAAGGCAGGTTGGGTTGTGGGCTTTGGCGTTCCTCTGGGACTTATGTTGTTCTCCAGTGTCATGTTCTTGCTGGGTTCTTCTTTTTATGTCAAAATGAAAGCGCACAAAAGCATGTTCAGTAGCTTTGCCCAAGTCATTACTGTTGCTTGGACCAAAAGGCACCTCCCTCTTCCAGTTGATCAGAACTCCGATGGATCATATTATCACAGGGGCTTCAAGATTGCTTCTCCAACTGAAAAATTAAGGTAATAATCATAGATTACATCGACATGGCATTAGAATATGAGCATCAATTTATCCTTATGTACCCAGAAGGGAAAAAAAAAAAAAAAGAAGAAGAAGAAAACTTGCTCTCATATCTTTTTTTTTTTAAAATTTTTGGGCTTAATTAGCTTCTTGAACAAAGCATGCCTGATCCAAAACCCAACAAAGGAATTAGACGAGGAGGGTTGGGCGATAGACCAATGGAAGCTCTGCACAGTGAGACAAGTGGAAGAGCTAAAAGCGTTAATCAAAGTCCTCCCTATCTGGTCAACCGGAATCATCATCGCCGTCACCATCAGCCAACACACCTTCCCAGTCTTCCAAGTCTCAACCATGGACCGCCACTTCATCGCCGGATTCCAGATACCACCGGCCTCCTTCGGCGTCTTTGCTGTCATCGCCCTCATCCTCTGCCTCGTCGTCTACGACCGCATCATCGTGCCCTTGCTCTCGAAGTTCGCCAACCGTCCTTACGGTCTGGACAACAAGACCCGGATCGGGATCGGGCTTGCAATCTCATCTGTAGCCATGGCGGTGGCAGGTGCTGTGGAGAAGAAGCGCCGTTCCGCAGCTATAGCACAGGGGCTGGCTGACAATCCATTTGCAGAGGTGAAGATTTCGGCGATGTGGCTAGTGCCACAGTATGCGCTAATCGGCTTCGCGGAAGCCTTAAATGCAATCGGGCAAATAGAATTTTACTACTCCCAATTTCCCAAAAGTATGGCGAGTATTGGGATGGCTCTTCTGTTCCTGGGCATGGCCGTTGGCAATGTGGTTGGGAGCCTTATAGTGAGCATCTTGGACCATCTGACTAGAACCGGTGGGGGACAGAGCTGGGTTGGGGACAACCTTAACAAGAGTCGCTATGACTATTATTACTGGATTATTTCTGTTCTCTGTGCTCTAAATGTCGGCTACTTTTTGGTCTGTAGTTGGGCTTACGGGGCTTGTGAAGATCATAGGATTTGGGAGGAAGGAGAGGCCCCAAATGAGGGAGAATTGCAAGCATCCGTAGCATCGCCACCGTCATCGATGCTTGGTAGTATTTGAATCTTCTGTATTCGTATTGTGGGTATTTTCTTATAGGTTGTTTAGGAGGTAGCTCACTATAACTTGTGTATATGTGGGCTATCTACCAGTTAGTATAGGAATATATGAAGGTACTCTTGTTTGCAGGTGACCTTTTTTTTTTTCAACCCTCTTTCTGCAGTCCCACAAGTGAAGCTCTACTTCTATTGTTTGTTCTCTGTACATGTGCTCTTGTTTTGCAATTAGTACTGTAAATGAATCAAATAAATATGAAAACATTCTGTTTGTATTCGTTTGTTTAGCTTTAAACGAATATAAACACAAACAATAAATGAATACATTTTCTCGGTTTGTATTGGTTCGTCTATAAATGCATGTGTTTGTTTGTTCATATTTATTCATGAATAATGACATTGTCATGAACCAAATAAATATATTCGTGAACAATGTGAATAATGCATTCACAAACAACAAAAATAAATGTAAATGAACAAATAAACAGATGAATAAAAGCAAATATTAGGATTAAACAAACTTATAAATAAATAAGTAAATGAACAAACAAATAAAATTGACAAATAATGAACGAACATTAAATAAATTGATTGCTAATAAAAATGAAACTAAATAAGTGAATGTATAAAAAAAAAACCTTCAGCCGAATGGTTTTACCGAACATTTTATTCGTCTACAACCTATTTGCAATTCAACACAGCTATGTAAGATAGTATACACTGTAATGATTCCCTTTATTCATTCAACAAACAAATCTTTTATACCACATAAGATAGGTTATTATGTTCACCAGTGAATCTAAACGATGGACCATGAGTTTAGGAAGATTATACTCAGTAATTTATGTCTAAGCGAATATCAAATAGTTTTCGATGTTTGTCTTCAAAGAAAGTGACTTATAAATGTGTATACATGCATATGACAAGTACCATGCATAATCTATAATAAAGTTGATATAATTGTCATTCCATCTAATAACTACTAAATGGACAAATGCAATAATATTGATAAAATAAATAAAAAAATTTTAATTGTGGTAATGAAATTGCAAAAATTATTTTTTATATTTCGGTGACAAATCATGAAATACATTTTTTTTTATAATTTATTACAAGAGTATAGTTGAGAGTGTATTATTCTAAATATATGGGTGAAAGAGTTTGCTGTGTGAAACAGACCTTGGCTATAATTAGCCCACTCTTAAGATGCCTGGTTTGTGTTGAGTGCAGCATAATTCCTCGGCCCAGACTTTTCTTGTGGATATTTCTTTACATTGTCATCATGTCAGCCAATGTAGGACATATAATACATTAATAGTAGTATTTCCCTGCAAGCGAACTGGATCTATGTAATTCACTTTCAGGCCAGACAGACATGGACTTGGGCCGTTTTAGCCTTGTTTATTATTGGTGTTATTATTATTATTATTATTATTATTATTATTATTATAAAGCGTTGTCTGGTTATTCTTGAGGATAAAAAGCATAATTGGTCCCAAACCCTTAATTTTGTTACAAATTGATCATCAAACTTCATTTCTTTGCAATGATCTCAAATCTTTATAATTACTTGCATATTGCTCCCTAGTCTTAGGCAGAGATAGAAACTGGATTTAGAAAGAAAAAAAAGTAGTAGTTTAAATTATTTATTAACTGTTAAAAAACTATGATATAATTTGAATTTATTGGAAAACAGTTATTGAACAATTTAAATTAAAATTTTAAAAGTTAATGTGAAATAATTCGTGAGAGTTAACAAACTTAAACTGTTTAATAGTTATCTTCTAAGAAATTCAAACTATGTTATAATTTCCTTATAATTAATAATAATTTTGATCTATCAGTTTTCTTCTCTATATATTGAGTTTCTGTGTTTGCCTATAACCAGAGATCAATATATAATGAATTATAAAATATTTCAGATCTATTTGAAACGAAATAAAGATTAGGGACCGATTTAACGAGAATTAAAGGTTTTGGGACCATTATTGCTATTTTCTCCTATTTATCGGCAGCAAGACAAAGTTTCAAAATAAAGGAAATCAAATTACAAAGGTCTCTCTGTCGGGCTAATTTAATTTCTTCGAATTTCCTTCCGCTCGGCTAAGTGGAACGGTCAAGTCCTGCTCGACTTGTCGAGGCTCTGGACTCACAGTCCGAGTGTGAGTTTGTCAAGGTACGAAGATGATGAAGCTTGGGCGCTTCTGCCTCTCCAGGTCATACCTTAACTTCTTCTTTTTTAATCTTATTTTTCTCTTCCTTTTGTTTATTTTTTCGTTCCTCGTGTCTGGGAAGGAGAAACCAAATGTTTTTTGGTTCAGATAGAAGTTTCAAGCTCTTAGGTTTTGCGAATCCCTGCCCTCGCGGAGCTACTTTCCAATTCCCTCTCTTATTTTAATTATTCCGAATTCATAACCAAGTGATGCTTTTTTCCTCGTCTTGGTTGGGCAATCTTATAGCAATTTAAGTCGGGTTTGTTATTACCTTGTGAACATGCGGTTGTCTTTTCTGGGCATCCCATAGTCCATTTTAGCAGTTCGAAATTTATGAGTCTTTTCTTTATTTTTTTTTTGGCTGGATGGAAGCAGGCTCCGTTCTTCTGAAAAGTTGTTGCTAGGGAAAGTTTGTGGGTATGGAGATGCTTCAGGCATTACAACTGTTGCTCAAGACCTATTTGCAACTGGTTTGTTGTTTGCTGATCTTTGTTTATGGTCTCTTTCACATCCCCACTACTCTGTGGTCATTTGTGCCGTCTATTATCTAAGTTTACAGGCAGCTCTGCTGCTCGAGTATTTGCCCCTTACACTGTATACAAGGGAAAAGCTGCGCTCTCTGTTGAGCCCATTTTACCGACTTTTAGTAAGCTAGATGTATGGTTGAAGTCCTTACTCCATTACTACCCATCACTAACTACCCCATCTAATTTGATGTTGATTTTATTTGTGTCTATTATTCTATAGTCTGGGGACTTCCGACTTGAACGCAAAGGTGTTATGTTGTTTACTTTCTGGCCTGCAGTTGGTGAACGCAAATATGATTGGGAAAAGAGGCAGGTAAAATTCTATTAATTTCTTTTTCTATTCTCTCCTTTGATTTACACTTGTGATTTTTACATTCTGCCATTCTTGATGAATAGTTCTGCTGTGGAACTGATCTCCAAATTTCAAATAATGTGATGACGTTTTGTTTTCATTTTGAATTATTTGTTTGTTTAGCTTTTTTATTACTCTAGCCCTGAATGCAATTTTCTCGATTTTGCATCAAATGTTGGAGTCCCATCACCCTGTTGTTTGAGGAATTAAATAGCTATTGGATTTCCCTTTTCATGGTGTTTGTTAATTGGTTTAGATGCACCTTCTTGTTGAAGTATGATAGATTCTGATTAAATCATATACTATAAATTGAATGCAAATAACATAGGACATGGAACTAAGTCAGTGTGTATTAATAGCAAAAGAATCTTTTCCTTGAAGTTGTTGATAAATAGTTACTGATTTGTTTTGATCATTGCAAACGAAGGAAAAAAAAATCATAGAGAAATAGTTTTAATTTTTTTTTCCTTGGCAATGTCTGTCCATTTCGTGTTCCCATTAATGCTGAACCTATCCCACCTCTTTTCCCTCAAAGCTCAGTCGATTTATTTCTATCATTTCCTAGATTAGTCTCTGTACCTCATATTAAATCACTTCAATGACTTTATATTTGGTTTTATTGCAGCATTTTGGTTTTTCACCAACAGAGGTTGGCTCTTTGTTAAGTATGACTCTTCATGATTCTGCGGAGTTCTTCCATGACCCTGCAATGAAATCGAGGTTGATTATAGTTATTTTTGCCCTCTAAATATTACTTTTCCTAGAAAGGATGTAACTAAACATTTGTATATTATTTCACAATCATTTGCTGATTTTCTGTCTGCAAATATTAATACAGCAATTCTGGTCAAGTGAGGAAAAGCTTCTCTATAAGGACACTTGATGATGGCACTGGCTTCTTCATTTCTCTCTGTAAGTTTTATTTCCTCTTGAGTTTGCTTTTTGTTTTAGATTTAAAGCCTTTCTATCAAAGAATGTTCCCTTTTCCAGAATGAGATTTTTTTTGAAAATGAGGGATGTATTAAGTTATAAAAGTGAAAATCTGATGTAAGAAAGACTGTAGCCTAGGCTTGTAACTTCTTTTTTGGGATGAAAGGAGAAGAAATTATAGATTTCTACCTTTCTTTATTTTGGCAAGTTTGGACCAAAATCTTCTGAGGTGGTTCTGTTCAAGGTAATTGGTGGATATTTTACTGTTTATATATTTGAAAGCTTCTAATGACAGGATGAGAAAAGATGAAAATTTTTTGATGTTGGCCTCATAACTTACAATCAACCCCTACTAACATGAATTATTGTTCATGGAAAACTTGAAAATCTAAAAGTTATGTGTTTTTCACTTTTTTTGAATTTGAAGTCATAAAAAGTGAGTTTGTGGCATCCAATGTATTGCAGAGATCCCATGCTCCCTAGTCAAATTTATGTTATAGTCATTGTTTAATGGAAAAAAGGAAAACGTAAGGAACCTAGACGGATCTTGTCACTCCAAAGGAGAGGAAAAAATTGGTTGATCTGGAGCCAAAAGTTTCTGCTGGTGAAGGGGTTTGAATCTGTTACTTAGTACCTAAAAATTGCGAATTATCCAACAATATGTGAGCATGCAAAGAGGTTGAAATGCATTGGGTGGTCTGCCCGTCAAGAAGGTTATTGCCCTAGTGTTCACACAACACATTTAACTCATAATTTGATCTCTTCTTCCGCTTTGCATCTGCTGATACCTGGTATAAGTGATGCCAAAGTTCAATAGGTTTTTTATAACTTATAAGGAAAGAGGTGGGGTGGGGTGATATAGTTTTATGCTGTGCTTAAGAAATCTCTGTTTATCGATTGTTTACCATGTAAAGTTTCTCTTTGAAATACAGGCTAATTAGTAGCTAGTCCTTCAGCTTGTCATGTTCTGTAATTGTTAGATTATTGTTTTTAACTTGCAGCTGTTCAGAATAACATTCTTAGGACAACTGAACGTTTTTATGTTCCTGTTACGGTCGCTGAATTTGCAGTGTTGAAGACAGCTTGCACTGTAAGATAACTTGATTTTATCCGCTCTTTGGGATAGCTTTTTACTATTATCTGATGATCCATTTTCATTAGCATTGTGATATTCTTTACAAGCTGAAAGAGGAATACTAGATGGTTATGTATAATTCATGTCAATGGTTCTGAAACGCATATTTGGATTGTATGTTCAAATATTAAAACTTTGTTGCTTCTGCACATGCATAAGAAAGAATTTTAGGTTATGGCATGTCTGTTTGTGACGTGTAAGATCAGACTACTGTGCTCTGATAACCATAATTTTGCTGATTGTCTTCAGTATACCTTAATTTAGTATATTCCATGTTATATACACTTATTAACGTAGGACTGATTAATCTTTGCTGGCTCCTTGTTGCTTCTGATAAAGGAAGCCAGTTCTGAACTATATACTCTTCTGAAGCTTTCTTTTCAACTTTTATTGAAATTAATCTAAATTAACATCTTCACCGTCTTGGGACAATTTACATTGAAATACTCTAATGCTGTTCTGCTGAAGGAAAGATTCTTTGGCATGAAAGCAGTCTGTGTTCATAGTCGTATTCTTTCATAATGTTTACTTATGTGTACATTTTGTCCAAGCCAGGTACGTGTTATTAAGGTTTGGCTGATTTGATGGACTTGTCTGTTCATTTTGTCCATTGGACAGTTTGCTTTGCCCCACATCATGGGTTGGGATCGACTAACAGGCAAGTCGGTGAGGAGGTCAGACTTGAGGCCCCCGAAGGTGGACGGACAATTGGAGCTAGAGTGGAACAGATGAAGCTGATGCATCTTATTGGAAAAAAGTTTTTGTTTGTGGCGGTGATCAGTGACATACGGAGGTGGGCATTCAAATGCTGTTTGTAACTAAGACTTTGCCTGCTTGCATCATGTTTTCACATACATTGCTCGCTGAACTTTGTGTCCGCTGCACTGCCTATTGTGTTAGTGACGGTTGTATTGGGATGTTGTCTTCAACGGCTGGATGGCGATCCTGGTGAAATGAAAACTTCTTAACAGTAGCATTATTTTTTTTTCTTTTTCTTTCAAGTGATGTCCAATTTTCTAGTACTATTTCTTTTTAAATTAACTATTTATTTGTTCATGCATCGGTTCAGTTCTTGGTAATGAGCGCCTGTTGCTTCTAACTGAAGTGCAATCAAAAGTCCAGTGACCGCCGGCGGTCTTTGGACCCGATCACCCTAAGAACACTACGTGCATAATGGGCTAAAACTAGATAGACATAAAACTAGGATGGAAGTCAGAATATGGGTTAAAGTTGAGAAGTAGATGACATGTTACATTTTACAATTAGGGATAATTGAGTGAGTTGGGATAGGTTTGAGTTAGATCATTTAGGTTCAGATTTAATTAGATTAGTATGAATTTGAGTTCAAATTAGATCATTTGGGTTCAGATTGATTTTGAGTTGGTAGATTTTAGGTTCGGATTGGACAGGTTTATTCGGGTTCGGGATCAATATAGGTTAGGTCGATTTTAGTTCTGGGTAGTTTTAGTTCATATTATTTGAGTTTCAGGTCAAACTTAAGTTGATTAGTTGGGTTAATCTAGTCACTGGTGTATATAGTGAAAATCTACATTTCTTTTTTTTACTATTTTTCTTAAAATTTAAATTAAATAATTTAATTTTTTATGCAATTAATTTACTTTAATTTGTCTGTAATTATAGGCATAGTTGGGAAACTTACCTTAGGGTGATGGAAGATTATTGTTTGGGAAAAATACCAAAACCACCCTAAGGTTTGAGGTAACCTACAGTTGTATTCTCTATTTTTTTTAAAAATCTACACTTATTCCCTTAAAAAATTAACACTTTTAGTGGCTGTTACCATAGAAAAGAAAAAAACAATTAACTTAACCCTCTTAAACTTCATTCACATAATCTTTACACCTAAGTTAAGAAAAACATAATTCATAAATAAAAAATAAATTCTAAGAAATTAGAAGAACCATATCTAAACATCAACCTTAGACTTTGCAGATTAAATTCATCAAACCCTAGCCTTCTCCTCTGTCGCCCTTCCTTCTGCCCACCGCCCTTCCCCGCAAGTCCACTCCTCGACACACACAGACAACTCCCCTGCGAAATGCGCGATAGGTTCTGATTACGTCGTGCGCGCGCTCGCCGTTGGCCACTTCCTCATCCTCCGTACTGGACGCCTCGCTTGTCCGTCTCCGTCATTCTCGAATCAGGGGTAGCAAGCAGCAAATTTGTCAGAATCTGAAGCAGATAACGCTTTGCTTCTGTAATCAATAGCAACTCGGTTAGAATCTCCCTTTTGTAATTGATTTGATGAATTTAGCTGCACTCAGTGCGAAGAAGGTTTTCGCTTAACTTGGTGTTTTGTGGCTGCCTTGCTACTCTCTGATACAAAATTAACCTTCTTCTCCATGTAAAAAATTTGAAATGGGAAATAAGTTGAACCCTATACTTCCATGATTTTAAACTTATTCCATTTCGAGGCAGCATGAGCAGCTAATAATGGGCAGCTTTTGTGGATAATTTTTTCTTGATTTAAGCTAATTATAATCATTCTCTATCCAACAAGTCGGTTCTGTCTCACATTTAAATTATTTGAAGTTTGGTTATTTAGTCGGATAAATTATGGATCCTTTATCATTGCTCATTAATTTGGATATGGAACTTGGGTTTTATGTTTCTTTTCACTTTAATCAACAGTTGCTTGTTTATTGTAAGAAGAAGAAGGAGAAGACGTATTTTTTATTACGTTGCAAGCTTGGGTTAACTCTAGTGCCATGTCTCAAGTGATTCGATATATTTATCTGTTTCCATGTTTGGGGACCACCGGATTTCTCTATTTCATGTGCTCCGTATGTTCTTTCATAAGAACTTCAATTGCGTTATCGTTCAAATAATTTTTTCGCTCTTCTTTCATGTATGGCGCAGTGACTCTTGGGTTTAGGTCGTTAAGCCCCGAGTAGGACGAATGTGAGAGGTTCAGCACGAGCCATTCAGTGTAGCCAACAAGATCATTAGTGCTTTTGTTCCGTTTGTACTCACTGTCGCTTTTCAGCGCACTGTTACATCTTGTTGTGGTGTTCGTGAACTCGAAATTTATTCTGGACCCTATAAGGTTTGGAGCTTGTGTCTGTTTTGATTTGCTTGCTTTGATTTCTTCATCCTTCAGTAAGGATTGATGTTATATTCATTGCAAATCCTTTGTGAGTTTTGATGCATGTGGAAACCTGGTTGTGTTTGTTGCAAGCAGGCATGTAAGTTTTATAATTTTTTTTTTTAACTCTGATACGTTAAATCTTGCAATTATTTTATGCATTGCATCAGGTAACTTGATGCTTTTTATGACACTTGCAACACACTACTACAGTCTAAACCAGAGAGTGCTGATCATCTTCCCGGGTATTCAAACAACTGTCCCACACCAGTTTCTCTTCTGTGTATTATATACCTTTCTCATAAATTGTTCTTTGCCACTTCAATTATATCTTCTGATGTTTATCTCTGATTTTTCGAAGTTCTGTTTCAATTTTCAAAACTTTATGGCTTCTCATAACTAATTACATCTTTTTACATTTTATCCACCATTTATCACACCAGTTTGAAATTCTATGAAGGTCTTTGTGTTTCAGCATCCTGTTCCTTCAAGAATAATTATCGTCTCCCCATTTTGCTCTCTCTGGCTGTTTCTCTATATATATGTGTGTGTGTGTGTATGCTTCTTCCTGAACATGCTGTGGTATTCATTTCCCTGTTCAATCATCATTATACATTAGGTAGGAGCAGTGTCACATTAGGAGCCTTGGAATAATGTATTGATATTATAATGTTGATACTTTTACTCCATATGCTTCTGAAATCCATTTTTTGCTAACTAGGTATATCATACATTATTATGTTCACTTTTCCTTTCTGTGAACACACTTTGCAGTCATTGTTTCTTTATTTAATCCTTATTTTAGAACATAGTTGTATTTTGCAGTCTTACTCCCTAACCAAAAAATGGCTTTCTCTTCTTTCACTCGACGGTTAAGGGACGAAGTGAAAAATTATTTAGCTAGTGTGCCTCCACACGGGAAGGCCATGTCTAGCTTTGTTATGCCCGTATTGGTACTATGTTAAATTTTATGCTCAGAGTTGTTGTGATATTGTTTGGTTTAATCTAGTTCCGTTTTCTTCTTGTAGGAACGAAAAAACACATTTGAATCGTGTAATGTGATTGAGAAAAATTTTGTTGGGCATCATAGATTCTATACACTGACACACAGGCTAGATTATAATCAAGTCTTTCTTGGATGTTTTGGATTCCGACCTAAGGCAGCGCCAAGTTCATAACGAGATTTCCTTATCAACTGTAATTGTTCACTTTGATGATCTAATTGAAATTTATTCTTCAATTAAGAAATTCCAAGATATGAACCTTGACTTCATCCCAGCCTTTAATAAAAAGTTGGAATCAGCCAGAAAACTAATATTAATAAACCTTTGCAATGGAGGGGACAGGACTCCGCTAGATGTTATTCATTTTATCAGCTTCCTAAAAGACTTATGATTCCTTTATGTGAGTTTCTCTAACACCAAAAAAATTGAAGTTTTTCTTTCTAAGTTTTGCTGTTTGGTGATACTGTGAACGTAAATTAATGAATTATTATTTGACAGGAAATATAGGACTTTTTGTTGAAACACTTAGGTCTTCTACCTTCTCTTAAAATCATGGGCCTAAGTATGCGATTATTTAATGATTTGGAGTAAGTTAAGATATCTAAGCTTTGAGCAAGGTATGCTTCTTTGTCCTTGAAACTAGTTATAAAGTAAATGAATAATCCGATTAAGTATGCGTTGTAGGCTAACTAGATTTTAGGCTTTTAGAGTTGATACGGTGTGTGGTGACTATGTCAAGTCTAACAATCACACTCAGATATTCATCTGTTTAAGTATAAGCATCGCTACTAGACAAACAGTTTTACATAAATATCATAAAGCATGTATTATTATGAAGAAGGTTAGTAAAGTAATAAGATTTAATACTTACCTAAATTGATTGTTGGCATAATACCTTTCCTACAATACAGAAATAAGGCATGAGTAAAACATTTAATTACTAAAAGTATAAGTACAAAACTAAATTTTAAATTAAAACTTACTTATATAGTATTCAGTATCTTTATCATATAGTTCGAACATGAATTTGTAGAAAAATTTATGAAACTTTGAAATTATCAGCTGCATAAGTTTTTTAACATCTACATTCTGCTGATGGTTCATAATATGTCGAGCGATATCACGAATAAGATATAAGAATTTCTATTGCTTTTGTGAACTTGACATATCTTTTCTACTTTTAGTTGCTTTGCCTTTTTTTATAATTAAGAACTGCTTGAGTTCCTTTAATCATCTTAAACCATTCAAGTTGGCTAGATTTGAAGTTGAATATATCAGATGGATGTGGATGTACGTCTTTTGGATGATTTTCAATCACATTGTTGATACCCGAATGCAATATCTGAAACAAGGATTTCATATCAATCCAAGTTTTTTCTACCTATGAAGGTAGAAAAAAATTGGATTGATGATATAGAATCCTGGTTTTAAATGTTGTGTTATCTACGATGTTATTAAAAATCTTCTAAAAGATGTACATCCATCTGACAAATTTAACTTTAAATTCAACCAACTTAAGTGATTTAGGATGATTAAGGGAACCTAGGGAGTTTTTAATTATGAAAAATGGTAAAACAATCAGAAGAAGAAAATACATGTCAAGTTTACAAAAATAATAGGAATTCTTATCTTCGTTCGTGATATCATTGGGCATGTTATGAACTATCAGCAGAATGTAGATATGGAGAAACTTATGCAGGTGCTAATTTCAAAGTTTCATAAATTTTTCTGCAGTTTCATGTTCGAACTATATGATAAAGATGCTGAATACTATATAAATAAGTTCTAATTTAAAATTTAGTTTTGTACTTACACTTTTAGTAGTTAAATGTTTCTTACTCGTCCCTTATTTCTGTATTGTAGGAAAAGTGTTATGTCAACAATCTATTTAGGTAAGTATCAAATCTTATTACTTTGTTAACCTTTTTCATAATAATACATGCTTTATGATGTTTATATAAAACTATTTGTATAGTAGCGAGGGTTATACTTACCTAAACAGATGGGTATCTAAGTGTGGTCGTTAGGCTTGACATAGGCACTGCACATCATATCAGCTCTAAAAGCCAAAAACCTAGTTAGCCTATAACACATATTTAATTGGGTCATTCATTTGCTTGATAGCTAGTTTCAAGGGCAAAGAAGCACACCTTCTTCAATGCTTAGAGATTTCAACCTCCTCGAAATCATTAAATAATCGCACACTCAGCCCTATGACTTTAAGAGGAGGTAGAAAGCTTAGGTGCTTCAACGGAAAAGTCATATATATATCCTGTCAAATAATAATTCATTAATTTACGTTTACAGTATTACCAAGCAGCAAAACTCAGAAATAAGAATTTCAATTTTTTTGGTGTTAGAAAAACTTACATAAAGGAGTCATAGTCTTTTAGGAAGTTGATAAGATGAATAACATCTGGCGGAGTCTTGTCCCCTCCTTTGCAAAGGTTTATTAATATTAGTTTTCTAGCTGATACTAACTCTTTACTAAAGGTTGGGATGAAGTCAGGGTTTATTTTTTGGAATTTTTTAGTTGAAAAATAAATTTCAATCAGATCATTAAAGTGAACAATTACAATTGATAAGGAAATCTTGTTATGAACTTGACGCTACCTTAGGTCAGAATCCAAAACGTCCAAGAAAGGCTTGATTATAATCTGGCCTGTGTGTCAGTGTATAGAATTTGTGATACCCAACAAAATTTGGGTCATTTGGGTTCAGATTGATTTCAAGTTGGTAGAGGGTTCGGAATCAATATAGGTTGGGTCGATTTTAGTTCTGGGTAGTTTTAGGTCAGATTATTTGGGTTTCGGGTCAAACTTAGGTTGATTAGTTGGGTTAATCTGAGTTACTGGTGTATATAGTGAAAATCTCCATTCAATTTTTTTTACTGTTTTTCTTAAAATTTAAATTAAATAATTTTATTTTTGGTGCAATTAATTTACTTTAATTTTTTTTCTCAGTATGTTGAATTAAAAAATTCATAATTTTTTTTTAATTATGTTCTGACAAATTTCCTATTATATCCAACTTTTGATGTGAAATTGCAATGAAATATAACTCTAGTTCACTATTATACTATTAGTGACTAAACTATAAAATTTTAAAAATTTTGGATGAAAATGCAAAGATTTGAGAAGTGTAGGTACCCATGTTGTAATTATTTTGAGTAACTAAAATGAAAATTTTAAAAATTTAGGTATCTTATTGTACTATACTTAAAAATTTAGGGACTAATGTTATAGTTTTGACAATTACCTACCAAAATCATCAATCTTTTTCATTACTTAATTGGATAAAATCCACCGGGGGTCACCTAGCTTATTTTTTTGTCCTAAATGGGTACCTTACCTTCAAATTGTCCTACCGAGGTACCTTAACTCTTATCGCGTGTCCTGTTTAACTACTTTTCGTTAATTTCAAAGTTATATCTAACGGAAATTGCTTACGTGGCATAACAAAATTAAAATAAATTATAAAATAACACTTATGGTCATTTAATTTTTTTCTATCAATAATTCTAAACCCTAACATTTAAAATCTAACCCATCCCCTTCCTAAACCAAATGCACGCACGCACACCGCTGCGAGCCGCCTTTATCGTCCCTCAGCCGCAAGCCGCCTTCCGCCGGAGATTCACAATTTGCGATACCATTACCCCCATTTTTGCATCCCGCCACTGAAGAGTTCCTGATCCGCAATGATGAGCACGTGTTCGAGAAAACGATCGCTGAGCTGCTCCTTAAGAGAGTGATCTGTATATGGAAGCCGCGGAAGGCGCCGCAGCAGGCGGCGGGAGGGCAGTTGTGGGGGTCAAAGTATGTGAAAGACAATTGGATTGACACAGATTTGCCATCAACAAAGTTCAATAGCAATCTGAAGCACCTGGGGGAGCAGGCAGCGGTGGCATCACGAAGGTACTTCTACCGGGTGGGGAACGCAGTGACGCCGCAAGCAGATAACCCGGTGCTGTGCATGAGGCTGGTGATGGGGCAGATCCACGGGCACGCGAGGCTGTTCATAAATCAGTGCATAGAGAAAGGGGTGGTGGATTGGCTGCAGGTTTATTCGACGGATTTTATCGATAGATATTTTGTGGACGCTTGTGTCAGTCTTACTCCGGCGGAGGGAGGATGGAGGCGGTCGCAGCGGTGTGCGTGCGTGCATTTGGTTTAGGAAGGGGATGGGTTAGATTTTAAATATTAAGGTTTAGAATTGTTGATAGAAAAAAATGAAAGGACTATAAATGTTATTTTATGATTTATTTTAATTTTTTTTATGCCACGTAAGCAATTTCCGTTAGATATAATTTTGAAATTAACGGAAAGTAGTTAAACAGGACATGCGATAAGAGGTAAGATATCTCGATAGGATAATTTGAAGGTAAGATACCCGTTTAAGACAAAAAAATAAGCTAGTTGACTCTCGGTGGATTTTACCCTTACTTAATTTATAAGAACTAAAATATGAAATTTATTAAATATAGAAGTCTTTGAATATGGAAGTTACTAAATATGAATGTTAAAAAACAAATGTAAGTTTGTTAAATATGAAAGCCTCCCAAATATATGACTTATTAAATAGGAAAAGTAATAAAAGAGGAAACTTAAGGTTTATGATAAGAGTTAGGATTAAGCCGTTAAGGTTTAGGATAAGAGTTATGAATAAGATTAAGTGTTAAGGTTTATGGGTAGGGGATAGGTATAAGATTAAGTGTTAAGGTTTAGGATTTTGAGGTTAAGGTTTAGGAGTTTAGGTTAAGATTGAGGATTTATGGTTAAGTTTAGGGTTTAGGTTTATGTTAAAGGTCAAGGTTTCAATTAGGGCTAGAGTTTTGGATTTAAGATTTAGAGTTTAGGATTAAGTATAGTTTACAGTTAGGATTAATGGCTTATAGTTTATGTTAGGGTAAATGTTTAGGGCTTTGAGTTTAGGTTTAGGGTAGAGTTAAGGGTTTGGAGTTTATAGTTAAGGGTTTAGATTTTATAGTTTAGGGTTTAAGGTTTAGGATTAATGATTTAGAATTGGGAGTTTAACATTTATAACTTAGGGTTTAAGGTTTATAGTTTAGGATTTACCATTATTACTAAAACAGGGTGGGAATGTTAGTAGTACGGGATAGGGCAGGAATGTTAATATTAGTGGAAGAAAAAATTATTAAAAAATTTAATTTGACTAGATATAAAAATAACCTAATTCAAAACCATTAAATTTATTGAGTCAAATTTAAACCCTAAACATTTAAAAACAAAAAAGTGAAAGAAATTAATAAAATTAAATTTGAAATACCCTAATTTAATACAATGAACTATATTAGATTGCCACAAAAAAATTGCTAAATTAATATTGTGCGGCAAACTCGAATTTTAAAAGCAAATAATCTAAAAAGAAAAACAAATGTTGCGGGATAACAATTCAACAGATAACAATTTTTCATGGGATGACTGGAAAAACAAAAAAAGTTGTGCGGCAAATGAAAATTGAAAGTGAAAAGTGAAACCCTAAACCAAATTTGAGAAAGTCACCAATTTGGCAATTTGCCTTTTAACAAAACAAATTGCAAAACAGAATATCCTCAGACCTGCTCCCTCTCGGCTTCGGCTATTTCACTGATCGGTCGGCCCATCGGGTTCCCTCTCATAATCGCTGGTCTTGTCGCTTAGAAATTACGCTGCCGAATAGAACAGACGGAAGAAATCAGTCCCTCTGCAGTCCGCGCACCTCCACCAGCCTCAGTGGTAGACCAATGAAGGGGCACGGGGGTGCTGCCGACCCCCGAAAATTTTGGAAATCTGTATATATGAGGTACTAAATTGGTTAATTCAAGAGAAATTGGGGACTGAATATGTAGTCTTGCCTCCCGAAAACGATTGAAGAATAATAGAATATAGAGGTGGGGGACAATCCTGCAGGCGCTGAAGAAAATAGGGACCAAATTAGTGATTCTCCCCTCAAGCCTCTAGCAGCCATTTTAATTTATAAGAAACGGCGGCGTTTTTCGTTTACCCCTTCAAAATCCCAAACTCCCTCTCCGCCATTCCAATTCCAAAATCGCAACAGGTGCTAGTGCTCGAGCAGCTCGACAACGACCTCCGCCTCCCTACCGGCTACCGCCTCGTCGTCCCTGTTCTCTGTCGACTCACCTCATTGTCCCGTACTCCCTGGCTCCTGCTCTCGCCTTCGTTCTCGTCTGACTCGTCAACTCGCCTAGTGATTCACCAGTCACCACCGTCATCACGATTCGGGTTTGCCGTTCGGCTTTCTCGTCTCACCGGCACCGGCCAACGAGCGTCCTCCAGCTCCGTCCATCCTCCGTTCGACTTCCCCCGACCCCGTGAATCCGTGATTCATTTGGTGCGACTACAATTTGCCTCGGTAAGTCAGCGTTTACTGTTTAAGAGATTTTGTTTGTTTGAGTGATTTTCTAATTATTTAAGTGATATTGATATTGTATTGGCTTTAAAATCTAAATATTGGTTAATTGATGGAAGAGGAACAACCGAACAAGTTTGCTTTGTGAGACAAAAATCTACAAAAAATTGCTGGGTTTGTACTTATGGTTAGTATGCGAGATGTACTTATGCAAGTAGCTTTGGCTGAATGATCAGGAGTAAAAGACATTTGTTTGATATATGGAATTATTTTTAAGTAGTTAAACGTGTTCTCTTTAATAAAAAAAGGTTATTAAGATTTGAGAATTGAGAACTTATTGTTTACATAAAAATAATTGCTGATACAGTGATATTGAAAATAGTAGTAATTGATTTGTGACTTAGTAGAAATGCTTAACAAAATGTTTGCAACTTTACCATTGTTAATGTTAAATTGTGAAGTGTAACGACATTTGCATTTGTATTCATTTAGAGTTTTTGAGTATTGTTAGGATTCATGCATCTATAGCATTTGCATTTAGAAATGCTTAACATAGCATTTGTATTCATTGATTTATAAGAATCTTACGTAAAGCATATTATTTTTGTTAATTTATTCTTTAAAGATCCCTAGATAAAAAATACTACTTTCATAGCATTTTAAAGTTTCTAAAATGGTATGGTCATAATTGATGTGTAATTTAGATAAATAAACAATATATAAACAAACACAAGTTTTTACATCTTGGTTGATCATATATTTATGTTGATTTGAGCTAAAATCAAGTCTTGTCAGGTCTAATCATCGGGTCATTTTAGGTTTAGTCTAATTTGGGTTCAATTCAATTTGGATTTGGGTCATTCAGGTTCAGGTCTTGCTTCAATTGGATTTGGGTTCAGGTCGGGTTGGGTACAGTTAAGTTTGGGTCATTGAGTTTTTTTGTTCTTTTTTAGTTTAGGCTTAATAATAACATTGACAATAAAAGTCATGTAAAAGAGAAAAGTGGAAAAAAAAAAAAAGGAAAAATCTCGTGAAGGAGATGAAATTCAGTATTGAATTGTTTACATTTCCTGACATAAGCTCTGTGATGTGAGTGCTGATGCCACTATTGATTTGCAATTTTCTTAGGGCCTCATGGATGAGTTTAAAGGATCAAAACGAGAAGACTAACTCAACAATTAAGGTTCCAAACATTCTTATCTTATAGAGAAGTAATAGAATTACACATTATTATTATTATTATTATTAAGTCCGTCCAAATCTGCCACCACTGTTAATTGACGCTCACCAGGTACCCGCTGTTTCTAACCCTAGTGAATCGGTCTCCGTTAGCTTCCCCTTTTCTCTGTTCAACCAACCAGCATGACCGCCAGGAGAGGAAATTCAGTATTGAATTGTTTACATTTCCCGACATAAGCTCTGTGATGTGAGTGCTGATGCCACTATTGATTTGCAATTTTCTTAGGGCCTCTTGGATGAGTTTAAAGGATCAAAACAAGAAGACTAACCCAACAATTAAGGTTCCAAACATTCTTATCTTATAGACAAGTAATAGAATTACACATTATTATTGTTATTATTATTATTATTATTAAGTCCATCCAAAGCTGCCACCGCTGTTAATTGACGCTCACCAGGTACCCGCTGTTTCTAACCCTAGTGAATCGGTCTCTGTTAGCTTCCCCTTTTCTCTGTTCAACCAACCAGCATGAACACCAGCGGCTGGCCCTGTGCAGAAACTGCCACTAGCTCATGGCCTCACCCTCGCCTGTTTTTAAGTTGCTCCAGCTTGAAACTCTCCACCTATTCCCACAGCACCAGTTCCATGATCCACAGTTGCGTGGAAGGTTATTTGGATCGTCGAGTTGAGGTTGAAGTTTGAGTAGACACAAAAATGTTTGATGAATCAGTTGCATTCTAATTCCTCATTCGTGCGATTATATTGTTCATATAATGGTTTGCATGGTGTAGTTTTCAGGTTTCAGTTAAATTTCCAAGAATTCCTTCTGGGGTTCAGACATCGTTGAAGCAGTATTCTTTAATCCTCCAAGCCCAACTGAATAAATACAACAACAGTTAAATGCAATGGAAAAGGACATGGGTAGGTGGCAAGTGATCCATATACCTGACAAGCCACCATTACCTCATAATCAACAACCCACAGGTTAGGATACTTTAATCCTCCTATATTGTTGTTCTGTGTCTTTTTTTGCTGTTGTTGTTCATCCATCTTGATATGTTTTCTTTGTTGCTTTTACACGTACAGTTGATGTTTATGCCTCTGCAGTTGAACCAAAGCTTGCCAACACGCTTGTCAGGTATTTTGGCATCCGTGTTGCTTTATACGAGGAATGAGATATTTTGCTGATTTGCACCTACATATCCATCCATCCATCCATGAAAACACCCTCCTAAATTGACTTCATTTTGAATTTTTTTACCAATGGCTTCATATTTTGTGTTGTGGACATTTGTTGGGCTAAATTTGATGAGAATATTTATGCTTTGAAGCTTTTTCATGAAATTCTTTTTCTTGAATCACAGGCACCTTAATCAAGTAGCACCATTGGAAGATCTTCGTCATGTGAAGCGTGTTTGGAAGAAGTATCATGAAGAAGGTGTTTGACCTACTTTTCCTGAGTGTTTTTTTTATTTGCCCACAGACATGCTGGCATGTGTTATGAAGTGATTTTATCTGTGATAGAATATTTGCTTCTGATTCCTTTTTTATTCAGAAAAGCTAGATGTTCACAATTTAATTGTTTATAATGCTCTTATATGATTTAGAACTTATTGGTTGCATGATTAAGTAACTGTTTGGGCTTATAGTAATGTTATGAATAATATCCGTGTCTAGATAAGGTGCAATTTCCTTCGGGTGATTGATTGGGATGGCTGTATACAAACAAATGAAAGGCATATGAATAATGCTGAAATCTTTTGATGCCCAGAAGATCCAAAAGGGGCACAAATCTCATTCTTGATAAATAAAACAATACATTTTCTTTGTACAGATGTTTGAAATCATTTTTTCTAGTTTCAGTTTAGTATTTGTTGGTATAAGTGGAGTCTCACTCCCAGCCTGCTTGTTTATCTTACCATGGTGACATTCAGGGCTCTGATTCATATATTTATTGACAGAAGGCTTGTTTGACAGGACAAACTAAGTTATCTGTGATATTATGTCTCGCTGGTGATGATGAAACTCGATCCAGAAACATGCCTAAGGAAGTACAAGAGCTTGTCAACAAGTACCACTTGAGTTCTTTTATTGCAAAAGTGGGTCCTTTTTTTTTTTTTTTTTTTGAGCTGCTTATATATATCTCTCTTTTTCATGAAAGTGATCAAGTGCCATAGAAAATCAGCTAAATGTTTGTTAAAATTACTTATGGATAACAGAATTATGTAAGATAAGAGATGATCAACTCTCAGTAGTTGGTTTTCTGTCTTGAGCAATGGCAGTTGTGTTGTGTTGAGGTGCCCTTTCAAGTTTTTTTTTTAAGTAAAGAGAAACAAAAATCCATTAATTTGATAAATGACTCATTCTTTTAAATATTTGCATTTTTAAATATGGAGGAAATTTGTTAATGTGGAACCGTGCAGTTCCAAACCCCACATTCAAAAGGATTTATTGTTAAAAGAAATTGTTACAAGTATCCATGAGTTATATTCAACCCTATTAATTGCTATTGAAAAGTATAAAAACAGTATTGACATTTAATGAGTTGCTAGCACTCATTCATATGTGGTTCACAGCAGAGGAATGAGGAAATGATATTGTTAGTCTCTTCTTCTGGTGTAGTCATGATAGCCATTCCTCATTTTTTAATCTTTATAGGTGTATAAATTTGCGGCATCATCAAAAGCAGAATGGGAAGAGCAATGCAAGCTATGGCCAACCTCCTATCATCCACCAACTTAGTAAGTTGTGGTTCATTGGTTATGTAACTTCTTACAACAGGTTGAGAGCTATTTATGCTTAATTCTCTTCATCTTTGCCTTTCATATGGTTCCTTGATTCATAGAAATTTTTTCTAATCTGGATAATGGTACCAAAAAAATTTACGACCTATTTTTTCTGTTATAGCTTCTTTCATTTCACATCTGTTTTGGTACAGATTTTAGAGAAGTGTTTGTGGCTAAAATTTACTTTTTCTTTTTTCTCCTCTTCAGATCAATAAAACTTCCAACTGTCTGACAGGCAGCTTCAGAAACTTTTGATCACATTCTAATCACAATAAATTGTTGAGTTGCAATTGTTTCAGTTATTTTGTATTACACGAGACAAGTTTTGTTGTAATGCCAAATAGGTTGCAACAATCACTAAACCTGATATATGCACTTGTAGATTTACATTCAGCCAACAACACATGGCACTATTGTTTATCTTATGCCATTAATAAGGGATCAATTTTGGAATTTTGATATCTTTCACGAACTAGCATGAATGTATCCTTTCTTGGACAGTTAAAACATTAGTTATAGCTGTCTAACTTGTATTCGGGTACTCTTCTTGTTTGGCCAGCAATATTGATGGGATTACTGGATTTAATGAAGATGACACTTCTGCAATTTTCAAATATATGAAACTTGCAATTGGTTTGGCCAGATCTGCTGATGATTTGGTATGTATTTCAATTTCTCCATGCCTACATGCTTGCTTGCTAACTGTTGTGCACACTGTTATTCAGAATCAGGCAAAGGTATCTTTTTCAGAGGTCATCTTGGTGCATGTAGTTTTCAATTTGCTCAAGTATTCCTCAATTTCCTCTACAATTGGTGTGCCATACTCCCTACATTTTCGTGTTAGAGTAGGGATTTCAGTCCTTCGACCTTGTCAGTTAAACCAATCCATTGCTAATTTCATGCTTTCAGTGTGCATCTAAGTAACATCGTAAGTTTACGGGGTAACATACTTCATTTAGATGGACAACTTACAAGAAAGTAGTTCTCTTTCAATTTGTTTTGCCACATTAGAACTACATGTACCAGCTTGTCTGCAGTGAATATATGCTATTTGCTCCTACAGCTCCTAAAGTTTAATACATTCTGCTGCAGACTGTTAATGCTGCTGTTATAGTGGAGCCTTCCCTTAAGGAGATTATCACAACTGCCTGTGATCAAGTTTCTTCCCGATGTATTTCAAGGAACAAATCAAGCATTAAATCATGCAGCTCTAACACTGTTCTCTATAGAACAGTTGAATGTTTACCTTGGCCATCAAATGAATCTTCTGATAATGTGAAATCTTCATATGCTGGTGTTGCTTGTTTGAATCCATGGCAGTGGGATAAGCAACCACTAGAATCCAGCTGTACTTATTGGCACCCCCTACAACATGCAGCCATGGTTGCTATTGAAATGTCTGCTGCCCGTGACAGACATTTATACCCTTCTTCCAGACCATCTGAAGATAAGCGGTGTGGAGTTGATTGCACTAGAATCCATTCAGAAGGTTCTCCATCAAAAAGGCAGAAAGTTGGTACTTTAAATCTGATCACATCGCCATCTACTATGTCAATTGAGCCTCTGATATTCCAACCAGTAGATCATTTCTAAATGGTTGAGTAGACAAGCTTGAGATCCTTATACTGTTACTTGGTGTGGGAGATGTTTGAGAATTGGTTGTTTTGGTTTCGTTCTACATTCCTTTTGAGAAATTTGCTTAGTTCTAGATTCTTGGGAGGCTCGTCTTTTTCAGGCTCTAAACACTATGTTTAGAAATTGTATGGGCCCAAAACCACTGGTCATTGTAGAAGGAGTGCATCTAAAGCATCTAGAAAATCCAAAATAGCTGTGGAAGCATTATAGGAATCATAAATACTGTTGAATGCTCTCTATTTTTAGTCAAGTTTTGAAGTCCTGATGAATTCCCCATTTGTGGCATTCACCATATATTTCTTGTTGGTACTGCAGATCAAGGATGATGGGGGACATAATTGTGGAGGCTCCTGTTCCTTGTCACCCAGACATTATCTTTGTACTGGCTATGATATTTACCTTGTTTGGGAGCCTTGTACATTGTAAGTATGGAAACAGCAAAGATTTCTTACCGCATTTTCTGTTCCCGGCAATATAATGTTCCTGAGTTTGATGACACTGATTTAAAAAGATTTACTTAGCTGAATTGGTTGTTGGGCCTTCACATGTTTATAGGGTTTTGTTGTTATCAAAGAAGGGTGAATCCATTATGATACACCATGGTATTCTCCTGGAGTTTTTTTATTTTCTGTCATGTATATTAGCTACTGAACATTTATGCATGCAATTTTCAATTGTTTCTGAAGACCTGCTAGCTGTTGGATAGGTGTCTTTGGTACTGAGGAAATAGTTGTACGGCAATATCATATTTCATTTCAATTGCAACCTTTATAATTGTGCCCAAGTTTTTTATCGTAGACCTGATGATAATACTGTCATTATTTGAAGTCATGACGTCTAATTTGTATTCAGGTGTGCAATGGCATTGGTTCATCAACGAATCAGGCGCATATTTTATGCTTTCCCCAACCCTGGAGCAGGTGCATTAGGCAGTGTGGTGAGACTACAGGGTGAGAAAAGCTTAAACCATCACTATGCAGTTTTCAGAGTGCTACTGCCAGAAGGAGTTCTTGAGAAAAACTGAGCCATTGGTCCTGGAGACTTTAGCAAGTGCGGGTGCATGGTTCAGACATAAGGCAGAAGAGAAGTCCCCAAATTGCAGAACCCTAGTGTGTGTTGGAGCTATAACTGCGGAGTCACTTCCACTGGCTGCTGATATTTCATTACAAGTTCCTTTCTGGATCTTGTACTTGAGGCGAAACAAAAGTTTCCTAGAACCGTAGAATTATTTGATAGTGAACTAACCATAAACTGGTCAACTTTCTTTTTGTTAGTTGAGTACACCTTTATGACCTTTTTAAGGAAAAAATATTTAAAAAGAATAACGTGAAACCTTCAGGAAAGAAGTGGAACGAATATAAACACAAGGCTGGATGGTGCTATCAAATTCCAGTATTCATTGCGGGAGGAGGGCCAATGTCATTATATTGTAGTCATTAGTAAACGACAGCGTAAACAAATGCCCCAAAAAATGAAGTTACGAACATGTGATAGGTGTGAAATAAGTGTTTCATGATACAGCTTGATCGGTATAGAACAGTAGCCCAGACATAAAAACAAGCCTCTCCAAACTTCGTGGTGGGGTAGATATTGCTGTACCGTTTATCATCAATAATTCAGTGTTGACAGTTATGCCACAACGTGCATTCCTTCAAGAATGAATACCTGAGAATAGAGGACCACTCGCTACAAAATACCAGGTTCGACCCTCAGTTCGTTTAACGAAAAATGCTGGAAAATTGGTTCATAATTATTTCTTCGTGAACAAAGCCAATTGGAATTATCTGTTCATACAACTTCATTATGAGACTGACAATTTAGGCTGAGAAATCAAGGGCCAATCTCCTTTTCTTGTCCCCAAATCAGTGTTGGTTCGGTTTTTGGTGTGTGGCTAGTTGCTAGTGGAGGATCTTCCACTGTTAAACAGGTTAAAAAGAGGGAGAGCAGAGATTTAGACGGAGAAGACAGAGCATCATGCACGGTCATGCATAAGGTGCATGCGCCATTAGAGGCGGACATATTTACACCTAGAGGGGGACTTCTACAAAATCAATACAACAGATTCACCTCTAACTTTGCCATATCCTTATGTGTGATTTAAGGTTAGTACTAACATTTCTAAAGCAAACAAAAGAATAAACCACTAAAATGGACAAGACCATATCAATCCTTCAAATAGGAAAAATAAACAACTAGTTTGTAGCTAAAAAAGTTTCAAAGTTGGATTCAAGTGACAATGTGAAGCTAGTTCAGCCAATCACAAAGGCAAGATAACATATCTCATCCAGAATTCACTTCCCTCCAACATTTTTTTCTTTAAAAAATGCTGAATTGCTAAGGCCCAGAGCTAATCTCCTCTAATTCCTCATATCCCTCAACTTACATCCACAGCAGCACCAACTTGTTTTAGAATAAGCAAACAGAAAGGACCCACATAAGTACCAATTCAAGGTAAACTGGTGGATCAAATATATCATCTGTCTAATGACAAATCAATGCACCAAACAATATTTTGATTTTACCAAAAAATAGAACTGAAATCTACAAATGCAAAATGTTGCAATCAGAAGAATACAAAGAGTTAGACCAATGCCTGAAGTTTAAGTCTCCATCAACTTTGAGACATCACCCAAGTCACATGAAGATAGCTGCACAAAAGAGGTTAATAAATCTCGTTATAATAATAATAATAATAATAATAATAATAATAATAATAATAATAAGTGCAAAAAATTAGAATACCACTCAATCATAGTACTGATATTTTGATTACCTCGAGACTCGTTCTTTGCCATTTAGTTACATATCATTCCACCTAAATAGTGAGGGAAAAGCACATGTAACGTATCAGCAATTTTTGTCCTGGCATCATCTGCTTTATCCTTGATTTGATGAAGATGTAGAAATACATCTCTAAAGAACACGAATATGCCTACAGGTCCCTCATAATCTCCATAAATTGAACTTGGTGCTTTCTTTTCAATGAAGGATATCGAGGCACTTTTGCTTTATAATGTCTTCACCTTGTAGTTCATTCAAAAACTTTTCAAAAAACTAACAAACAAGGTTATGGACTTCTCCAAATCAATCCATGCCCTATCAGATGACCTCTGAAACGAACGTAATGCAACAAACGTATCATCCAACCTTTCAGCAGTATAAAATCATGAATAATTCTGAATGAAATCTGCCTGCTTCCAATAAAAAAATGAATATCTGTGAGTAAACTAATTAAATTATAAATAGAATGCAACAAAAATTAAATAAACGGGGTGTCAAAGAAAGAAAAACAAGTTTTACATACAAAAACTTATCTATGATGCTCATGAAATCAAGAAGTGTCACTACATCATCGGGTAGAGTGAATGAACCACCACCAATGCATAACTCTTTATCGTTAGCAGGTCGTTCACCCCTAACCACAACCACATTTGCTTGAACATATATGTTGTTCAACTCAAAATTTTCCGGTGTACAGAACACTAAATCTAAGTACAAAATATCTAAAAGACCTTTTACTACAATTTGACCCCTTTCAGTAAGCCTTCTTGTCTTGTGTTGTCCAAAGGATATTTCATAAGTAGCAAGGTTACTGTTTGGGAACTCTTGTATAGGTACCAAGCCTAATAATGTTTCCTGTTAAATTGATATACACATAAGAAAAGTATCCATCACTGATTAACTAACAAAAATGACCAATATTACTACTAACCCACCCTGGTTTGTCAATATTTAGAGCTGTTGCATGTCCAAATTGCCTTATCAATTCATCTACCGAAAACAAAAAATAAAAATAAAAATCTTCATAAAGTTTATTTCCATGTAAGATGATTGAAATATTATTAAATAAGAGTTAAGAGTTCAAGGGAGTAAAGAAGCATGAAGCTCAGTAACTGGTAATAAAGATAATTGCTACCAAGGCATTAAATACCGTTGCCGTTAAGTATACTGTACCCTAAATTTTTAAGGTATACTATATGATATACCGCATAGCATACTATTACTGTTTTCGTAGAAAAATAAATGTTAAAATATTATTTTAAGATAACATAAATTCAGTTTTTTTTACATATTTTATATGTATTCTAATTTTTCTCATTATAATTTGTCAAATATAAAAAAAAACTATATATGATGGAAGATATTTTTTAATACAAAAAACATAAAAAATATGCTATATATAGAGAGAGAGCAAAATAAATAATACTTAGAAAAAAATTAATTTATTGATATAAGAAAAAAAATAATACTTTAATAATAACAATATATTTTCTAATACCACATTGAGTTTGTATGTGACTCAAAGTAATCATTAAATTTTCATGTTAACTAAGAAAAGTAACCAAATGAATAAAAGTAAATATTTTTTTATGATATGTGTATTAATTATATTTTAATATTTTATATATTTATGATATGTTGATGTAAAATGACAAAGAAACTATCTCATACGTATCCGTGAAAAATAAAATACTGCAGTAAATACCTCATGTTATTTGCGGTATAATGCAGTTTTTTAACAAAATATATACAAAAGGTGAGCAGTATGCAAAATACCACGGTATATAACGTGATAAAATGACAAAATGTGAAAATATTTGTACTGCATAGATAAGCAGTACACCATGGGTATACTGTGGTATTTAACTTCATGCTTGCTACTCACGCTTGGACGTCCCACCCTTACTTTTCCTAGGCATCTTGAGCTAATATTATTCACACACAAAAAAAAATAAAAACAAAAAAAATCAGCAAGCAAATACAACTACAAACACGCCAAAGGAGGCATGAAAAAAAATTAGAGAATCAAAGAGAGGTTTAAAACCAACTATAAAGAAACAAACTAGCAAACAAAATAAGGACACGAAAGAGAAGGAAACAAAAAACATGCAGCACATGAAACAACAATTAGCACGAGAAGCAACGGTGAACGAGGAGGGTGGAGCGACGAGGAGGGAGAGCGGGCAAACGAGGAGGGCAGCGTGATGGTAGTTGCGGCCGTACAGGACCGGTAGTAGGACAGCAGCGAAGGAGGGTGTTCGAATCAAAGGAGCAGACTTCGAGCAGAGCAGCAGATGCACAGAGGCGAGAGTAATATGTTGGGGTTGCTGCAAGGCAGGCTGGGGGTTGGGATGGGAGGCCACTTAATTTAGGGCTAGATTTAGATGTAATGGGTCTAAGCAAGCAAATTAGGGAATGGGCTGGGCTGGGTATAGACATCATGGAATTTTGAGTTCGATGCCTATATTTGGGTTAATCGGGTGGTTTCCGGTTTAACTCGAACCAACCCAACTTTTCTGTCCTTGAATAAAGTTGGGTTCGGGTTAGCCCAAGTACTTGTTTTCCTCTTTATTGACCCAAACAGGTTGGGTTTTAAGATAGGGCTATAAATAAACCAAACGAACACAAACAAGCCATGTTCATGTTTGTTCGTTTAACTTTAAACAAATAAGAACACGAACAATAAACGGACACAACTTCTCTGTTCGTGTTCATTCGTTTGTTAATAAACGAACATGAACACGAACACGAACAATTAAACTTGATGACTACTACCAATCTAAATTGAAATGAGTCTAGTAATGACTAACAAGGCAATAGACGATGATGAGAGAGATTATAAGTTATGGCAATGGGGCTCAACTTGATACTGCAGCAGGTTCACGTTATGAGGAAAATGATTAATTATGTTTGGGGAAACAAAAACAATATATTAATTTGGGAAAGATTGGAGCATAATCACATGAGTGGAATAGGTAGACACTAATAAAAATGCATGATCTATAAAACATATATAATAATAAATTGCATCTAATATATAAATAAACAAATAAATCAATATAAATGAACTAATAAATAAATGAACATAAACAAACAATAACCGAATGGTTCATGAACGTAAATGAACGAACGGGACTTTGTTCATTTTCGTTCATTTAACTAATCGAATAGAAAAATATGTTCGTGTTCGTTTGTTTAACTAAATAAACGAACATAAACGAACTTTTACCGAACGGTTCACCAAACGTTTTGTTCGTTTACACCCTTATTTTAGGGTTAGGGTTGAAAGCTCTCACTCCTATTAGTGAGTTCTTAGGCTTCAGAAAGGCTCATTTAGGTCACTGTTGGACAATTATTTTAAGTTATTCTTTAAATTAGTTGTATTTGAACATAAACTTTTGCATAATTATTTTAGATGACTAAATTTAATCTAAATTATCATTTTAGGAGTTGGAAAGTTGTTTTTTGAGGTAAGTGGTTACTGCCATTTCTAAAATTTTTATTTTTTGATATTATGTATATATTATTTCTTCAAAGTGTTAAATTTTTGAACTTAATAATCTTTCAATATTGTGATTTAAAACTATTTTCCATTAATTTGATTTTCAATCATAATAAGAGTTTTTATATGCATGTTCCATTTTGAAATTGTTTTTCAAATATTTTACTCCCTCCGTTCCATTTTAGTTGAAACGTATTCCTTTTTGGGAAAAAAATTGATTGTTTAAAATTTTCTAAAAGATGAAACGTTTCAACTTTTTGGGATGTTCCCTTACTCTCATTACACAAAATCCAATAATTTTTTTTAATTTTCACTCATTTTTTCTCTGCACAAAACCCGAAAAAAGAATCTTTTCTTTTTTAATCATTATTTAAACTCTCACTACACAAAATCCAAAAAAATTCATGGGTAAAATTGGAAAAAATAACACAAATTACATACATCTTAATCTCTGTGCTCAGAGAAATGTTTCAACTAAAATGGGACGGAAGGAGTATTTATTTATCTATCTATCTATTTATTTGAAGTCTACCTTATTTACACAACATATTGTGTTTGATTAATCAAATTAGGATCATGTATATTTTGATTGTGATGTTTTGCACTAAAAATCTATGACAATTGCAATACTTTGAATTTCTGTCTGAACTTTGTTTTATTGAGTGTTGGTTTTGTGCCCGTACTACTGGAAAAGTGTAGTTTCGAACCCTCCTTATAGAGTATTCTATTCTGTTCTATTTCACAGTGCACTATTTTTATTACTAGTTCTTCTAGTCGCTCAATCGATGGCAATTCTTAGTTAATTTGGACATACAACGACTTAAGTATAGTCATATTGATCACCCCACCTACGTTGTTTTGAATTTATGCCCTATTAATTCACTCTAAAATGCTCTATTCTAGTTAAATTACTTTTATTCACAAATATTTCTTGCTTAGTTTTCATAATTGTTATTTCATTGATTATTTTCTGATTTTCAAATATATATATATATATATTGCGTGAGGTTTATTCTATTATTTTATAAGAATTACTTCTTTTTTATCCCTATATGTTTTTTATATTATATTTCTATTAACACAATCCTACACTTGCTGGGCATTCGTGCTCACCCCATTTTTCAGCCCTCATATAGATAACAAGTAGTTTGAGTTAGCTAGCGAGGGAGCAACTACAAGACCAGCTGTGATTTGAGACTATTAGAAATATTTTTATTAGTACTATTATTAGAAATTTATTCATGTTTAAGAAAATCTTCAAATTTCATTTTGTCCTTTAGAACTCTGAGATTTTATGAATTATATTTCAATGTCAAGGGCTATAGTTATTGTCAGAAGTTGAATTTTATAAGTTTGGATTATTATTTACAAAATTTGGAATTATTTGGAACAATGTAAATTTGCATGCTTATGCAAATCAAGGAAATGATGATGATGTTCCTATTGTTCAGCAAGTAGGATAGAAGCATTATGCTCATTTTTCATTGGAATGCAACAAATTAGGTGTCAAATAGGTGTTCCTCTGAGTGTTGGTGTACATAATGGGAATGTTGAGAGGGCCTCAATGAATTTCTGAGGTTAGGACCTGACATATTTAATGGTGAAGGTGATATAAATGAAGCCAAGCATTTGCTTTCAAAAATGAAAAAATGTTTTGATCTTCTTCAGTATAATGGTCGACATAAGGTTGGTGCTCCGATTTTTGTTATAGAGGGTCGAGCTGACGATTGGTTGTAGATTGTGCGGCTTAAGAATTTAGAGGGGTTCACATAAGAACAATTCAAACAAATCTTCAATGCTAAGTTATTCCCTAAAACCTATAAGATACAAAAGATTTGATAGTTCATGCAATTGACACAGGGAGATATGACTGTAGTGAAGTATATGAAAAAGTTCACCGGCTTTTCATATTATGCTCTAGACTTGATAGCTTATGAGAGTTCAAGGGCAATGAAATTCAAAATAGGACTTCAACAGCCCATTCAAAGCAAGGTCGCTCTGCATAGGCTTCACACTTATCAAGAGGTAGTGGAGGCTACTACCATAGTGGAAAAGGAGCTAGGCCCTTTTGTTAGGGATCAAAAGAGGAAAAATAGGGTTGAGGAAGTAAGCTATTTGGAAATTTAACAAAGAAACAAAATTCTACCCAAACCCATCATGGAGCTTTTATACACCAGGATGTTCCATAGTGTGATTATTGTGGGAAATTCCATTTTGGTAAATGTCACTGAAATATTTGCAATTTTTTCCATTGTGGCAAGAAAGACCATTTGATTGCTGGTTATAAATAGCCACAAACTATAAATTTTTACTAGAACTTTCAGGCAAAAGGGTAATCCACCTACTTTAAGGAAGTAAGATGGGATAGGAGGTGCAGCTAATCCACAAGTTTGTTGTTGAGTTTATGCACTTACTTAGCATGGTGTAGATGACTGTAATGTAATTGTTTCAGTTATAGTGAAAATTGGTTCTATTTATGCTCATGCCTATTTGATTCTAGTGCCAATTATTTTTTTACATCACCCAAGCTTGCTACCAAATTGTCTTGTGTACTTGAGCTATTAAATTTTGAATTATTTGTCAAGACCTATTTCACAAAGCTTGTTGTTACTAATTCTATTGAATAAAAGGTGTGTAGTGAAAATTGAAGGAAGAGATATGCTTGTGAATTTGATTAGGCTCGATATGACTGACTTTGATGTGATTTTGGGGATGGACTGGTTATCTATGAACTATGTTTGGTTGTCTGCCATAAAAAAAAAAAAGCAGTATTCTGTATTCCTAATAGCCTGAAATCATATTTTTCAAGAATAGACAACCTGTCCCCCTTTGTGTCATCTTTATTATGTATGCATATTGACTGTTAAGAAATTGTTGTTAAAGATATTTAGCTTTTATTGGAGATGTTAACTAATTAGAATTAAAGTTGGAGACATTATTATTATCAAGGAGTTTCCAAATATCTTTCCTTTGGAAGTTCCTGGGTTAGCCATTGATGAAGAGATTGAATTTTCCATTAATCTTAAGTTGGTGACTACCCCAATCTTTAAAACTCCTTACCAAATCACACCTGATAGAGATGAAAGAGTTAAAGGTACAGCTACAAAAGTTGCTTAACAAAGGGCATATAAGCCTTTATTTTTCACTATGGGGTGTTCATGTCATGTGTTGAACAAGATAACTATTAAGAATAAATATCCATTATCTCGCATAGATGCTTTGTTTGATCAACGTCAGGATGCACAAATTTTTTTAAAATTGATTTGAGATATGAGTATCACCAACTGAAGATCAAGGCCAATAATATACCTAAGACTGCTTTCAAGACTAGGTATAATGATTATTAATTTGTGGATATGTCATTTAGTCTAACAAATACATTTGTTGCTTTTATAGACTATATGAACCAGGTTTTTACGCGTAACTTAGACCAATTTGTTATTTTATTTATTGATGATATTTTGGTCTATTCTAAGAGCTTGAAATAGAATAAAGAACATTTAAGAATTGTTTTCAGACACTGAAGGAGAAGCAGTTGTATGAAAAATTCAACAAATGTGAGTTTTAGGTGGAAATTTTTTTTTTCCACATAATTTTGAAAGATGAAGTTTCAGTAGATCCATATAAAGTTGAAATGGTGATGAATTCTGCTAGACCATGTAATATTGCTAAAATTCATAGTTTTTCTTGGTTTATCCAGTTACTATTATTAGTTTGTTAAAGGATTTTTTTACCTTGGCTATGTGTCTATACAAATTGGTTTGAAGGAATGCAAGTATAAGTGCAATGAGTCTTGTGAGAAAAGCTTCTAAGAGCTAATGCAAAGATTAGTATCCATACGTGTCCTTACCATCCTATTTGGCACTACAAGTTTTTGAAAATTATTTTGATGCCTTACATATTAGTTTGGGATGTGTACATATGTAGAATGAAAGAGTTATTACTTATGCCTTTAGGCAGCAGAAGCTATATGAGAAGAATCACCTTATGCATAACTTGGAATCAGCAATAGCTGTCTCTGCTTTAAAAATTTGGAGACATTATCTCTGTGGTGTTTCTTGTAAGGTGTTTACTAATCATAAGAGTTTGCAATATATTTTTACACAAAAGAAATTAAATCTTAGGCAACGAAGGTGGTTAGAGTTACTGAAAGATTATGATTTGAATACTTACTATCACCCTGGTAAGGCAAGTATTATTGTTGATGCTCTAAGTCATAAGTCCTATGGCTCTTTAGCTTTTTTTTCTTACTAATAGAAGAGTTATTCTTAATGATATGTGAAAGTTAAAAGTGAAAATTATAACAAATGACGTGCTTGCTAACTTGATGGTTCAATTGACTTTGATTAAAAAGATCAAAATTTCTCAAAGTTTAGATGATAGAATTAACAAGTTGAAAATAGAAGTTGCTTAAAGGAAGCATCTGAGATTTTATATCCATGATGATGGTTTTCTAAATTTTGGTGCTCGAGCATGTGCCCCTAAAGATAAAACATTGAAAGAATAATAAATTATGAAAGAAGCCCATAATACCCTTTACACTGTGCATCTTGGTATAACTAAAATATACAGAGATCTACATGAGCATTTTTTGTGGTGGGGATTGAAGAAAAAGATTGCTAAATTTGTTATAAAGTGTCAAACTTGAGAACAAGTGAAAGTAGAACATCAAAAGCCTTTAAAACCTTTACAGCTTCTTCTAATTCCTAAATGGAATTAGGGGCACATTACTATGAATTTTTCTATGAGACTTCAAAGGATTCTAGAGGTAACAATGCTATATGGATGATTGTTGATCATTTATCTAACTTGGCTTACATTTTGTCATTCCAAGAAGGTGCAAGTTTAGAGAAATTAGCTAAGCTATATATGAAAAAGATTGTCCAACTACATGGTGTCCCATTATCTATTGTTTCAAATAGAGATTCAAGATGATGTCAAGATTTTAAGGACAAGTGCAGAAGGCCATGGGAACTCAACTTAACTTTGGTATTGCGTATCATCCTCAAATTGATGAGCAATCAGGAAAACTATTCAAATTCTTGATAATATACTCCAAGCCTGTGTGCTAGATTTTGGGGGTAATTAGGATCATCATTTAGCACTTATTGAATTTACTTACAATAATAACTATCAATCTAGCATTAAAATAACACCCTATGAGCATTATATGGACGGAGATGCATGCCATTGATATGTTAAGATGGCATAAATGATTAAAAGATTGAGTTGAGATATAATTGTAAAGATGGTAGAGAGAATTGAATTATTCATGATCATTTACGCACTACACGGAGTAGGCAAAAGAGTTATATTGAATGAAAAGACATAAGTTAAAGTTTGAGCTTGTAGATAGTGTTCATATTAAAATATCACCGATGAAAAGAGCTATGAGGTTTGGGAAGCATGGGAGATTAAGCCTGACAAATGTAAATCCTTTTGAAATTATGAATTGAGTTAGGGATGTCGCTTATAAAGTTGATCTACCACCATCTTTATTAAGAGTACATAATGTGTTTCATGTATTAATGCTGCATAAGCATGTGCACGACCTGAATCACATAGTTCAACATCGAACTATCGACATTAAAATTCGATGTATGTGGAGCAACTAATATGGATTCTTGATCAATATGAGAAAGTATTAAGGAGATACACTATTCCATTTGTGATTCGCTAGGAAAAACACTCATCATCAGAAGCTATATGGGAACACAAAAAAAAGTGTGATAAGTATCCATTTTTATTCACTAATAAAGGTAAGTTTTACGGACGAAACTTATTTTAAGGGGAGGATGTAATTACCCAACGTTAATTTAGATTTTTTATTATTATTTTGGGTATTTTTTGTCATGCCCAATAGAGAAAAAAAAAAGTATGTAAAAAAAAATGAGGGAAAAGGAACATGAATGAGTTGTTAAAAGGAGGGAATAGTTCTGGATATTTTTTTTACTTTCTCGTGCAGCTGCTCTCTTGTGTTGAAAAAGTAGAAAAAGAAACTGCCAATTGAGGATCAAGGGGAAACACTGGTGAATTTTTTCTTCAATGAAGAATCATCGATAAGTGATTGTTAATATTTTTCAATTCATATAGTAGTTTATTATTAGAACTTGAAAGGGGACTTAGGTTGATGATTTGGTTGAATATATTTAATTTTTTATGATTAGATTGGTGAGGTTTTGGCTAGGTATTTTGGTGGAGTTCGGTGAGTTGCAGGAGAGTGGAATAGAAGAAGGAAAGATTTATGGGCATAATAGGCTGAGTTACCTAGTAGGTCCTTAAGATTTAGGGGCAGGTGGATGGACATCCAAATATTTTAAAAGTTATAGTTCGGTCACTACAAGCTTAAGGCTAAATCAAACACTTGGGTTATTAACAACATCAGTATCTCAGCCTTTTGACACTGGTTTTGTGACTAGTGGGTTCTTAGGTCATTGTCAGACAATTATTTTTTATTATTCCTTAAATTGGTTCTATTTTGACATAAATTTTTGTATAATTATTTTAGGTGACTAAATCATTATTTTATCAGTTGGAAAGTTACATTTTAAGGTAAGTGGCTAGCACCATTTCTAAAATTTATATTATTTTGATATTATGTATATATTATTTCTTCAAAATGTTAAGCTTTCCAATTTATTAATCTTTCAATATTGCGATATAAAACTATTTTCGTTAAATTTATTTTCAATTAGAATAAGAGTTTCCAAATTCATGTTTTATTCTAAAATTATTTTCCAAAGATTTTATTTATTTACTTCTTTATTTAATTTTCTAGATTCTACCTTATTTATGTAATATATTGTGTTCGATTAATCAAGTTAGGATCAGGTATTTTTTTATTATGATATTTTGCATTGAAATTTTATGACAATTATAATACTTTGAATTTCCGTTTTAACTCCATTTTGGTGGGTGTTGGTTTTGTACCTGTACTATTGGGAAAGTGTAATTTTAGATCCTCTACATAAGGTATTATGTTCTGTTCTATTTTAAAGTGCACTATTTTCAGTCCTAATCCTGTTGTGCGCTTAATAAATGGTTATTCTTAGTTAGTTCTAGATGTATTACAACAATTTAAGTATAGTTACGGTGGTCACCCTGCCCACTTTTGCTCTAAATTTTTTCTCTGTTAATCTGTTCTGAAATACTCTATTTTGGTTAATTATTTTTATTTATAATTATTATTTGTTTAGTTCTCATAACTGTTATTTCATTAATTATTTTCATACTATTCAAATATTTTATTTCTTCTGTGTTATGTTTATGTTATTATTTCACAATGATTACTTTTGCTTGATCCTTATATATTTTTTATATTATTTTTTTTTCACAACCCACCACTTACTAGCCATTCGTCCTCAACCCCATTTTCACCATCTTACATAAATAAAGAGTAGTTCGAGTTAGTTGGTGAGAAAGCAACTACAAATGAATTATTATTCAATACAATTAGAAATATTTTTGTCTGTACTACTATTACAATTTATTCATGTTCAGAATATTGAAGATAAAGCTCCAAGTTATTTGAATAGATGGAGCACTCTTGAAGTTATCTGCTTATTGTTGTTCTCTTATGTATGTACTTAAGTTGTACTTCTCCTCGCAATCCATGTAAACATGTATAAAATATATGAGTAAAAGTAGTTTATTGTATGTAGCCAAAACATAAATTCTTTATGGTATTAAAGCCTATCCTGACCTAAAACATCAATCATGTCTTCCATCAATTCTTCGACAACATCTTCATCTTTCATTCCCCATTCTCTTTTTGCACCTCTACTATTACCAACCTCTTCCTTAAACCTAGGCCACCTTATAAACATTCGTCTCACCTCGAGACAACTACTTGCAGTGGAAGGCTTAATTCCTACCCTATCTTTGGGGTCAAAAACTTCTAAGGTATGTTGATGACACCATTGTGTGTCCTCCAAAGACATTACTAATGAACAATTGTTTGATATCTTATCTGATGCAATTGAAGCAAATCAGATTCCAAACCTGGCATACCAGTTATGGTTTCAACAAGACCAGATGGTTTTAAGTACTATACTTTCATCCCTTTTCGAGGGGATTCTTGCTCATGTTATTAACATGACAACTTCGCATGAAGTTTGGGTGGACTTGAAAAGATATTTTCATCTCAATTTCACACAAGAGTAATGCAAATTCATCTACAATTATCAACATTGTAGAAGAAGAATCTCTCTATTACTGACTATTTTATGCATGTCAAGGGTTTGGCCGATACTCTGGTTGTGATTGGCCAACCCCTTCAAGAATATGAGATTATCAAGTATTTTTTGATAGGTCTTAGCTTGGAATATGATCTTTTGGTCACATCTATTATGGCTAGGATTGATTTTATATCTCTAAAATGATCTATACGGTCATCTACTGAGCTATGAGTTGCGTTTTGAGCAACACAACACCTTTGTGCAAGCTGGTTTGAAGTAATCATCTAAGACATGTTTATTATTCTCATAGTGGGTGCACCAAAGCTTGCTTTTATTGCGAAATAGAGAGCTCCTACCCTTCACTAGCTTAGTTGCAAAGGATGCTACTTCATTTAGAGTGGTTCTTGATCCAAACTTGTTTAGTTGTTTTTTTCACTTCACAAGTGCAAACAGGAAGAATAGTATAAGCCAACAATTCATCCCATAATCCTTTTAGATTTGTATAGTATGGCATAATAAACAGGTCATGTTGTTGCTTAAATGCTAATTCTTACTTGAGATTATGAACGCGAGTAAAGTTACTCTGGGAGAACCTCCCTTATAAATCAACCTACATCTTATTTATTGTGTTGGAAAATGTTATGCTGCTATATATTTTGTAACTAATGCATTAAAGATCCATGCAATCACCCTGGAGTTGCACTTATCCACGTTTGTACCTGTAGTGCATCATCTTCATTTTTCTTTAAGGATCCGTCTATGAATCTCAGTTTGTTTTTGGCTTTAACTATATTAAGCGCGTTCGATGACAAGTCGGGTAATTGTCACTTTTCAACAAGTAGGTGACCAAGATAATTTCTGGAGTGTTATAAGGGTTAAGGTAAAATAGTGACATAGGAGCAACAATGAGTGAAATCAAGCTCAACCCTGTTGTGATTTTGTTGTTTTTGTTGTTTGACATTTTGGTTTGTTTAAGATCATTTGCTCTGATACCATGTGAAGTTGTATTGTATTCAACTTTATGTGTTTGTGGTTACATTAAGGACCACTTATAAAAGCCATTACAAGAGGTTCACTTGTATTTCAAGTCCTATACAACTTATCTATAAGCTATCTAGGAGATAAAGATAGGCTTGTAACTTATCATATAAGTAAGAAACTTCTATTGTAACAATTGATGAAAGATTAAAAATAAAAATCAGTGTATGCAGGTGTGCCTATATATTGATATAATTTGAATTCCACTTACAAGAAGAGGATATGGAAAAGAAACAAGTTCTTTATTATATCTCTCTTTTGAGTTTTCTTCTTGCTTTGCCACATCCTTCATTTCTTTCTCTTTCTTCACTTGTGTTTCTATATTGGATTATTGTTTTCCATTTTTTCGTAAAATTTGTGGAGAGCCCTAGAGAAGATTGAAAAGGTTAATTGAGCCCTTAACATTTATTTTTTTATCAGTAAAGGTGATCAATCGGTTAATTCAATTACTGATAATCACATGTTGTTCTTATATGGTTCACCCTACCTTTGTGCTAAATTACAATCAAATTTTCTAGATCTTAGTTCATTTTGTGTTTATGTCGGTTGTATTTCATTCCTAGAAGGCTTGAGTTTACTTTGGCACAAATCGAGGCATAATTCCATAGAGAAGCAAAGTTGGGGGATTAACGAAAGAGAAGAAGAGGAGTTGGAGAAGGCTCAATGTGATCGCATTTACTGATAGGTGCAATCGCATCAAAGGAAACTATTAGAGAAAAAATGGACAAATAGATGGAGATGCGATTCATACATTTAAGAGAGTCTGATTGCATTGTGAAAGCTGAAGTTGTAACGTGTTGAAGAAGAAGAATAAGAGATGCAGTCACATCTCTTGTGGAGTAGGATCACATCATGGTATCCTAAAGAGAAAGGCCATTTTTTTAGCATGGAAGCATTCCCACAACTTGTCTCCTACAAATCTTACCAAACAAGGTTGCTATTAGAGCCTAGGAAGATATGGAAGGGGATAAGGCTTAGAGGAAGAGATTTGAATGAGGATTTTAGCCTAGGTTTCATCATATTCTTGTGTGCCACTTTTAAGAGGAAGAGATATTTGTTCTTAGTGTTCTTAAATTTTTATAGTCTTTGTCTTGGATTTTTTTGGAGGAAGAGCTAGGAGTCCCTTAAAGATCAAGACATTGGTGTTCAAAGGGATTCTTGTTTCTTTTCTTTCTTATTTCTTTCTTGGTTTGGTGATAGACATGTTGGATTCTAGATTGATGTTTGTTCTTAGTCTAAGCATGAAGCAGATTTCCTTTGCACTTTTTATAGTTCTAGTTGCTTGATCTAACTTATGTTGGGTTGAATTTATGAATGCATATTTGGACTTTCCCTCTTATACTTGTTATTTCTTCTCTTTATTCTTAATAATACTATATTGGTTTAATGGACACAATCAATTGGTTTTGCAAATTTCCCTTTATAGTTGGGAGAGTGAAAGAAGAATTGGATCTTAGAAAAGAGGGTAAAATTCATTTATAGTCCCTTAGCCTTAACACTTGTTCTAAAATGGCCATTTACCTCATCGTGTACTATCATAAAATCTCTTATCTCTTAATGTACTCTCTATTTTAGTTATTTCCATCAGTTTTTCCACTATTATAGATAGAAGTTGATGAAGTGGTGATTTTAATGTCAATGTCGCAGTCTATAATGCCACGTAGCAGTCCAAAATGCCACATGACATCTTCTTTCACAACGACAGATGACCATATTGGAAGACTAAAAAATTTCATGTCAAAATTGACACAAACATACAATTTTAGGGACTTAAAATGTACATTTAGACAATATTCATCTCCTTTCCCAAATCTTCTTCCTCTCATCCAACGTTGTCCTTATTTAAAGATGTCAATGGGTCGGGTTTAGAGAGAGTAAATTGATTCCTAAACTTTGTTCATAATATAAAAACTCTATCCAAATTTTCCCTACAACCAACAATGGGTAGAATTTTTTCGCCCAAACCCTCATCATGTTGGGGCAGGTAGGATCGGGTATTATACATGCAATACCCACATAAGTGATTACAATATATAAAATTGAAACTAAAAAAAGCATTACATGATTAAATATATAATATAATCGAAAACAAAGTAACCTAGTTATACGATTGTGAATTTTAGGATTTTTTATGTTAGAATTATATCATACATTTGGGTTGTATAAGACTAGAATTTTATATGCATATATAATATATATAATATTTAAGATACTCATATGTTATGTATAATATGCATGTAGGGTATAGGCCGCATTCATGGAGGATAAACCCTTAAACCCGTACCCTCTCTACAGTATTTTGGGGAAGATAAACCCCTAAACTCATACTCTCATCATATGTGGTGAGTACAAAATAAAAAATATTCAAACTTGACCCAAATTTGGCCCAAACCTGTTTAATTGATAAAAAAAAAATCCATTACCTGTGGGATAGGGTTAAGTAGAATACCCACATGTAAATATACAAATTCACATCTCTATACTTCTTCAACCTCACCCTTATCGTTGCCCGGCGTCGGTGTTGCTCATCCGAATCGTGGCCTCTGCTTCGTCTACGCCATGTTGAGGGCACTGCCTACCCGTAGGCCTTGGATTTCGTCTGTGCCGTCGCCAGCAAAAGCAGAACTGACTAACTGAGGGCTGCTCGGCTGCTCACTGTCGCCACACTCTTGCAACACCGGCGCGCCTGTAAGTCGTGGGGCGACTCTCTCCTCTCCATTGTTTTCCCAGTCCAAATAAAAGGGCATTACTTTTGACCATGAGGAAGGAGATTGGGCAAGATTGAAATATTATGAAAGAATCTGACGCAAAATCAAAACCAAATTTGTGAAGACAACAGAAGAGATGCACAAAACATTAGTAGAGCTGTGTTGTACCTTGAGACTATTAGAGAAAAGCAAGCTCGGCTGCATAGAAATGCCTTATGGCATTGAATTATAGAAAAATGGCTGCAAAATTAGTTACAAGTACTTACAACAACTACAATACCGAACACAACTATATCGCAACTCAACAAGAGCATAGACCAAATCATGATGACTGAATAAAGAAAACAATTGCATAAGACAGGAGGCGTCGTCAGTAGACACACTTCTCCTGCTGCCCAGAAAGCGAAATTTAACAAATAAACAAACCGCACAGACAGACGCAGCTCTAACCTAAAAAACTCATTTTGTCCGGATTCCATCAAGAATACCCGAATTCAGCTCCGGCTTATGTACCAAATCACTGAGCAGAAGCAGAGCTGGGGGCCGGTTGTGCTCGAGCAGGCCCGTGATTCCTCTCTCCTTCAATCTCCGATGGGGGGTGGTGGCCCATGGACAAGGCTGCTTTGGAGCCAGCTCCAGAAAAAAGGGCGACTCTCGGACACCAATCTGCGACGGTGGTGGAGCTCCGGTGGAAGAAAGAGGATGGAGGGGATCTGGACCGCGTGGTTCACACCGACGTCGACAAGAGCTTCGAAATCGGTGGGGCCAGCGAGGCCCATGTTTTCCCTGACGCAGCCGTGGTTGCGATAAATTAACGTCATCTCAGAGTGTGGTAGAGGTTGATTTAGGAGCAGAAGTGGTCGCCTGTGGCGTTGCAAGAGGGCGGCGACACTGAGCAATCGGGCGGCGTCGGACGAGAGGAAGAAGATTTGGTGAATAAGATGAAAATTGGCCAAATCTGCGTTTTAAATCCGTAAAATTATATATTTGTGTCAATTTTAGCCTCAAATTTTTTTTATTTCAATATAGACTATAGCCATTTTTTTTGTTACGAAACAGGATAATATGTGGTATTTTGGAGAGCCAAATTAACATTTAAATTGACACCTTATCAACTTCTATTCGAAATAACAGAAACATTGATAGAAGGGATTACAGTAAGACATGCATTAAGAGGTGTGGGACTTTATGAAGGCACAAGGTGAGATAAATAACCACTTTAGGACAAATATTAAATGTAGGAGATTGCGAAAGAATTTTATCCTAAGAAAAGAAGATAGTGATTATGGGGATAAATTGCATTCGTGGCCTCAAACCTTTAATTATTATATTATTTGAGACCCTAACCTTAATTTTGTCCATGAAAAATCAGTAACCTCATTTAATTGTTCTATTTTGAATCTTTTTATGAATGAAAAACGTTAGTATGGACGGAAAATGCCACATGACATTCCAACGTGGATGATATGTCACGTGGCACAATAAATCAATTGCCATAGATGATGTGGAAAAGTAAGAAAAAATAAAAATAATAAGAAAAATTTAAAAATATATAAAAATTAAGAAAAAAATAAAAATAAAATATTCAAATGGATTGAGTACCCAAATTGATTCCCCTGCCACGCCGCCCTGTCCTTGTTCCCCCAGTGCCACTGCCCTACCGCTGGTCACCTGTTCCATTGCTCGCATCTGTATGTCGATGGCTTAACGTTTCCCTTGGATCTATTCGTCAACTGTGGGCTTGAGGTTGATGCAAATTGAGTGGGGGCTCGACGGCTGGGCTCAGGTAGATTATGTGAATTGAGTGGTGGACAGACGAGTGGTTGATGACATGAATCAAGTGGGGGACAAATAGGCTGTAGATGATGCGAATCAGGTGGGGGGGATAGAAGAGTGGTGGACAATGTAAATTAAATGGGAGACGAAAGAACATCGAACGATAGGGTGGTGGGGCAGGGGGAATGGTGATGGGGTGAGCGACTAGAGGCGATGGAACGAGTGACTAGCGGTAGGGTGGTGGCGTTGGGGGAACTGCGACGGGGTAGTGGGGCAAGGGAATCGATTTGTATACTTGATCCATTTGAATAATTTTTTTTAATTTTCATAATTTTTTCTTATTTTTCCACATCATTCATGGCAATTGATTTATTGTGTCCCATGACAAATCATCCATGTTGACGTGCCATATGGCATTTTCCGTCCATACTAACATTTTTCATCTATAAAATATTCAAAATGAAATATATAAATTAGGTTAGAGATTTTTTATATATAAAATTGAGATTAGGGTCTTAAATAGTATAACAATTAAAGGTTAGGGGCCACGAACGCAATTTATCCGTAATTATGGGCATAGTGGGAAACTTATCTTAGGGCGATGGAAGATTAATATTTGGGAAAAATACCAAGACCACCTAAGGTTTGAGGTAACCTACAGTTGTTTCCTCTATTTAAAAAAAAAAATCTACACTTACCCCTTTAAAAAATTAACACTGTTAATGGCTGTTACCATAGAAAAAGAAAAACACTTAACCTAACCCTCTTAAACTTCATGCGTATAATCTTTACCCCTAAGTTAAGAAAAACATAATTCATAAATGAAAAATAAATTCTAAGAAATTAAAAGAACCATATCCAAACATCAACCTTAGAGTTTGCAGATTAAATTCATCAACCCTAGCCTTTTCCTCTGTCGCCCTTCCTTCTGCCTACTGCCCACCGCCCTTCCTCCCTCCTCCTTCATTTCCGTCTCCTACTTCTTCCTCCCTCCTCTCTGCCTCCGTCTCCATCCTCTCCTCTCTACCTCCGTTCTCTCTTCATCTCTTCACTCCGCCGTCATCTCTCTTCTGTCTCGCCAGCAGTTGCCTATTTCTCTCTTTCTTCATGACCCAAATTTGTTCGGATTCGCTGTCTCTTCTCCCAGCCGTCTCCGTCGTACTTGTCCCCTACACTCGATTTTGTTTACCTCTGCGACCGTTCATGATCCTGATTCCAATTCTGATTTCCAATTCGAGAGAGGATGATCTCGGCGGTGATAGAGATAATGAGGAGATTCGAGTAGATTCAAACGAGGAGATACCAGGAGATTCAGCGGCGATTTTTGATTTTCGATTCCGATCCGAGCAGATTTTAGAGAGGAGGGTTTCAGCGGCGAACGAGGAGATAGCGAATGAGGGCTTGCTGAAGTTGGAGGAGAATCAATGAGCAGCGGAATCAGACGGCGAATTGTTCGGGGGAGCCGAAAGTTATGGAGTGGAGATGCGAAGGCGGAGTCAAGTTCTGGAGCAGAAGAACGGAGGCGGGAGGAGAGGAGAGAGAAGAAGGCTGGAGGAGAGGAGAGGAGAGGAGGGAGGGCGAAAGCAGACTTGGGCCGACGGCGGTGATGACATCTGTGAGAGGTGAGTGGGTTTGGGTTAGAAATTTAGGTTTTGTTCTAAAGATGGGGCAAATTGTTACCTATAAAAGCTGGGGGAGAAATTTTTTATGGGAGTAGGTCAGAGGGGCTAAGTAAGGAATTTTTCTTTTTTTGGTAACGGACATTAACGGAGTCAAGTTTTTAGGGGGTAAGTGGAGGTTTTCGAAAAATGGGGGACACAACTGTAGGTTACCCTAAACCTCCAGGGGTCTTGGTATTTTTCCCTTAATTTTTTTAATGCCTGTTTCTAGGTTTGCGGATAGAGCATGACTTCAAAACTCATTGCACACACAACACACTTGCTCTAACAGTTAAAAATTCGTAAAGGCCCTAGTATTTTTTTAAAAAATGCGTAATAATCCCGAAATTTTAAAATATGTTATTTTTATCATTTTTTAACTTGCAATGACATATTTAGTCAGCTAATTTTAAAATATTAGTGAAAAATTGAGCAAAAAAAAAAAAAACTATAGTGGCATATTTATTTCCTATCCAAAACAGTAGTGGCAAATATGATATTTCTGTCAGTAAAATTTGGCCATCAAGTTTCTCATTGATCAAGTTTATGTGGTTTTCCCTCGCACAAATTCCAGTAGCCCGCGCTTTTTTCCTAAAACTACATGCGAGCACGAGCTGGGGATATGTACAGCCCACCCACCTTACCCCCAAGTCCACTCCTCGACACAGACAGACAACTCCCCAGCGAAATGCGCGATAGGTTCTGATTACGTCGTGCGCGCTCGCCGTTGGCCACTTCCTCATCCTCCGTACTGGACGCCTCGCTTGTCCGTCTCCGTCATTCTCGAATCAAGGGTAGCAAGCAGCAAATTTGTCAGAATCTGAAGCAGATAACGCTTTGCTTCTGCAATCAATAGCAACTCGGTTAGAATCTCCCTTTTGTAATTGATTTGATGAATTTAGCTGCACTCAGTGCGAAGAAGGTTTTCGCTTAACTTGGTGTTTTGTGGCTGCCTTGCTACTCTCTGATACAAAATTAACCTTCTGCTCCATGTAAAAAATTTGAAATGGGAAATAAGTTGAACCCTATCCTTCCATGATTTTAAACTTCTTCCATTTCGAGGCAGCATGAACAGCTAATAATGGGCAGCTTTTGTGGATAATTTTTTCCTGATTTGAGCTAATTATAATCATTCTCTATCCAACAAGTAGGTTCTGTCTTACATTTACGTTATTTGAAGTTTGGTCATTGAGTCGGATAAATTATGGATCCTTTATCATTGCTCATTAATTTGGATATGGAACTTGGGTTTTATGTTTCTTTTCACTTTAATCAACAGTTGCTTGTTTATTGTAAGAAGAAGAAGGAGAAGACGTATTTTTTATTCTGTTGCAAGCTTGGGTTAACTCTAGTGCCATGTCTCAAGTGATTCGATATATTTATCTGTTTCCATGTTTGGGGACCACTGGATTTCTCTATTTTATGTGCTCCGTTTGTTCTTTCATAAGAACTTCTATTGCGTTATTGTTCAAATAATTTTTTCGGTCTTCTCTCATGTATGTTGCAGTGACTCTTGGGTTTAGGTCGTTAAGCCCCTTGTCTGACGAATGTGAGAGGTTCAGCACGAGCCATTCGGTGTAGCCAACAAGATCATTAGTGCTTTTGTTCCGTTTGTACTCACTGTCGCTTTTCAGTGCACTGTCACATCTTGCTGTGGTGTTCATGAACTCGAAATTTATTCTGGACCCTATAAGGTTTGGAGCTTGTGTCTGTTTTGATTTGCTTGCTTTGATTTCTTCATCCTTCAGTAAGGATTGATGTTATATTCATTGCAACATGTGGAAACCTGGTTGTGTTTGTTGCAAGCAGGCATGTAAGTTATATATATATATATATATATATATATATATATATATATTTAAAACTTTGATAGGTTAAATCTTGCAATTATTTTATGCATTGCATCAGGTAACTTGATACTTTTTAGGACACTTGCAACACACTACTACAGTCTAAACCAGAGAGTGCTGATCATCTTCCCAGGTATTCAAACAACCGTCCCGCACCAATTTCTCTTCCGTGTATTATATACCTTTCTCATAAATTGTTCTTTGCCACTTTCAATTATATCTTCTGATGTTTATCTCTGATTTTTCGAGGTTCTGTTTCAATTTTCAAAACTTTATGGCTTCTCATAACTAATTACATCTTTTTACATTTTGTCCACCGTTTATCACACCAGCTTGAAATTCTATGAAGGTCTTTGTGTTTCAGCATCCTGTTCCTTCAAGAAGAATTATCGTCTCCCCATTTTGCTCTCTCAGGCTGTTTCTCTGTATATGTGTGTGTGTATGCTACTTCCTGAACATGCTGTGGTATTCATTTCCCTGTTCAATCATCATTATACATTAGGTAGGATCAGTGTCACATTAGGAGCCTTCGAATAATGTATTGATATTATAATGTTGATACTTTTACTTCATTTGCTTCTGACATCCATTTTTTGCTAACTAGGTATATCATACATCATTATGTTCACTTTTCCTTTCTGTGAACACACTTTGCAGTCATTGTTTCTTTATTTAATCCTTATGTTAAGACATAGTTGTATTTTGTAGCCTTACTCCCTAAGCAAAACATGGCTTCCTCTTCTTCCACTCGACGGTCAAGGGACGAAGTGAAAAATTATTTGGCTAGTGTGCGTCCACACAGGAAGACCATATCCAGCTTTGTTATGCCCGTATTGGTACTATGCTAAATTTTATGCTTAGAGTTGTGATATTATTTGGTTTAATCTAGTTTGTTTTCTTCTTGTAGGAATGGAAAAACACATTTGAATCGTATAATGTGATCGAGAAAAATTTTGTTGGACATCACAGATTCTATACACTAACACATAGGTCAGATTATAATCAAGTCTTTCTTGGATGTTTTGGATTCTGACCTAAGGCAGCACCAAGTTCATAATGAGATTTCCTTATCAACTGTAATTGTTCGTTTTGATGATCTGATTGAAATTTATTCTTCAACTAAAAAATTTCAAGATATGGACCCTGACTTCATCTCAGCCTTTAGTAAAGAGTTGGAATCAGTTAGAAAACTAATACTAATAAACCTTTGCAAGGGAGGGGATAGGACTCTGCCAGATGTTATTCATCTTATCAGCTTCCTAAAATACTATGACTCCTTTATGTGAGTTTCTCAAATACCAAAAAAAACAAAAATTCTTCTTTCTAAGTTTTGCTACTTGGTGATACTGTGAATGTAAATTAATGAATTATTATTTGATAGTAAATATAAGATTTTTCTATTGAAGCATCCAGCTCTTCTACCTCCTCTTAAAGTCATAGGGTTGAGTATGCAATTATTTAATAATTTGGAGTAGGTTGAGATGTCTAAGCTTTGAACAAGGTGTGTTTCTTTGTCCTTAAAATCAACTATCAAGCAAATGAATGACCCGATTAAGTATGCGTTGTAGACTAATTAGGTTTTTGACTTTTAGAGATGATATAGTGTGTGGTGCCTATGTCAATCCTAACGATCACAATTAGATATCCATTTGTTTAAGTAAGTATAACCCTTGCTATTGGGTAAACAGTTTTACGTAAATATCATAAAGCATGTATTATTATGAAAAAAGGTAGTAAAGTAATAAGATTTGATACTTGCCTAAACAAATTGTTGTTATAACACCTTTCCTATAATACAAAAGTAAGTCATAAGTGAGAAATATTTAACTATTAACATTGTAAGTATAGAACTAAATTTCAAATTAGAATTTACTTGTATAGTATTCAGCATCTTTGTCATACAGTTTGAACATGAAACTGCGGAAAAATTTATGAAACTTTGAAATTATTAGCTGCATAAGTTTCTTCACATCTACATTCTTTGAATGGTTCATAACATGTCGAGTAATATCCCAAACAAAAAGTAAGAATTTTTATTGCTTTTGTGAACTTAACATATCTTTTCTTCTTCTAGTTGCTTTGCCCTTTTTCATAATTAAGAACTGCTAGAGCTCCTTTAATCATCTTAAACCGTTCAAGTTGGCTAGATTTGAAGTTGAATATATCAAAATGGATGTGGATGTACATCTTTTGGATGATTTTCAATCACATTATAGATACCCGAACGCAACATCTGAAACAAGGATTTCATATTAATCCAAGTTTTTTTAACCTATGGAGGTAGAAAAAAATTGGATTGATGATATGGAATCCTAGTTTTAAATGTTGTGTTATTTACAATGTGATTGAAAATCTTCTAAAAGATGTACATCCATCTAAGAAATTTAACTTCAAATTCAACCAACTTGAGTGATTTAGGATGATTAAGGGAACCCAGAGAATTCTTAATTATACAAAAAGGTAAAGCAATCAGAAGAAGAAAATATATGTCAAGTTCACAAAAATAATAGGAATTCTTATGTTCGTTTGTGATATCATTGGGAATGTTATGAACCATTAGCAGAATGTAGATGTGGACAAACTTATACAGCTGGTAATTTTATAGTTTTATAAATTTTTCTGCAGTTTTACGTTCGAACTACATGATAAAGATACCGAATACTATACAAGTAAGTTTTAATTTGAAATTTAGCTTTGTACTTACATTTTTAGTAGTTAAATGTTTCTTACTCGTGCCTTGTTTCTGTATTGTAGGAAAAGTGTTATGCCAACAATCTGTTTAGGTAAGTATCAAATCTTATTACTTTGCTAACCTTCTTCATAATAATACATGCTTTATAATGTTTATGTAAAACTGTTTGCCTAGTAGCGAGGGTTATACTTACCTAAACGGATAAGTATCTGAGTGTGGTTGTTAGGCTTGACATATTCATCACACACCATATCACCTATAAAAGCCAAAAACCTAGTTAGCCTACAACGCATACTTAATCGGGTTATTCATTTGCTTGATAGCTGGTTTCAAGGACAAAGAAGCACACCTTGTTCAAAGCTTAGACATCTCAACCTTTTCTAAATCATCAAATAATTGCATACTTAGCCTTATGACTTTAAGAGGAGGTAGAAGGCCTGGGTGCTTCAACAGAAAAATCCTATATTTCTTGTCAAATAATAATTCATTAATTTACGTTCATAGTATCACCAAGCAGCAAAACTTAGAAAGAAGAATTTCAGTTTTTTTGGTGTTAGAGAAACTCACATAAAGGAGTCATAGTCTTTTAGGAAACTGATAAGATGAATAACATCTGGCGGAGTCCTATCCCCTCCCTTGCAAAGGTTTATTAATATTAGGGGTAAAATCCAAATTTGGTCCCTTAACTATTGGGTTTGTCCTAAAGTGGTCCCTTAACTCTAAAAGTGACTATTAGAGTCCCTTAACTCAAGCAACGTATCCAATTTGAGTCCTATCCGTTATTTCAGGCACTATTTCTAACGGAAAATGCGTAGGTGGCACTTAATACCCCCTGCTTGGTCCCACAATGCCACGTGGCATACTCTTTCATGACAATAAATAATAAGACTAGGAGTATAATAAATCTTAGACTAGAATTGACAAAATATATAACTTTAGGGACTTAAAGGGCTAATTAACCCAATTTTCTTTAATCTTCTCTTCTCAACGAGTGTCGCCGCCGCCACCACTTGCCGCCGCCCCGCCACCCCTATCGCTCTCTGGCGCTTCGTCTCTCCTTTTTTTTCGCTCCTCTGCTTCTCCCCCTTTCCTCCCTCTCTGCCGCATCGTCGCCTCAACCTCCGTGCCTCGTCACCTGTGCCCGACGCCGGATCTCCTCCTCGCATCCGCGTTTCGCCTCATCGCCCCGCCTGGCGTCCCCATCTCCTCGCCTCCGTGCCTCGCCGCCTGCGCCCGACGCCGAATCTCCTCCTCGCGTCCACATATCGCCTCCTTGCCTTGCCTCCCATCCCCATCTCCTCACCTCCGTGCCTCGCCACCTGCGCCCAACACTGGATCTGAGACAAGACAAGAAGAAGATCAATCCAATAGGCCGACATTATCGTATGTAGTGTCATCCTCGAAATCTTCGACCGGCAAGTTTTAATTTTCTCTTCCTCTCCTGCAAACCTTCTTCGCCAACCGCCAAAATGGAACAAGCAGAAGGATCGGAAACCAGGAACAGAGACTTACCGATCATCTGGAAAGACAAGCTACCGCCGGAGGTTTCCATTGAAATCCTCTCTAGAGTTCCCGTAACTTCACTTCTGCAATGCAAACTAGTGTCCAAACTCTGGAACGCCTCCATCAGGCACCCCAACCTCGCTCTTGCCCATCTCTCCCATACGGTGGAGCTTGACCCCTGCTTTGTCGTCTTCTCAGACTGGCCTGATTGCAAGCTCCAGCTTCTACAAAAACCCGGCCCAGACTTTGATTCGGTCTTCAAGATGTTCAATCTCTCATTCCAGACAGAGCTGTCGGATTTTGAGTTTGTCGACTCGTATAACGGTTTGCTCTGTTTCTATAGCACCTCCGACAATGACTCGATTTTTATTTACAACCCCTTTCTCAATCAGTTCCGGAGGATGCCGAGAGTTGTCCTGGACCAGTCGGAGTCTGATGTATGTCGGGCTGTTTTCGGGTTCGGATTCAATCGGTTAACCCGAAAGTACAAGGTGATCAAGGTCGTGTATTACAAACAACAACAGTTTGATTTTGTCGGCGGAGATCCGGAAGCGCTCATTCTGACAGTCGAAAGCGCGGCCGAGTGGAGAAGCTTAGGGAAGATAGAGCGGGGGATCTGCGGGCCGACGTCGGAAGCGCTGGTGGAGGGCAAGCTCCACTGGTTGGGCTTACTCGAGGAATCAGACACTACATACGAAGCGGCAGAGAGCGATAGGAGCGGCGGGGCGGCGGCAAGTGGTGGCGGCGACACTCGTCGAGAAGAGAAGATTAAAGAAGATTGGGTTAATTAGCCCTTTAAGTCCCTAAAGTTATATATTTTGTCAATTCTAGTCTAAGATTTATTATACTCCCAGTTTTATTATTTATTGTCATGAAAAGAGTATGCCACGTGACATTGTGGGACCAAGCACGGGGTATTAAGTGCCACCTACGCATTTTCCGTTAGAAATAGTGCCTGAAATAACGGATGGGACTCAAATTGGATACGTTGCTTGAGTTAAGGGACTCTAATAGTCACTTTTAGAGTTAAGGGACCACTTTAGGACAAACCCAATAGTTAAGGGACCAAATTTGGATTTTACCCTTAATATTAGTTTTCTATTTAGGACAAACCCAATAGTTAAGGGACCAAATTTGGATTTTACCCTTAATATTAGTTTTCTAGCTGATTCCAACTCTTTACTAAAGGCTGGGATGAAGTCAGGGTCCATATCTTGGAATTTCTTAGTTGAAGAGTAAATTTCAATCAAATCATCAAAGCGAACAATTACAGTTGATAAGGAAATCTCATTATGAACTTGGCGCTGCCTTAGGTCAAAATCTAAAACATTCAAGAAAGTCTTGATTATAATCTAACTTGTGTGTCAGTATAAAGAATTTGTGATGCCCAACAAAATTTTTCTCGATCACATTATGCGATTCAAATGTGTTTTTTCGTTCCTACACGAAGAAAATGGAACTAAATTAATCAAAACAATATCACAACAACTCTGAGCATAAAATTTAGCATAGTACTAATATGGGCATAACAAAGCTGGATATGGTCTTGCCATGTAAAGGCACACTAGCCAAATAATTTTTCACTTCATCCTTTAACCATCGAGTGGAAGAAGAGGTTTTCGCTTAGGGAGTAAGACTGCCTAGTGGTGAGAGTTATACTTACCTAAATAGATGGATACTTGAGTGTAGTCATTAGACTTGACACAGGCAATACACACCATATCACCTTTAAAAGCCAAAAACCTAGTTAGCTTACAACGCTTACTTAATTGAGTCAGTCATTTGCCTGATAGCTAGTTTCAAGGACAAAGATGCACACATTGTTAAAAGTTTAGAGATCTCAATCTCCTCTAAATCATCAAATAATCGCATAGTCAACCTTATGAGTTTGAGATGAGGTAGAAGGCATGGGTGCTTCAACATGAAGAACTGGAGTAGGTAGGCATCAAAATGATGTGCATCTTTTTGAAAGAGGAGCAGATAGCCAAATAGCTTAGTTTGAGTCTTTGAGGGATATCACTCAGGAAGTGTGCTAATAAGTCTACTTTCTCCTTGCTCAAATACAATGCACTATTTTCCATTTCGTTCATATTGATGCTTGTGGTCCTTACAGTGTGTAACATTTTTTTTTTGTCTATTGGTGATTGTCACTTCGAGCTACTTGGACTTTCTTGATGAAATAGGGAAATGATGCTATCTTTGAGAAGTTTGGATCAAAGATTAGAACTATCAAGAGTGACAATACACCTAGTTTAATAAGAGAAGCCATAACAAAATTTTATTAAGAAAAAGAGAAAAGTATGAAAAAAAGTGATAATATTTTTGGCTCTGGACACATTTAGTTACCAATCTTTTAAATGGTTATGAATTCATAATTGAAGTTTTAAGTTTAGCCCAAAATCATCATTTTGCCATTAGATTTGATGATGTGTTAATGGAGTTGTGAATGGGCTATTAAGGTGGCATTCCTCATCTTGTCAAAAGCAGAAGGTAGAGAGTCAAGGGTTGCGGATGAAATGACGATGGATGAAGTGGTAGAAGGCGTCTCTTCTCAAAATCTCTTCTTCCTTGCATCTTTGCTCTCATTTCCCTCCATTACATCTTTGCTCAGTTTCTACTAGCATCTATTCTTCGATCTCGGCTCGAAATTGTCCACGATGCCTAGGAATTGCGGCATCTTCGATTCCACCTTGAAATCTTTGCTTGAAATTGCACCGGTTGCTTCCTCGAATTGCATCGGTTAATTCCTCCAAATTTTTACTCGAATCGTACCAGAGCCAATTGAATTAAATTGAGTCCATTCCCCATGCCAATTCCTCCTAAAACCTTCAATTACAACAAAATCCCAAGTCCCAATTTAATTTTCATGTCATTTTGGTTACTTGGCATGTCATTTTGCCACACAATTGTCCGTTAATTGCTACCTAATCATCATAGAATATTTTGCCATTTGATGATACTTTTACACTGTCAATTACATTGGTCATGTTATTAGTACCATTTCAAAACATTGATGCCCGATTTGGCACAAAATTTTGTCTTCAATGATGAATTTGGCACAATTTAAAAGATAGGCAACCAAATTTGTCTAGTGCCAAAAGTTTAGCTACTTTTTTGGTATTTGACCTTTTGAACCACTACAAATAGCCTATTAATGGGAATTACGTTTTTTTTTACCTACACATTGTAGCGTGTATCTTTTTCTTAAATTTATCATTAAAAATAAACGTCAATAATAAATAACAAAAAAAATTGTCACAAACTTATGCTAATAACTTAAAATTTTACATTATTTTAATTTTAGGTTTGACATTTTTTATATCATGTTATTATCATTCAAATGATTAGTTATGATCGAAACATAACACATGTACATGCTTTGAAATAATGAATATTTTTTTTGTCACTAAAGAAGAATTCATTAAAAAATTTTACTTTCTATCAATTCAAATTTCATTGTTTAATATTGATGAAAAATCTTATTTAGAAAAATTTGCTTTCAATTTTAACAGTTATGGATAAAATTACTTTATTAAATCATATAAAATTTGAATTAAATAACTCATTCCACAAAACTCAATTATCAATATTGAAAAGATATAATAGAAATAGAAAAATTGTGCTGAATTTATTTTGCTTTCGAATATTGTACATAAAAAACAACAAAGAAGTTTAGGGAGTAAGAGAGCAAATAGAAAGAATATTAAACAATTATTACGTTTGGGGAGCAAAATGTATACAGGTCGAAATTAGTGACTTAAATGGTAAATGTTAAAAATTTTAGGACTGAAAATGCATTTAACTACAGCAAAAAGTGAGGCAGGTAGAAACTAAGAAAATTGCAATATGGGCCATCAGGACTATATTTTCTTGCAAAAAATGGGACCAAATAGATAGTCCCGAAAAAGAAACAAAAAACTTGGCATGGTTCATGAACAGTAACCTTAAGTCAGCAATTAATATATAGTTATAATGAGGTATGTTAGCCTGCACGATGTAGTGGGTATTTTTTACAATAAATTTAGTATAAAAAATTTAAATAACAAATAATTAAAAATATGAGAAAATTTGATTAAAGCTGAATTAACCTGAACAATAAATTAAATTAGGTAAATAGAAACATAACATCATATATATTTTAAAATAATGTATAGTTTTCTCATTAAAAATAATTCACTAAATTTTTTTCTCTTTTATCAAGTTAAACTCTAATTTTTAATATCAATGAGAAATTTATTTAAAAAAATTCACTTTCAATTGTACCAATTATGGACCAAATTATTTTATTAAACTGTAGAGAACATTTCATACTGCAAAATGCAATCATGGTAATAAATTTACAATTTAACCATTACTTTAATAAAGATAAAAATAATAAAAAAATATTAAAACCAAAACCATAAATAGAAGTAGGTAATTTATAATAATTAAATTTTATTTTTAAAAAAATTAAAGAAAAGCAACAATAAAAAGTTCGAACTAAGATAGAAAATAGAAAAATATTAGGTATTAAAAGCTTAAGAATTGATTTAATGAATGTAAAAAATGGCTTAACACAAAACTAAATAAGTTATGATAGCCAATGTCTTACTTTGGAATATAGTACATAAAAACAATAAAATTTTTGGGGACCAAAAGAATAAATAGAAAGAATCTAGCTAAATATTTACTAAATTTGGGGACCAAAATAAAACATGGATGGAAATTAGGGACTATCAAGGAAAAGAGTATAAGCTTAAGGATTAAATTGACATTTAATCAAACAACCTAAAACTAGAGAAATTGAAAAATAGACCCTAAAAACTGCAAGCACATTGTGAAAAGGGATTTGAACTTAAGGAATGATCAATTATATTTGAAAAAAAAAAGGCAAATACAAAAAAAAAATATTTAGCTTCAATAATAAACAATAAAAATGACTTTTAGAAGTAAGTGAGGTATGTGAAACCAAACGTGTTGCATCGGTAAATTCTATATCAACATTAGCTATAATATAATCAATATAAGTTATTAATAGAACAATGTAAAATGAGAAAAATTATCTTGACATTAAGTAAAATTTAAGTATAAATAATTATAAACGCACAAAGTAGTCAACTGAAAATGTATTTATTTAGTTTCAAAAAAGCATTAAAGATAACAAACGAAAAATGATTAAAGCAATTCTATTAATCAATTCAATAAAACCATTAAAAGAAATAAAGTTCCTGGCATTCATAGTGTAGGATAATATTGCATAATATACATGCATAGGTTTTTCAGATTTTTACTCACAAATGAATTAGTGATAAAATAAAACCTTTTAGGAATCGTACACTTATACATAATACAAATTGTTTACTTATTCCAATTAATCAAAACTCTAAATCAAATATCTATAAAGCACTTATATATTATGAAAAGTGTGTTTTTGTTTCAACTAAATAAAACTTTGAATGAAACCAATATAATTAAAAATTTGAGTCAAACCATGCAAGAGAAATTTTTTTTGATATTTAATATGGTTAATGAAAGCATATCTTTCACTTTCATTTAAGGTTTTATTATCTTAAATTTAAATATGTCATCAAAATTTTTATTTTTCTAAAAGTTAATGTCAGACATCTGAAAGCCTGCCACATCGGTAACCAAGGATCGAGATAGTCCTCTTCCCTTTTCCTTAAAAACCTTTGACTTATAGTATATATAAAAATTCCAACTAGCAAAAGGGAAAAAAAAAATTTATGATAAATCATGAAAGTTGGGGACCATTATGGTGGAAATATTATATCTAGAGACTAAAAGAAAGATTTGTCCATTCTGCAGAAGAGTAAAAAAAAAGTTAAAACGGTGAGCGGACATGTAAAAAAAAGAACAAAATACTCTTGGGTCCCTATAATGTTTATTTTGGCTAGTATTACTCCCCAATTTTTATGATATGATAATCATGTCACCGTCAGAAAATTGTCTACCCTCTAGTTGGCAACAGTAGGTGAAAGTGGGAAAGTATTATGACAGATGTGAAATATTCAAGTACCAAAAAAGGGGTTTTGATCATAAATTAGAAAAAGTTAAAAAAAAAAAAAAAAAAAAAAAAAAGGCCACATAAGTTTTACTGTTGGTGAATAATAAAACTCCTCTTTTTTAGAATATACTATAATACGCGCGATTCCCATATTTCAAACTCACGTTTGCATTTGGGATGTTAACGGACCTTTAACTCTAATTATTTTTTATATATTTTCATTTTTTAATTATATATTTTAATTGTATATATAGTTGCCTAATTATTTTTTATAATAATAATAATAATAATGCATAAGAGATTAAAAATAAATCTATATTTCATACACTAATAAAATACAGCTATTTTTAATTTCTTATAAAGAAATGAATGCAACAATTAAAGAATAATTATTTATTCAAAATCTAAATTTGAGTTTGATTTTCAACATTTTTTTTCTTTTTTTCCCCAAAACCAAATAAAAAATAAAATATCAATTTCAAATCATCAAACTTGGAAATAAAAATTTCAATTAATTCTTCAAAATTATGGGAAAAAAATATGTACAATTGAGATAATATTTTATATTTTATATTTTTATATTAATAATTATTGAATAAAAAATATTTAAATTAGTTTTCAGTGGGCAAAGAGAATTAAAATGTAAATGGTACTTTAAAAAAAATAGATTAATTTTTTTAAGCTAAACAAAAGAGAAAAGGATAGTGTAGTAAAATTAAAAATAACACAGTTAATTGCATCTAATCATATCTTAAATGATTTTATAAAATAACTCAAACTATTATCTGAAAAAATTATAATCCATTACCAATAATGCAAAAAAGGATAGAAGTATTAGATAGTATAAAAGGTTTCTTTCAGTTGAAAAAATAAAATAAGAAAAAAAAGAATTAAAATTATTTTGGATAAAATTAGAATTACCTAAAGTGATATATCTAAAGTGTAACCATTTTGGCATCATATAGACTTAAATGTTTTTTGTTTCTTCTTCTAGTTGACAAGATTAGGCTAATTTATACTAATTGTTTTTCTATAATTATTATATAATAAATTTTGGTTAAAGAATTGAATCACACATTCAATGTGTAAATTTGTTAGAATTAGTTGATCAAAATTATTGCCTAACAAATATTAGTAACTGAAACATTAAAACATAATAAATAATAGTAATAGCATTATCATTATAATACTCTAATTGATAACAATAGCTCTATAATAAACCTCATAAGAAGTTCAATTATATCAATCATTATGTGAGTAAATGGTTAACTATAAATCTATTTGTTTACTTTAATAGACAGAATTATATTTAAGATGAGTAAATGAGTAAAAATAGAAGATGAGAACCAAATTACAACTTAATAAAGATTCATGAGGATGTCAATACAATAAAAATCTAAATAACAAACTGTAAATAAAGGGTCCTTAAAATATTTTGGCATTGAAGAGTGAGTCAAAAAAATTTAAAAAAATCAAAGAAGCTTCATAATTAATGGTTCCAACCTATTGTCTCGATTTCTCCTTTATATATATAATATAAAGGCAAAAATATCAAATTTGCCACTAATGTTTTGGCTTGGTAGCGGATATGCCACTATAGTTTTTTTTCCCAATCTCGCACTAATGTTTTAAAATGGGCTGAATATGACACTGAAGTTTCAAATTAAAAGTGGATATGTCATTGGCCTTTAAAAAAATTTTGCCCAATCTCGCACTAATGTTTTGAAATTTTAGAGTGATAATGCAAGTTTTAACAAACTTCAAAAAATTTTTACAATTAGACTCTCTCTGTTTCTCTCGAATGTTAGCAATGAGATTAGACAGTGAAGACAAAGGGAGGGTGGTGATAGGTCTGGAACGCTGGTAACAGAGACAGCAACAGAACTGAAGCGTTAGTAACAAATATTATACCCCCTTTTAACAAAAATCTCAAAGGTTCTGATAGTTTTTAAAAGGTGAATAATAACACTAAGATTTCAAAACCTGCTATTTTTACTATTTTCTGTTATTTTTTAATTGTCAATGGCATATTCGACCCATTTTAAAACATTAGTGGGAGATTGGGTAAAAAAAATTATAGTGGTTTATTCGCTCCGTATCCAAAACATTAATGACAAATTTGATACTTCTGTCTAATATAAATATGGCAGATAGAATATTTTTAGAATTAAATAGTTTTGAAGTAGATGTGAATTTTATTTTATTTTTTTATATCAATTGGATGTGGGTATAATTTGGGTTTAGGTCTACCCATCCTATATCCTACTTTCTAAAAGTAATATAATAATTTACAAAACATCGTACTCAATTTCGCTACTTACAATTATAAATAAGTGCCATAGTAACACCAAAACAAGATGACTATATCGAAGCTTCACGGAAGGTTCCCACTTTTTTATAATAAGTGTCAAAGTTGCACACTTATTGTTAAGTACATGCTTATTTCACTAATTTGATTTAGACAAATTCTTTACAATTTATTTGTGACTTAGCCAATTTTTGTTTTTATTATTGATATTGCTTCTTTGCAAGATCAATTTTAATATTTTTTTATTATTGCACTTTGTTATAGCATTTCTGTTTTATTATGGTATTATGAAATGGGTAGATGAGTTTTATTCGATTCTATTCACCTTAAAATAGATATGATAAAGATATTACAATTATAAAATCGGTTAATGATGGATAAGATATGGATTCAACATAAAATAGTAAGTTCATTTAAATTGTCATACCTAACCTATCAATTGTTATCCCTAATTTTCATGAATAAAACAGTTTAATTTAAGTTTTCAAAGAGGATATTGTTAGCACAAGCAACGAGCAAACAACATAGGTGTCAAGGTTGAGATGGAAACATTCGTCTCATGTTGGACAAATTTTGACCGGTGGTTTTGTGATGGCTTTCGGGCAAACGAAAGGACACGAACGCGAGAGATAAACTCGTACTAATAACAAAACATTGAGAAAAGTGCCAAAAAACTTAACATAATTATGAATTTGGACCGATTTGGTTACTATAGTTTTAAGTAGTTCAAATTGCACAACTAAAGTCATAATTTGGACTCAAATTAGTCACTAATATTATAGTTTGGTACAAAATATGTTGTCAGTCATTAAAAACCTAATGGCAATTGTGAGAAATTGTTGGTTTTGAAATTTTAAGGTATTTATGTAACTTTTAACAAACTTTAGAAACTATGTAAAATTTACCATTTTCATTTTTTGTGCAACAATTACTTCTATCATTTATCAAATATGCCACTAGTCCTTTCAGAAATGACACTCAAATTAGTCACCACATTTCGATATTAAAGATAACCCTGAATCTCAATCAAATGAAACTTATTCATCTAATATTCATGTATTTTTTATCATCAACTTCCTGGTATGTGATTTTTTTTTTGTTTATAAATAGTGATGTCCAGCACCACCTCCTTCAGCATCACCTCCATCACTAATAGCGGATCTGGTGGTGACCGATACGTTAGTTGGCACACAAAATAAATGAAAATAATAAATTGTATAAAATTTCTGAAGTTTATTAAAAGTTACATTAGTATCACAAGATTTTAAAACTAACAATTTTTCATATTTATCGTTAGATTTTTTAATATTTTGTGGCATATTCGATACTAAACTATAACATTAGTAACTAATTTAGGCCCAAACTATAATGATGCAGTTAAAATGACTTAAAACTATAGTGATCAAATTAGTCACTGTCTATAGCTATGGTGATTTTTTTTTTTTAACTTTTCCTTAAATCATCGAAGGTACTTTTCCTTAAATCATCGAAGGCAGTAAATCAAATTCATGTACTTCTTCAGATAATACTGCTCTATAATTATCTTTTATTAGAAAATGTGCGAAGTTAAGACTGAAAAAAATGTTCTAGATATGGCCAATTATGTTTCTTGTGATCAAATATGGGTCGCCAGTCATTAGATCAAAAGATAATTAGTCACAAAGAGATGATTGGTGACTAGTTATACATTTACATTTAATCCATAATTAGTCACAAAGAGATGATTGGTGACTAGTTATACATTTACATTTAATCCAACCAAAAACTTCAAAAAGAGAAAAATAAAATTAAGGATATGGAGAAGATTAATTCAGTAGATTCGCATTCACTTGAAAGACAACAGGTCACACTCGATAAGTCTCTCAAGAAATTACAAGAACTACCCGCTTGAGACGATGCCTCAGCATCGTTGACCTAACCACCCTCTTTCCTTGCACTCTGATCACCAAAATTGAGTTCCAGGTTCCAACCACAAGTGTTTCCAAAATACTCCTATTTAAGAATGCAAGCCTTCTTGCTAGGTGCCCATTTCACCACATACACCTTCCCACTCAGATTTTCCATACGTACATCCATAACCCAGTGTACGTCCAGCAAAGAAAACAAAGATAAAAGATAAATATGAAGCCATTCGACAGTGACACGAGCGCATCAGAGCCGCGAGCTAGCCCTGGTTGAACCACTGCACATACTCGCTAACCTTTTTAGCTACAATATTGCAGAGCCATTATCAAATGGGTAAGCACCACTATGGTACGATAATTTCATCATTTAGAACTGATAGGCCTAAGTAATTTGAAGAAGGGGCAGTGTACGCGTGTACCTCATACGAGCATTAGGGACAGTGTATAAGCGTACAAACGCGCATGTTCCTCATATGAGCATTATTTTAGCAAAGACGCAAGCAACGATTCAATGGAATGAATCTTTTGAGGATCAAGCAAGAGCGTAACACAATCATACTATACAGGCACAAGCTGGAATTACATTTATGTACAACAACTGCTACTAGCTTGTTTTGCAGTCGATGGGAGGAGACCTCTAAAAACAGATCAAACATCCCTAACCTTGAGCTTGATTTCTGAGTGTAGATGAGGTACTTTGCTTGGACTTAAGGGCTTGGAACTGAATTTAGGAACCAGGATCTTGAAAACAGGTAAAAATATTATGTACAGTATGCCCAAAACGAATGGTGCTGCAATAAGCCATCCCAGCAACTGCACAAGCATGAGAAGCAAACACCTCAATTAGCAGCTGCAGCAGCAAAACTCTCAACTGTTTATGAAATATACTGCAAGCTTATTATGCAGAACCCATTTATATCTACATCTTCTATTTTCCACTTTGAAGTGCTACTCTTGGTGCTACACAATGAGCACTTTCAACTCAAGCAATCAATTTTAAACAGAACAGATTCCGCTGATAAAAGAGTGCAGCTGCATGTGAAATGATCAAAAGCTGAACCCTAACCTATGACAGATATCAGTTGCTACACGTCAATCAGGATCTTTAATGAATATGATGTTTGGTGAACCACAGATGAAAGAGCATGACCGGTGTTGTGAATGTGTTGAATTCATGAATGTTTTAAACCAAATGTTTTGGCACCTTGAACACCAAACCTTTCTACCAACAAACTTTAGATATCCTGCAGTTGACAACTTCCCATATCTTCTCCACAAAAATGAACTTCTCCAAAAAGGCATATTCCTCAGTGAAGTGTCTGAGCCTGTTCTCATGAGTGTGAGCACACAAATGACAACTGGTTTTTGAACCTTTTTACCAATCACATGACATGGATATTTTTTTCTCAGAAAAAGCAATTAAGGGAGGGCTTTCTCCAGTAAATGGTTACATTTCAATAACCTTCGGGAACCAAATTCACCAAGCCAGCCAAATGCAAGTTAAATATATACTCGCTCTGAAGCTGCTAAATCATCCATCCATTCACCAAAGATGATCACCAAATCTAGGATCATCATCACCTAAATATCCATATCCTTACCCCAGAAATCTCCAACTTTAGGGCGATTACTGATTTTTGCAATCATTATGTTCTTCGATTGATAGGCCACTCACAGAGTAAGGTGACTGCCAAATTATTAACTAAACCAACCTGCCACCACCATAGGTACTAAACTTTCCATTTGGTATCATAATGCCAAATTATATTATTATTGGCATCACTTTATATATCTTTATCTTAGTTTGCAAAGAAAGGAAATTTGAGAGCAATTGCAGTGACAGGGAATCTGAAATAGGGATTAGAACCTCTCTGTCAATGAGAGATATATATCTGATGATAAAGGTTAAACAGAAGCCAAGAACACCACCTCAAAACTAAATTTTTACATGCAAAATGTGTCTTGTCCACTGGTTTATGTATATGCACAACAGAACCGCTCTGCTCAGAATATTCATGCTTAGGTTAATCAGACACTGTACAATTATCCATGAAATCATAAGGGAACAGGGTGGTCTATGTTCATACAATCATGCCATGTCTGAATTGTTGATAATAATAATAATAACAATAATAGAATAATGTTGGAAGACTAATTAGCAACTTACAGCATGGGCAATGCTTAGTAGGACCTCACGTGAAGCATGGCCAGTCAATACCCTCTTCAAAGCATCAGATGTCAATGGAAAATGTGGTCCACCAGAAAATGCTTCACCAAGGCGCAAAAAAGGTACCACAAGGCTTAAATGCAATATAGGCAACAGAAATCAGAACAAAGGATGATAAGCTGAGCATCAATACTCTAAAATGCAGGCCAAGATACGAGTTAACATTGAGGGAGAAACAATTTTTACCAGAGACATGTGACAGTTTCTGGACAAGAATGATTATATTATGAAACAATGATGAAAATGGATTTATCCTATCATTCCAGATAACTTTATTTGGATCAATCACTAAATGCATTTCATTTAAGCTCATCCTGCAATACAATTACGAGATTCTATCACGGAGGAGCTTGTAAAGTACAAGAATACCTTAATTCTATCGGAGTAGCAACAAAGTTGGCAAGCATCACGGTAGGCGAATGGCAGAAAGATCCAAGAAATGCGATGGCCACCCCACAGAGCAAAACCGTGACTCCTGTTCAAAAATAAATTCAGCTCAAATACAATTACAAGCTTTACCTGAGTTCAAAACTTTCACATTCAGAAACAACAATTAATCTGCCGGGATCAACACAGCTGCCCACAAAGAATTCGAACCTTTTCCGCCTCATATTAATCAACTAGACCTAAAGAAACTTATAAAACAAATCACCATTACCACATATAGGAAAGATCCCCAATGTAACACCCAAAGCCGCAGAAAACGCTAATTGCTTAGGCTCTGCACCCCTGCGCAACCGTCAAAACAACATCATAAACAACAACCGAAGATCTGAAAACGATAAGCGATAAACAAGTGCAGGAAATTTAGAATACCTGCTGAGGATCTGGAGAAGAGGGTCGACGATCTTCTTCTGAAGCCAAAGCACAAACGGAATCTTCATGACCGCCATAAGTTTTCCACCGACTCAAATTTCGGAGGAAGGAAATTGGATTCACAATTTAAGACTGCGAGCTATAATAATACCACTTTCCCTAATTGAGTGAATCGATGAAGCAGCAAATTAAACATGAGATTCCTTCCTTGGGTTCACAAAAGAATTTATGAGTTTCGGTACTGAAACTTGAGAAATCAGTGCATCTGCAGAGCAGGAACCCGCGATCTGATTTTCTGCGGTCAGGAGTACGTCTACGTCAACCAAGTTCTCACGTTTTTCCTCCTTATTTTCTTTGGCATAAATCCTGCAGCGGCCATCGAACTCTTATGAATTTCCCCGATCAACCCAGCTAATGCTTTTTGTAGTCATCTGCTTATCAAACTTCTAAAATTGTGCCTAGACCAGTATTAGTCTGGATTGGGATGTCTCAAAAATTTGTAACAAAAGAGTCTTTTTCTAGATCTGAAAACTGATAGAAGGAGCAGCACTTAATTAATATTGATCAAGAGTGATAAAGTCTCATTAAACAAGATCTGATGAACTTAAATTATTTTCATCCCCTAATATCTTGTTGAAATTATAAATAGACCTCTCGTGTATTAGTTAACTAGCCACTAAGATTGGAAGTATTATCAACGTCAGTTCTATATTGCACCTTATCTGAATTTTCATATTTGAAACAACTCCACTTTTCCCAAAAAGACAAAGCTCCAATTTTTGGTCCAAGTTTTGAAAGATTTCAAACGAGGCACCGAGTGACCTATACTAGGCATGAGTAGTACATAGGTACAAAAACAAGCTCAATAGGCTAATAGAAAGATTCATAAAAGTTTGACCCGAAAGCATTATTTTTCGTTCTCCTTTGAGGCAACGTCATCGTGGAGCCAACGGTGTAATTCCCACGCTTTGTAACGGACTTAACTTACATCCCGTCCAGTGGATAACAATTAACACATGGTTCACCCCTGAACTATGCGTATTCTTGCAAAAGTTGTTCCTTTTCTTTTCTTTTTTTCTTTTTTCGTTCCCATTGAAGGCTTGAAGCTAATCTTCTTTAAATTACCACTGCATCAGGATTCTATCATAGGTTATTGTTGTCTGAAATTGTTAACTTTGGTATATATCCATCAAAATGTACATTATTGATTATACTATCTTTATAACTATATATCACACTAAATTTAGGAATTGTCTTATATATTCCTTACCTTATATATGTCATACCCCTCTAATTACTCTTTTTTTGTTAATCCATGGCGGGTGGTGGCGCTTAGTCCCAAGTCCTTATCGCCACTTCAATGTTTCACACTTTCCTCCCCCAGCTATCTTCCTCGATCCGCCATGTCCTCTCACAGTGTTGCCCTATCGTCCAAGCTCCTTGATCAAAGTTCCTTAGCCAAACTAGACTCACTTGCCGAAGCATACTCCCAAATCTGCAAGAAAATATCTTATTTCAAGGTTAACAATGTTACTTTTCTGGCCATCTATGTTCGTGTTCTTTTGGTCGTGGCTTTCGATCGAGGGAGAGAGAGACAATGTTTTGTGCAAAATAGGGGATGATTTTGTGACTATTTTTTTTTTCAAAGAGTATGAGAACAAAAGAAAAGCTCAAGTTTATTTTAGAAAAAAAATTAAACAATTAGGAAAAAGATGGATAAAAACAATGAGTTGGATATGTATAAATTATAACAAAAAGTAAATACATAAATACAAATGTATAATCATAAGAAGATATGTCTGTAACATATCTCTAATCTCGTTCATACATATATGCCACATGTTTTGTACAAAACCGTCAACTGCTTTATACATGAAATTTTATACACGTTTACCATCCGATTTATACATATGTCCAATTTTAGTTGGAAATAAGATTTGATATGTTTACACTAGGTTTTTTTTATGGGAGGTTGAAGCCATATATACTATTGAATATATTAATAACATATTTGTGATTTCATTTGTACATATATTATACATTATTCATACAGATATCTCACTTTTTTGTACATCAAGTTTTTAGATATCTAGTATTTGCTTTGTACATATCTCTAGTTTTAGGGAAATATAAAATTTGATATGTTCACACTTCTTTTATGTTCTGAAGGGTAATATTGGAATTTAAAAATATATAAACATAAAGGGTAGGTGCCTGAATTTACCATTTGATGTCATCTAGGTTTCTTGGTGATTTTTTTGCCAAAATGTACATTTGATCCCTCAACTTTGCTTACTCAAGAAAGTTAGTCTTTTAACTTTGACGTCCTTTAAGTTTGACTTAGCACACCTTAGTCCCTCAACTTTCAAAAATTGAGCAAGTTAGTCCTTGTTGTACGGAATAACAGATAGTGTTAGTCTCTCTTCCCCTCACTACCACCTACTGGCCATCTTTGTCAAATCTGGCCCCACCCCCAGTGCCGTTGGCCACTTCTCCATCAAATTAGGCCTCGCCCCTTGTTGTCGACCTTTCTTAATTAAATTTGACACCTCCCTTCTCCTCTTTTGCTCCTAGTCACACGTCTTCATTGAATTTGATGCCTTTCTTCATTGAATCTGTCGCCTCTCTTCTCCGAATCTAATGCCTCTCTTCATTGAATCCAACGCCTCTCTTCATCGAATTCGGCCTATCTACGCCTCCCTTAATCCTGTCCATCGCATCTTTTTCATCAAATCCGTCACCCCTTACCAATCGTCCCTAAATCTGAAAATGAACAGTCATTGCCACCACTAGATTTTTCTTGTCCCTCATGCCCAAACCTTGCTGCTACACCTAGGACCCTCACCACCTTTGCTTGCCCCTTGATATCAACCTTTTTCATCTGCTCACCCTTCTCCTATGCTAGGCCATTTTGCTCCACTGCCCGATTACCTGACAAGCAACCCCTTACTGACATTGTTTAGGTCATGTGACTCTCCATGTGCTCTTTTGGTCAACCAAGGGACCAAGTCACATAGTTTCTCAAAGTTTGAGAACTAAGTCGCACAATTTATCAAAGTTGAAAGACCAACTAGTGCAAACTGACAAAGTTGGAGGACCAATAGTGCATTTAGGCCTTTTTTTGGTACATATTCTCGTGAATATTTTATATTTGGCACCACAGAATGAGAAACACTTCAGTGACAATTAACCAGAATTTCATACTTTACTGACGAAAATAATATATTTGCTTGTATATAATCATTTCCCACTTGTAAAAGTTGAAGTTCAGTGATAACTTTTTTAGTATTTCCCTTGATGAATCATTGAGAAGAAAAAGATAGTAGTAGGATTTTTCTTTATTTTTTTGATGACATTCAAAATGTATTCCCCCTAGACGGCAGCTTGCACTTGAGGCAACTGACATATTTACTGACAAGCACAAACTGCATAAAGCAGCAAGTGGTGCTTATTTTGTACAATCAATACCTATCAGGCACCCATACCCATTCATGACCGTGCTAGAGAATAACCTTCCTCAAAGCATTCTGTTCTTAGATTTTGCATAACACGTTGAAGCATGGAGGGATTGCTTGTAACAACTGCATCCACATGCTCATGCAACATCCTTGCCATAGAATCGGCATCATCAACCGTCCACGCATACACCTTTTTGTTTCTCCTGTTGAAATTCACAAGTCCAACACCGGACCCAATCCCGATTTAGTTCGTCTAATTTCTTCCCAAATTGCCACTAGTGAATTTCAGCACACGCTAAATACATACCTATGCATAATTCTCATGAGGTTTGCATCTATTAATGGATGGTATACACCAACCACTCCAGCCCCTTTCATCCTCAATAAGCTGCTTCTAGATCCAGTGTAGGGATCAATCATGACAATGTAGCCCACCTGCACAAAATGCAACCGGGAAGTAATGCATCAGCAGGGTAAAATCAGCAACTCAGCACAACAATTTGTTTTGAGGTACAAAAGTTAAGGTTCATAGTAACCAAAATTGCTTCGTACCGTAACATCTGATGACAGTTTAATTATTTCTCTCGCCAAACTATCACTTTTTGTCCAAATTACGCAATTCTCGCATTGCATTTTTCTAACCTGAAAAGTATTTGTCATATTGGGTTTAAGAAAGGCATCTCAAAAACCATTTAAGCACAAAAGATTAGTGTAAACAATATAATCCACCAACAAAGAAAACTAATTTCAAAACGTATTAAATGCAAAAGATAAAAAGATAAAGGTGGCAGCAAGCTCACAGCTGAAAGAATATCTTGTGCAAGCCCCTTTTCATATGATGGAGGTCCAATTTTGACATCCAAAATCACCACACGAACTGAACCTGATATTAACTGAAGATTGGGCTTAACCATAAGTGGACAAGTAGAACTAATTATCAATCTTCTCTGCATTATAAGCAAATAATACATTGTGTATAAATCTATAACACACATACCTTCAACGAATCTTCAACGGTAGAGATCTTTTGGCTGCCTGACTGTGGCTGGTGAGACAGATCTAGCTCTCCAATCTAGAATAAGAAACTAACCTCATCAGAATTAAAAATCAAAACTCACACAATGGCATATTTGTTACTTCAAGCCAGTATAGTTTTCTGAAGACAAAGTTCAAAATTAAAATGAATGCCCACAGCTAAAATTGTTTCCTTCTCTTTTGGGTGTTTCTTACAATTGATACAATACTCCCTACATCTTTTGAGATTAACTCCCATTTCCTTAACCATGAGGCCATGCATAAACAGTTACACAGATAATATGTTATAGCAATTATCCTCACCTCTTTCATGGACAAGTGCCCGACTTTAGAGGTGATGTTACCAGATATCCGCTGCAAATCCCTGACTGAGAAGTTTCACAATCAGCCATCTGAATAACAGTGAATAAACAACTAAGAGGCCAAAGTAATAACAGTGGACACACAACTACAAGGGCCAAAGTCCTACAAAGTTAAACTTACATTACGCCCTTATCTGACTTAACAGAATCTATAACCTGAATCATGATGCTCCGATGGGCACTGAAGTATAATATACTGCCATATGATATTTGTCAACATTTAGGCTCACCTGAATATATCAATGAAGTAAACAATCTTTATGAACACATGGCTACTACTGCCAATGTTATCAGAAAGTGAGTTTATTACCCAGAAGTACAAGAAGCCCAGTCATGCTTACAAAGATAAAAGCTAACAGGTGCAAGAAACGAAACATACCTATCATGAAGGGCTAACAGAATCCCATCAGATGAACGAGAAACATCAATCTCAATGCAGTCTACTTTGGAATGAATAGCATACTGATACGCAGCAATCTGTGATAAGTTTTTAATATAAAAAAGCAAAACGTTACACGTCTTAATTGGGTCACTTGTAACAGAAGGGAAACACTAGAGTTGAGATATAGAGGCCAAAGGATATTCTTAGGGGTATGTCTACACTTTGTTACCAGATATTCAAAAAGATAGATTAGCTGACTCAATTGTTTTAGTTTTAAATTGTCAGAATGATCAAAATGAGGGTGGAAAAAACTACAACCATTGGATCTAATACCCATAATCTCTTATACATCCACAGAAGATCTAAGCCAACCATTAGATGAAAATATTTCTTTTCAATGCACACATTTCCACCTTCTGAATGAGTAAAGACCTCATCTTGGAGCTTATTAAGCAACTTATACTACACATCTATCCTGAAAGAAGAATAAACACTCTAAAACATGATAGGATCATAAAGGATAAACAATTTCTGTGCACAAGGATTAATGACTACTCCAGCTCCAAGAAGAACTCTACTCTGCCAGAAGAAGAATATTTACCAGCACGGAAAAGGTTTATGCAACACTAAACATAGGATACAAAAGAAGATGGGAAAAAAAGACATTTCTTCTTGATAACAAGAAAACTCAAATTATAGCCTAGAAAAGCATGAATAAGGAGCATACAGTGTTAGGAAATGCATTAGTTGAGTCACCACCGTGAGCACATACAAGGGGAGGATCATGTAACCAGCCACATCTCTTTAGTTGCATCTGCAGAAACAAGATATGATTATAAACAGAGAATAGGTATAAAAATATCTTGGAAGTTATTAAAAAATGTCTCCCATGAGCTTATGTGTGAATTATGCAATTGTGCTCTATCAGCCATGGCAATCTCCTGGGTGATGGCTGCAAATGTTGAAGATAGAATTGTGGACTTGGTCTAATATGTGCTCAGACAAAAATAGGAAAACTTTCTGAATGATCCCCTCTAGATTTTCTGGATAGCATGGAGAGAAGGATCAAGAGAGCTTATGAATGGTAGGAAAGTCATTTTCTCATTCTTGAAATATATGGTTGCATGCTCTTGCTCTTTTTCTTTTTTTTTTGGACTAAGCAGGAGTTTCAAATAAATAGAGTCTGTTTTGGTTGGGACTTCAGATTACTTTTGTTTTGACTTAAATACTGTAATGTGAAATTTTTGTTTCCTATTTGACTTAAATGTATTTTAGAATCTCAAAAGTATCCATATATCAGCTGCAAAAGAAAATTAGACTACTCTACAAGAATAACATATAATGACCACTTTGTCCTCTTACATGTCATGGAAGAGTCATTCTCTTGACTCTTGAGACAATTTTAAATTAAAATATGGACCAAATAAAAATCTTCTTTTAATTCCAAGCCAAACCTTGCATTTTTATTTTAAGATAAATTTCACTCAGACAATCCTTTCAAATTTCATTGGCCAAGCAACAGAAAAGTGTACAAACTGAAAGCTCATTTTAAGTCTACCATCCCTAGAAGGATCAGAACAATTTTCCTTTGTGAGGCCAACTAAAGGAGCCCTGACTGGAGATGATCCTAGTTTATTTTTTAAAATCATGAAGATTAAAGGAAAAAGAAAGAGCTATATCGACAAATAGCAGGACGTATATGAAACCACTAAATTACCAAGAGAGATCCATAGCTGACTAGCAAAAAACCAAAACTCAAAATCACAAAACATATTAGTTAAACTGAACAGGAATGGCAAACTGAAACGTTAAAAATAAAGACCCAAAAAATAAAAAATTGAAGCTGAGAAACTATGAAAGAACTTCACTGAACCTCTGAATTTAAACCAGAAACGGAAGTATGTCTTTCAGCCCATAAACTCGAAACCATATAAAATGGCAACATTGTCCATATAAAATAATTTCTTTTTTTGCTAGATGCTCCTCTGAGAGTAGCTAGCATAACCAATCCTGTCTTGGGCATGACTCCAGCTACAGAGAGCACATAGCTGAAGCACATACATCAAGTTGTTATATAGCTGATATACTTATTAGTGTGATAACAAAGTTATCGAGATATTTTTTAAATTTTTAAGGAAGTGTAATGACAAATTAATTGACAATAAACAGAAAACAATTGCCATAAAAGCCATCACAGCATTGAGAAGGACAACTTCATCTTACTAAAACCATAACAGATATTCCAATAGGAATTTTTCTGCACTAGCAATCCTTCATAATGATGTGCTACCAGAAATTAAGGTTAAATGACGCCATACATTTTGAGCACAGATAAATAGTTACCACAAACATAAGCCAGGTTTCTACCTAAACCTGTGTAACAACCATACACCCATGTTACCAGTATTCTGAGGTTCTGTTCCTATACAATTGTTTCAAGAACAAACAGAAAACAATAACCAATTTCAGTCTTTTTCTGAAGCATGACGTACTTAGTTAGGTTATGAGAAGTTATTGTAACAGAAATCTATGCTGCATTCCAAAACCTGCCAATGCCCTTCACCTGTTAATTTTCCAAAATTAATCATCTAATCTCAACTAAATCCCCAAGGTGATGCATCACTGAAGAAAATGAAGAAATTAAATATGATTACTCCGGAGAGTTAATGCTGGATGTTCAAAATCTGAATGGAATGAAATGGTATATTCTATTGATTTATAGATAGTGCCATCATGGAATAGAGGTGTAACTGTAACTTGCTATCGTCCTCGTGATTAGGTTTTTCTCTAACATGTAAAATAAAGGTCTCAACTCTCATGCATCACATCTTCAATTTACAACAAGACAATAATACAAAAAGAAGAATAAGCACACAGGAAATGCAGTCAAAAGCAAAATGGCACCCATCAATTTAGCAAATAAATGCACCAAAAGACACAGATCACACCTGGAATGCATTTTACGTGAAACCATTAAACTCTACGACTCTCACACAATTTGGAACCACAAATTCAGGTCATTTTTCTGTCAGAATTTTAAATCAAAACCTATGAGTAACGAACCACTTGGCATGGTCAAGTGCAAGGGCAGAACGAATTTCATGAAGCCATCTCTCGGGTTTATGATTCTCATCTCATCCCACGTTCGAAATGAGACCATCAAGCAAAAAGGAAAACAGAAAAAAGAAAAAAAATACCATCCAAAATATGAAATAAACGAAGGAAACGAAGAAGAGCAGCAGCAACGTGAAGAGCGGGGTAGAGATTTAAATATGGTACCTGATGGATACGGCGGAGTCTGAAGTGGAAGAAGAAGGGAGGCAAAAGCGCGAGGAAGGCGAGAATGATGAGAATGAGGCGAAGTCGTCTGGAAGAAGAAAAATAGGGAAATCCGAAGCGAAACCGCGAGATCCGAAGTCTGTGATTCAGCCCTTTTGATTGCCTTCGTTCTGTTCGACCAAGCAACGCCATTTTCTTCGCACCAAAACCACCTACATGAATGGAGTTGCAGAGGATCTGAAGCTCCTGTTTCTTCACTCTTGCTTCGTGAATGCAAAAGAAGCACCTTTTTTTTTTTTTTTTATACTATTTTATTTATGGATTTATTTATTTTTTGACCGTTTTATGGATTTATTAATTGGTGTTTAGGTTCTAAGTTGAATACCATTTTATTTTATTTTATTTTTTGCTTGGCTAAAAAGCCAACCAGGCAGTTCGTTTTATGCTAATACCAATAAGTTAATACGTTTTTGCTGACCGGAATGGGGAAATTGTTGAACTAGGTAATATTTGCCCCCAAAGTTTGGAGAGAATTACATTCGGACCACTTTAACTCAAAAAATTCAGCCCACTTGTACAATGCACAACCTCACACTCATCAAAATGGCATCAAAATGGCACCTCCATAAGAACATGTAGAAAATTCAGATAAGTTGCCACCACTGGTAGCCAAAAGGTCCTATAAGCAATGTATTTCAATGTAGACTAATGTATTTCAATGTAATCTTTGGTGACCACGCGATTTGTTGATTCAACTAAATCCAGCCAATGACTCCACGCATCTCCGGTGAAATATGTGGATGCAGCCGACATAATTGCCCTTGTCTAAACCCAGTTCAATAAATAGCAAACACAGAATTACAATAACCGGACATTGGATCCGGATTTGGGAATGCTTCTAAAGGTGTTTGGGGAAGAATCCAAATAAAGGGGCAGTGGAGGCAGTGACAACAGCAGTGGTAGCAAAGAAGGAGGGGGAGGAGGAGGAGGAGGAGGATGACGGAGGTGAGAGGGAGGATGTAAAAGAATAGGTGATAGAGGTTGGCAGTTGTTGGGATCTAGGGAGGAGATAAAGACAAGCCTAGGTGAAAGGGCTAAATAAGAGAATAAAAATTGAACTTGTTGGGCTCAGGTGAAAAAATAATTAACTTGCTTTGGTTAAACTCAATAAACTGGCCTAAAAAAGGCCAATTTGGCCCCTAAAATGTAAACAGTGAAAAATATTAACATTTCGATCCTAAACTCAAGTTGATTCTAAAACATTCTTCAACCTTTTAAATTCGTATCCAAAAGGTTCCCAAGTCACAACCTACCACCCTGTCTCAAAGGAGCCTTCAGTCGAAAGGCTAAAACCTTGCTCTAGTTTATAGTCTCAACCTTTCATCGGCACTTTGGACCGTTTGGAAACCAAACTTAGTTAGGATTAATACAAATGAGCTGCAATCTTTGTTGTTACAGGTAGTGTTTTGAAAGCTATTGAAGTTAGCTGCCTGGAAGACACCAAAACCACCTTTAAAGATATCGTATATAAAACTAAAGGACGCATGAGTCAAACTCCTGACTTTCTACTTCCCTTAGTGTCTTTTTATCATTTTGCTATAGTGGTTTGGGCCCCACACACACTCCTGGCTACAAGCGTTTATACTTGATAGGTTATTACTTATTTATTCTCCTAGGTATGCCTGGGTTCAGATTGTAAATATTTTGACGGATGCTTAATGAAACTTTTTGTCTTTTCCAAAAAAAAAAAAAAGAATAATATGTTTTAAGAATATTTTTTTGTAAAAAATATATTATTATTATTATTATTATTATTAGTTGATCAAGAAAAACATTCATCAAAATAAATTAATTATTTTATAAAAAGAATATGATTAAAATTATTATTTGTATTAACTCAAATTTCACTGTTGGAATCATCGGTCACCCATTCAGTGCTACCAACCAACCGTGTCTCGTACCCCATGACGTGAGAATTAAAAACCCATTGGGTTCGGCTATTAATTAGGGCCTGCATGCATACGGTGATGGTATATCAATTAATAAAGCAATCAATTTCATAAGTAAAAGTTGATCAAATTCTTTCTCATTTAAAAGGGGCGGAATTAAAAACAAGGCTGATCAAATTAAGCTCAAACACGGTAAGATCTATTATAGTAATTTGCAGCAACTCTAAGCCACTAAGTTCAGGTTTCATTAGGAGCAGGGACCATGCATTTCCTCTCGATTGTGTTCTATCTGTACACTTTTATTTTGTAGTAATTGGTTTTCTTTAATTTGATTATATATTTTGTTTTCTTTTCGGCTTAGCATTAACTAATTTTCCAATCAAACTTGCACCTAAATCAAGCAGCTATATATATACTGAATGGAACAAGACCAGGCTTCCATTTGTGCAGGGATGGGCGCTTTTGGCCGGTCCTCATATTCCAAATTTTACAAGGATCTAGCTAATTAGCCTAACTCAAGGACGGGACAACTGAACCAATTAAAATATTCAAATATAAATTTTTCATATAACATTACTAATCACGGCTAGTATTCGTTTATTCATTTGCATAATGCATAATGAACACCATTTACGTACGTACTAATTTGTAGTTTTTATAAATTTGATGAGTTTGTTAAATAACAATAAAATATTGTCTTCTCACCTTAATTTATATATGTAATCCTCGTACACATACGCACACATATATATAGTAGTATATATTCCCTTGACAATTATATTCCAGAAATAAAAAGTGATCTAAGAAAGTGCTTATATTATATGAATGGCATAGGATACAATGAACAAGTGGCAACAGAAGTTGATGGAATCAAATCAAGGATAAAGGGAGGGGAAAAGAGATGAATGGCCGGAAATATATATTGTAAGGTCCAAGCCACTCCAAAAGGATATTCGTGAAAATATCCAATTAGGATTTTTGTGTCGTTTAAAATTTCCGTAATTAAAGTAGTAATGTGTAAGTTGTAAGCCATACACTGGCATCGGCATCGATCGGACGCTACCCTCCCCACTTCTTGGCCATCTCCGTTGGTGCGTGTGCTTCTGATGTTAACTTTCCATTCCCAAGTCAAGCATGATTTGTTGCTTCTACTTAAACATTGCCAAGAAACTGGCTCCTTTATACCCGGGTGTTCACATCTTCCGCTTCTCTCCTACTATTGGGGAAATAGTTCCAAAATTTTAAATAATTCTTTAACTACATAAACGGTGAGTCCTAAAACTTTGTGCTATATAAATAGTTTATCTTAAAATTTATCACTGACTTGACATCAAAATTTTCTTTATTATAAAAAAAATTAATTCAAACTATTTAGTAACTATCTTTTTATAAATTCAAATATTGCAATAATTTTTCAACTGTTAATTTACCATATAAATTATCATTTTTTTGTTTGTAAATCATATTCATGCCAATAACTCTCTTTCAATAAATGTAAGACTAATATTGTAGCAAGGTTTTAGGACTAGTTTAGAACTATGAACAATTTTAGGATTTAAAATAAAAAAGAAAAGAAAAAAAATTAGGATTAAAAGTAAACTACCCCTAATATTTATCCCTCAAATGGTGATAGTCTCTCGCACGCGCGCACATATACATGCACATATTATACCTATATATTCTAAAAGGCATGAAATGATCATTTTTCATGAATAGTGCAAATTACTGTTCATGAACATTTCCATTTTTTTAAAATTTTTTTCCTTTTCCCCCAATGCAATTGACTATGTTTAAAGTTTAGTCCACTTTCCACAAAGTGATCGCATTTTTCAGGGCCTTTATTATTTTCTCATTTTTAGTCTATTTTTACATTTTTCTTGGATAAAATGCAATTTCAGCATTTGAAGTTATTTTTTTTTCCCAATTGCAGTCCTTATAGTTGACCCTTGTATATACTATATGACATAAAGGAGCTTACGGCTTACTAAGGGCCAGATCGGTTCGCGTTAATTGGGGCCAATTAACACGTTTTGTCCACCTCGACTTCTGTCACAAAAAACCCGAAAATATCATTGCCATTGAAACTTGAACTTATCTATGATCCGACCATGGTGAAGCTTCTGTTTATCTAAGTCTTTGCTCTTGCTGGAGAGAGAGAGAGAGAGAACATGCTTACCAGAGATGAAAAAAAAAGAAAATCAGGTGTCGAAGTGTGTGTAAAGGTGCTTGGAGCTTAAAGCGAGGCCGGAAGCCTGGATCTAGGTGAATGTCATTGGATTTGCACTCCGATTAACATCTACAGGGTGGGATCCTTGTTCCACATTTGCGGTGAAAGGCAGTGAACTCCTCTGTCATACATTGGGCCTCCGCATTGTGTTTGCCGGATCTATTGTTTCGAGTCAGCTACGCACAGGGTGTTTCGGTTAGTGGGTGAGATTTGAGGACCGAACTATAGTTTTGTCGTCCAAGCGAATCTTTATCCCATTTTTCGGTTACCATCGCTATTCCTATTCCTTGGCCACACCACCAGTTTGATTAGGTAAGTTAGGTGTTCGGTCTTTCCTTTAATTTTCAATTGCTGTCTTTAAGAGGTTGTAGAATGCTCTTCCAGACAATCCTGAACATATTTGTTATTTTTGAAAATTTTCGCCAACGTGAATTGAAGCCAAAGTCCAATAATTAATGAAAATCTTCCACTATGAAATAATTAATGCAAATTTTGTGTGTTGTTAGAATGCATGTGGGGTTTTGTGGAGAGTGGTTGATGATTTCCAATTAAATAAACATATTTGCATGATATTCCAATTAGTTGTTTTATGGTGTTTTTGTGTGCATTATCGGTTTGTATGTATGGCTATAGTTTTGTATAAGGATCCAATGCCCTGTGTCATATATGGATTACCAGTTTGTATGTATGGCTATAGTCTTGCTTCCATTACTTTTATAGTATCATGAGTATAGCATCTCCGCCATATTGAATTTATGATAGGCGAGGTTATGGGGGAAAGCCACGTTGGTACATCTTCTGTTCCAGTGGCAGCAACTTCAATTATCCAGCACGATCGAGCAAAATGGGATCACAATGCTACTATTGTGTTCTGTCGAATTGCAGCTTATGTGATTAGTCTCGGCCATATTGATGGTGGAAATCCGACCAAGTGTGGGTGGCGAATGATCCTTCAACAATTCTACTCTGAGACAAGTAGGCAATACACAATGGAACAAATTAAAAAAAAGTTTAGGTCTCTAAAAACCAATTGGCGACATTGGAAACAACTGTTAGGAGCAACCACCGGCCTGGGGTGGGACCCAGCAACTAGTACCATTGTTGCTGATGAAGACTGGTGGGCTAGCCGTATCCAGGTACTACTAAAGTCTATGTGGATTTTGTTACTGTTTGGTATTTCCATGTAGAAATGGTGAAATCTAGTTATGGTGTTGGCAATGTTAGTATATATATTGATATCTTGCAACCTCCCATATGCATGTGTTCAGTAATTGTGGCTTGTTATGTAGGCGACACCTGAGGTCATGCATCTACGCTATCAAAAGATGCCTAATTGGGATGATTTGTGCTGTATGTTCGGGCCTAGCAAAGACTTCTCTTCTTATGGCCGGTCATCACAACAACCTTCCCCCCCAACCGACATCACGTTTGTACATCAGGAGAGCATTAGACAGGGTTCAGGAACACAGGTTTCACCACGATCCTCACAGCCCCTTCCAGTTGAAGTCCCTCCTGACGTCACTGATGAGACGCCACCGATTCAGCTTGGGGCTTCACCAATAAGGACATCCGGTTCGTCACCCACTCTTAGACGAGTTCATTCCTCCCCACCAATCAGAACTCGATGCTCTACTTCAGGGTCTGGCCATCTTCCGCAGGGGATGGCAACTTATGCTGTTAGTAATGCCGAAGGTTCCAGTACTTCGAAGCGATCAAGGGTCAGTCGTGGTCGGGATGCGGAAGACACATGTGAGATGTTGTCTATCCTTCGAGCTAGCCAGGATAGACTCAGTGAGATATCAGGTTGTCGTGAAGGCCGACGTGCTGATACCAGTATTGGGACTGTAATGTCTATCATTTCTGATCTTCCAGGTATTACTGTTGGTGACCGTACTTGGATTGCAGCCTCCATGTTACTCACCCGCGACCCAGCGCTGAGGGAGTGTTTCATATATGGTTGTTTGACGAGTGAGGTCCGTGTCGCTTGGTTGGAGGCCGAGATTGGTCGAGCAAGGGAAGCAGGATTCTTTAAGGGTGTGCCGGGGATGTAGACTTCTGTCACAGAAGATGTACTATATTTATAAATTAGAGTGGCTCATTATGTAATGTTTTGTCATATTATGTTGGTGGGGAATGGTTAGTGCCTTGTATATATGTTGTCTACCCTATCTAGGTGTTGTTTGTGGAGGGTCAGCCATGAAGTGTTGGATGTGTTAACGATGTTTTGACATTTGCATAACCTATTGCTAGACAATGTAGTGTGTTTGTTTTCTAGATGGCGTATTTGTGTAGGTAGCTGAATATAATTCCTATGTGCATGCAGATGGACTCAAACATCGGACTTGGGATTGATAGTGAGATACCGTGGGAAACCCAACCATCGTCACCCCCAACTTCGCCTCGATGCTTTTTTGCAAGTAATGATAACCCCGACTTGGAGGAGGCATGCTTGCATCACCTAATTCAGATGGCAGCTGGAGTGGCATGGTTCACGGGTCATAATGAGCCCCATATAATACCTTCTCAAAGGGAGCCCCTTTTCACAGGTATTCAGTACTTATTTCACCTAGGTCAAAATGAACGAGAGTTCTATGAACGGTTTCACATGTCGACTCGATGTTTTTGGCACCTTCATCAGGACTTGGTTGACAATCATAATTTGAGGAGCTCACGTAGGGTTGCTTCCTATGAAGGCCTGGCTATGTTCCTAACAGTGTGTGCACATGGTTTCAAGTATCGAGATGTGCGGCAGATCTTCCCTCATTCAACAGATACAATTTGTCGGTGGTTTCGTAAGGTTTTAGCTGCTGTTATATCTCTGGCTCGAGTTATTATTGCACCTGCTGAGGGCTATTTTGATGAGGTCCACCCACAAGTTGCCTCTAGCTAGGGGGCCGCCTTCGTTGGTGCATTGGGCGCCATTGATGGGACCCATATTGGAGGTATTTTCCCACGCATTGATAGGGAGTATTACCGTGGCCGTTCAGGGAGGCCGACACAAAATGTTATGGTCGCTTGTGACTTTAACATGATATATACACATGTTTACGCCGGTACCCCCGGTACAGCACATGACAGTCGTGTTCTTCGTCAATGTCGTTCACAACCCGGGTCTACTTTCCCAGAACCCCCTACAGGTACACTATCAGTCCCTTTTGAAACTTTATAGGTGTCATATTTAAAAACTTTAAATGGTTGATTTTGTTTGAATTGGCATATACCAACTTATACTTATTATTGTAGGGAGGTATTATTTGGTGGACTCTGGGTACGCAAACATGGAGGGATTTCTTGCGCCCTTTAGGTCAGTGGACTATCATCATAATGATTTTGGGAATAGGTCTCCTATTGGTGAAAAGGAAACATTCAACTACGCTCACGCGTCATTACGAAATGTTGTCGAGCGAATAATTGGGGCCACAAAAATGAAGTGGAAGATCTTGTTAGGGATGGGTCGGTTCAAACCCGAGCTACAGACAGACATTGTTATAGCATGTTGTGCACTGCACAACTATGTACGTTACTGTGACAAGCGCGACATTGATATTCTCAGTTTTCAGCATCATGACTACTACTAAAATGAGGCTGCTAATTCTGCGCGAGACGTAGATGATGAGACTCTCGGGAATGAAACAGCATCTATGGCAGCAATGAGGGACGAAATAGCATGTGCTATATCAGGACATTTTGGGGGCCATATTATGCGAAGAAGACGATAGACCAAGTCAGCCGACAATTTGTGGGAGATCCTTGTATGTCATCCAGATGTCATTTTCTGAATCATGTTATGGTTAAATAAGTAATGGATATCATGGCAATGTAAAACAGCTGACATATTTAAACATTTATCTTTTCTTTTGATAGATGAAAATCTTCTTTTTTTTTTGCACGTCAGATTCTTATGCATAATGATGATTTTTTTTTTATCACTAGGTAGAATAATATCATAACTTCCATACATGGTCCACTCCCATTACATCGTTTACATTAAAACCATACTTGCTGGCTTCATTAACAACATATAATTGATGCTAAACTTGACTAACAAAAAAGGGACGATCCAATGGTGACCTGGACTTTTTTTTAGTAGTCCCATAGGGTTAGCACCTATTGATCGACCATACAACTACCACAGCAAATTACCAAAGTCATATGAAAAACATACATATAAACAAAAGGGGAGCATGACCATCCTAGGTTACCTACCACCAGTGTATGGAAGCAAGACAAGCCACTATAGAATTCGGTACTGATCAAGCTCTAGCTGAAGCCATGCAAGTCGGGTTGCATTATTCTCAGTTTCATTCAACAGCATATCCCGAGCCACAGAAAAATGAGTGAGGAATGAAGTGGCTTTCACCCAAAATGTGTCACCCTTAACAACCCCGGGTAAACTGCGCATAATCTCCATACATCATTTCATGGTCAGTGGAGTTGCTTGCTGGATATTGGCAAAGCCTTGTGATGATACAGAGGGCGAAGGTGGCGCAGGGCGCCCAGACCTACGCGGAGGCCACCCTGCTGGAGGTACAGAGGTAGGAAGCCACACTAGAGTGGGTTTGGTCGAACTATCAAATGGAACATCAATAACCTCCGTGTCAGCCAGGGGAACAGACCCAAACAGCCGCCTATTTACAAGTGCAGATGTGCCATTTTCAGGTCCCAAGAAAAGTGCAGCACATGCTTCCATATTAGGCACAATAGTATCATGGAAAACCGCCAAATTTGGGTGTGACTGTGAAGGTATATGGAAAAATTATGGCGTCAAGTATACTAATAAAGAAGCAAAAAAAAAAAAAAAAAACCTAACAACAATACGCATTGAAGTTCAAAGTGACATGTTTATTCATCACCACAGTAAAACTTGAATAAGCACAAGCACTGCAATTGGTATACATACATTTCCACGATCAAACTTAACACATTTTCTTGGAGCAAAAAATGGATGTTGATCACAGTAGCACATGCTCAAGGTTCCTAAACCTTACAACACACATTTTATTGAAAAGGGATCCAAAAACCAACAGAGATATTACCTGAAGGCAACGGGACCACTAAGCATCCGAGGCAATGACTTTCCTACTTCTTGGGTCCCATCTCCAGTCCGACATTGGACCTATGGCCAGAAGGAGCGATTTGTATTGCTCACTTAGTTTGTTCCATAGATTCTTTAAATGCACAATAGTCCATGGGTAGTCACTGCTATCATGCATTTGATCACGCACAGTTTTCCATCTAGTGCTAGTCAAACACTGACCATCAAATTCTCCTCGTGTATATGCACCCATTGCATACTGAACGAACAAGTCAGTCCATTTCCTTCTAGATGGGGTCAGACGCATGATGTACGGTTCCGTCTCCTCATCCCAATTGGGATCAAACAAAGGCACGATTTCATTATCCATCATCATTGAAATTTGATGGTTGTACAAGAAAATGTATAATTAAAATGGTAAACAACTTATGTGTTTCATGCATGAAAAATCATGGATAAATACTTGTCAGGCATTAATTGGTTCCATGAACTTGAAAACTATTACACCTTCTTCCATGCAACAATAATCAGTACAACGAAACTAACAACATATGAACCTGCCAACAGAGCATTCACACGGAAACTAACAACAGAGCATGATCGATGAAACCATAAAAAACATATTTTTTATTTAAACCGGGTATCAAATATATAAATCACAATACCTTCTATGCAATTACAAGCAAGGTCAAAAAACAATAGGCTGAAATATGAACAGCCTATGAATTGGGTACAAAATGAGGCCATTGTGAAACCATAATTTCCTAACAACAACATCTGTCCAAAAATCAAGCTCCCACACACCTCACCAGATAGACACTTCAATCGCAATAATGTAAACAAAAATAATAGGATTTGAACACCATTACCTTCAACATCTTCGGCCGAGATAATAGGACGGGTGTTCGATAAATACGAGTAAAATATTCTCATTTACCCAGTGCTAGTGTCGCTCACCAGCTCTGATGAAGAAGATCTGAAAACTCCTACCCGTGCGCTATCTCAATCCTGCATATGCTTGGTCGATGAGATTTTTCAAATGCGAACAAGGGCCTGTTACAACTGAGACAGTTTGGTTGGTGGGGAAAAGATAACTCCAGATACGCACGTGGAAACATTTAACATTACCAACCCTGCTGTGGTAATTGCAACCATCTGATAGGGCAAAATCGGAATTAGTATGTGGGCCTTACTAGTCCAACCCGCCTAACTATTGCAAAACGTGTTAATTGGCCCCAATTAACGCGAACCGATCTGGCCCTAAGGCATTTCATCAGCAAGGTATAATGTATATATTCCACAGTTTTCAAGTATCTGATCCTAATTATATTATACTGACTTCATTCTAAGTTCTCTCATTCATTTCAGTTTTTGTCACTTAAATTTGACTTGAATTTATTTATATTATTATTTATTAAGAAATTACATATAGTTTTTAATTATTATTTTTAAAATTATTTAAATAAATAATGATATAAATATATTCAAATTAAACTTAAGTTAGAAAAACTAAAACGTAAAAAAAGTTGGAAAAGAGGGAGTATTATATAATACCTAAAGCATAAACTACTTGCAGTGGCCTTAGAAACAAAGCTTTTAGTACAAGGATTTTAAAGCTGATTTCGAGTAGTTACAAAGTTGGTGAAAGTTCATGTATAATTAATTTCACCTGTTACAAAATTATTAATTTTTGACATATATATATATATCCTAGTGTTTTTCTCTAATGACATAATATTTGAGATCAGGATATGAAGTGTTTTGTCAGGAGTTAATCTTGCACTACTTACTCACCACCAATTTGCATGCCGATTGTCCTAGCTCGTTATTCGAAGTTCATTAGTAAGCATATATATATATATATAGACGGGGGAGTTCATTTAAGATTAATCGAATTAATGGGAACTCATTTTTTTGTGGTCTACACAGGTCAAAGAAGATGTTAAGCGACTCGTGTGTTCTATTTATGAAAGAGGGCTTGAAGACTAGAGTCTAACTTGTGGCACACCACTGTAAATAACTCAAAACCCTAGCCATGTTTTGAACACAACAACTCAAGTCATCGTGACCCATGAATTATCTAACCTGACTCGTGATTAATTCAACCTCATTAATGCAATTAATTTGAAATGAATTCTCCCTAGATTTGTTCAATCTCTTTTTCTTCAAATGAATCATAATTAAGAGTGGCTAGCTTATTAATGAACTTCGAATAGCTATATATAACGTGTGTGCGAGAGAGGAATTGTCAACTTGGATTCACTGATTTTGTAGTAGTGGAAAATTTTCATTTTTCTCCTGTATTCGTACGAAGACCTAAACCTTAGGCATATTGGAAAGTTCTGTCAACTGAGAACTAAGGCATGCAACTTCATGGACCCTTACAAGTCACAACACACACACAGAGATATTCCCTAATGTTTGTATATATGGACTTACTAACGGCATCGTTGTAGCTTGCCGTTATAAAACATTTGTCTACGTACTGTTCAGTTATCTGAGAGACTTGTTTGAGAACAATTAATTTATAGATATATAATTAACAAGATGATCAGATATTTAAAGCTTGTTCTAGATCGACTTCCTGGATTAATTCTTTACCTTGGATTCTTCCTTCCTTACCTCAAATTCTTATTCCTTCATAATTTTCAATAGAAAGTATGTACGTGATTATTCTAATAATAATCATAAATCTTAATCACTAGCTAGCTCAAGCTTTAGCTGTTAAATTCATGGGAATGGCAAGTTTAAAGAAAGGAGGAGAATATAATAAGGGAGAATAAGGACGTCTAGAGAGTAATATGCTTTACCCCTTGGAAAAGTTGAGGAATTTTGCACAGAACGAATAAGGACTTGCTAGCTGAGTTCCAAAAATAATAATAATAATAATAATAATAATAATAATAATAATAATTTATTATTATTATTATTATTATTATTATTATTATTATTATTCATCTAGTTTAAATATTTTAGTTTGACATTAATTGAGACTAAGAAAGAGGAGAAAAAATTGTATATTATTTTTACTTTAACTTTCATTTTTTGCATGTAAATAAAAAAAACTGAAAAAAGAGAATATTGAAATATTAGCTTTAATGTTAATATGCTAAGATAATTTGTTAAATATTGAAAAGTTATAAAGATTTGGGATGGTATAGAATATTCTACAAATAATTTGAGGTTGAACTAAAAACTAGCAACCTTTTACAAAAAATAAAAATATGTCCAATTATTTTGGGAATCAGAAAAAAATATTCCCAATAAGTTAATGAACAATCAAGGGCACCATGCATTTTCATTATTCCATGTCCCATAGTTATTCACATTTTTCAAAAAGAACTTTTGTTTATATATTCTTCGAATTTTACATCTTCCAATGGTATAGGCATAAGGGTGAATATATATATTAAAAAGTATATGATCGAGCGTAGTATATATTAATTAATTTACACGTAACGGTGCATCCTTAAGTATTTCTACAAAAAAAAGTGTCAACAACAGAAGGAGTAATAAGATGCCCGGCAAGATCGAGTGCTGGCTATAAATAGCATCGCGCTTGTTATCGTCCAACTCGGTTTCCAACTCCCATATGCCCATCTTCTCTGCTCAAACGCAACTGCAGAAATTATTAGCTAGTAATTAATGGCAGGGCCAGGGAACGAGTGGATAAATGGGTACTTGGAGGCAATTCTTGATGTGGGAAGCAGGAACAGCAGCAGGAAGATGGTGAGCAATGTGGAGAGGGGGAAGCTTCAGCTTGAAGATATGGAGAACGAAGCTGCGGGGAATAATAAGCTCTTCAGCCCTACCAGGTACTTTGTTGAAGAAGTCATCAACCGTTTTGATGACTCCGACCTTCACCGCACTTGGCTCAAGGTTCCTACCCACCTACCTATATATCTCGCTCCTCCCTCTTAATTATTTTCAACACTAATCAATAATTCCCACCTCTAACGTTTCTTTCTTTTTGTTTATGTGATACTTAGACTATAATTAATAGGAGGTATATATACCTTATTAATTAATTAACTCATGCCCTCCCCTTTTTCTTTGGGGACAAAAGTGGGTTTTTTTTTCTGTTCACAAAGCTTCAATATTGTGATAATTGGACTATAAATAGGAGGCATACCTTAACGTAGCTGAAAACATGAAAAAAAAAAAAAAATTAATTTGATTGTAGGGCCGGGGGAACACAAAAACGGAGTACATAGGAAGAAAGAAAGTTCTTAAATGAAAAAATCTGCTTAATTAATTATTTGACATGTTCCCAAATTTAACCAATTGCAAAGAAATGTTACTCCCCCTGATCATTTCCAGATTTCTTTGAAAAGGACGATTTTTAAGGGACAGAGCCATATATATATAATATTCCCAAGTGTTAGTCATTTGTGGCGGTGATTCGGCTAGGAGCCCAGTTGATTGGCCACCCGGGGCGCTCTCCCATGTCAAGGACCCACTTGAATTTCGTTTCTTTAACATTGTTTTATATATTTACCCATTTTGATTTCGCCTCTAATTAATTAGGAAATGAAAATCAACCACAAATAGCGCAGGGTGGTTTAAAAGTTCATAAATTAACGTCATGCTCAGTTCAGTAAAATAAAGAATAATTTCAATTAACATACATCTCATGATCAAGATTCACGTACGACAAGCCAGTTCTTCTAATGTACATAAAATTTATAACTCAATCGAGTTCAAATTTATAAGGAGGTTTCAGAGCATAGATTTTTTATTCTTATTTTTCTTTTTATGGCATAACTATTAATATTTCACTATGTAAATGACCCTACAACATAAAAAAAAAAAAATAGAAGACAATTTTTTATTTAACCGTGAGTTGATAATGATTACTGTTATCATGCAAAACAAATGTTAAAACTACTCATACAACAGTAGAACTAGCTAGAGTAACCAGACTTTTGCTAAAGAAGAAGCTGTAGGGAATTTATTCCGAATTAGTAGTGTGTAATAAGGATATACTACACACTAAACGTGAACGGAGAAATTAATACAGAACAGAGATTAACTATTTCTAATTTACAACGTTCATTTTCTTTCCTATTTCTAGTAGTACCTGAGTCACTCAAATATTTCTAGAACTACAATTTGTTATTGTTATTGTTTATATTTTTGTAAAAGTACCTGTATATATGTGGTTTGTCAAAAAAAATTGAATCAGAATTATGCACAGATAATACACTTTGATTTGAAATTACTAATAATGACAACTTACTATATATATAAGCATGTAAAATGTACTTATTATGAAACTTTTCGTAAGCTTACCACTTAGGGTTCACTATATAAGTTTTCTCAGATGGTAATAATTAATATTTTTATCCATTAGTATTTTTGTTGACTTTTTACATGTGATTTGAATGGTGCAGGTAATAGCGACGAGGAATACTCGCGGGCGCAGTAACAGGCTCGAGAATATGTGCTGGCGCATTTGGCATCTTGCCCGTAAAAAGAAACAGGTTCATTAGTTAACCATACACACCTAGATCCATGTTCCTACTTTCTTCTACTTTTACTTGCACGCGAAAAAAGAAAAAGAAAAACTTCTATTTGTTGTTAGACCGATGTTTTGTATCTAACACCAATCCACTTCATTTGGATTGTTTTCATATTTACCTGACCCTAATAATTAATACTAGTATCAAATTTAGTACAAAATTCAAATTTTCACATTTGTTTGTATTACTTTATCTACTTCATAATGTTTGTTTCCTTTTAGCTTTTTAACACTGAGTTTGACTATGCATATTTTTTGTAAACGAAACATAAGCATGTAAATTTGGATGCAAATGATATATCAAATATTGTACTCTCCTATATACTCCTTTCATATCATAAATTATGACTTGTTTTGAATTTTCACAAAGTTTAAGAAAATTATGTTTTTAATAGGGTTGCAGCAATAAAAAATAAATGAACAATACTGATAATTTTGAGATTTTCAGGGAAAAAAAAAAAGGAATAAGAGCTAGCTATTGTGAACCGGCCGAATAATTTTGAGATTTTGAGAAAAAAATAATAATAAAGGAATAAGAGCTAGGTATTGTGAACCAGCTGGGGGTGGTAGTAAATTTTAAGAAAACAAAACTCAACAACAATTAGTACAAGAAAATGATATATATGTTTTGGACAAAGGTGGCATACCGTATGGTAGCTACTATTGATTTTCCCCCCCATTTTTGAATCTTGGGGACAGATAGCTTGGGTCGATGCACAGGGGCTAGCGAAGCGACGCCTTGAACGCGAGCAAGGACGTAATGACGCAGACAATGACTTGTCGGAATTGTCTGAAGGCGAAAAGGACAAGGGTGATTCCAATTCCACTGAACCTTTTAAACATTTTTCTCGTATCAACTCTGACATAGAAATATGGTCTGAGGACAAGCCTAGGCATCTCTACATTGTCCTAATAAGGTAATACTACCATCCATATATTCATGCCGATCGAGCTAGCACTTGTTTAGGTTATAGTTACTCCTTACTTCACCTTGGCTTTCGGGTTCATGCAGCATGCACGGGCTAGTGCGTGGGGAAAACATGGAACTTGGAAGGGATTCCGACACTGGAGGTCAGGTAAATATAAAATAAAGGTGAGTATTTTTTGTGTGCATCTTCATGCCAATGTTGATTCCTGTATCGCATAGGTGAAATACGTTGTTGAACTTGCTCGAGCTTTGGCCAACACCAAGGGCATCTACCGTGTCGATTTGTTAACGAGACAAATTGCTTCGCTGGAAGTGGACTCCAGCTATGGCGAGCCAGTAGAGATGTTATCGTGCCCAGCGGATGCCAGTGGCAGTTGTGGCGCCTATATCATACGCATTCCCTGTGGGCCTCGTGACAAGTATTTACTACAACTTTTGAGTCTTCTTTTGGAGCCATTAGTTTCATTTTATAAGCCATTAACATCAGTACTCTAATGTTAAAGAACTTCCTCACAGATACATACCAAAGGAATCACTCTGGCCTCACATTCCAGAATTTGTGGACGAGGCACTAAACCACATAGTAAACATGGCGAGGGTTCTAGGGGAGCAAACTAACGGGGGAAAGCCAACATGGCCTTATGTGATACACGGTCATTATGCCGATGCTGGTGAGGCGGCTGCCCACTTATCCGGGGCCTTAAACGTGCCAATGGTTTTAACAGGCCACTCACTAGGCCGCAACAAGTTTGAGCAATTGCTTAAGCACGGAAGACTGTCAAAGGAGGACATTGATGCGACATATAAAATAATGAGGAGGATCGAGGGTGAAGAATTGGGTTTGGATGCTGCAGAATTGATAGTTACTAGCACTAGGCAAGAGATAGAAGAACAATGGGGCCTATATGATGGCTTTGATCCCAAGTTAGAGAGGAAGCTTCGGGTTAGGAGACGGCATGGCGTCAGCTGCCATGGGCGATATATGCCGAGGATGGTGGTACGAACAAATCTCCCTAACTGTTCTGTTTTTTTCCATAGCCAGTTGGTGTGCAATCAATGTTTCACAGGACTCTACACTACCAAGCAGAAAATGGTGAAAAATATATTTACAATGAAACCTAGTTAAATCAATTCAAAGTTAAAGATCTGATATGCTCATTCCTTCTTGGGCAGGTTATACCCCCAGGCATGGACTTCAGCTATGTTACGACACAGGATACAGCGGAGAACGACGGGGACCTCAAGTCATTGCTCGGCTCAGACAGAGTTCACAGCAAAAGGCATCTACCTTTAATATGGTCTGAGGTTATGTGTCACTTCCAAATATTTCATCTGGCTTAGACACTAAACAACATCAATATTTATTGCATGCATAAGCTGGAAGGATTTATTATCTAAGTGGATGTAAATTTTGCAGATTATGCGATTTTTCACCAATCCGCATAAGCCTACTATACTTGCCCTGTCCCGCCCTGACCCCAAGAAGAATGTAACGACATTGGTCAAGGCTTTTGGAGAGTGCCGGCGTCTCCGGGAACTAGCCAACTTGGTACAGTCATCTTTCATCTTTCATTATTGACTTCTTTATAAAAGCATAATTGCAGATTAAGAAATACGAACTGACAAGCAATTATTATCAATCATAGACACTAATACTTGGAAAGAGAGATGATATTGAAGAGATGTCTAGCAGCAGCTCAGTTGTGCTCACAAATGTTCTCAAGCTCATTGACAAATATGATCTGTATGGCCAAGTTGCCTATCCAAAGCACCACAAGCAGTCTGAAGTTCCTGAAATTTATCGCTTGGCTGCTAAGACAAAGGTACTTAACCAACTTTTAGTTTTATGCGGTTGCCTCTTAACACTTGACAGAACAAGTCATAGGAAGAGTTTCCATTCCAAGCCTTGGTGGCTTACTACCAAAATTCAAATGTATGAGGAACTAGACAGTCTCTTCCTACATTTTAAAAGTAACTAATGAAATTTTTACTCATACCTTGTCGTCAATCCATCATAAATCTGGCTAGATAATAAATCATAAAGCAGTCTATCAACTGGGCCAAGAAATGCTCACCTGCTGTTTTTTATTACATGTGGTTAGTCACTAATGGCAATGCTATTCTGTTGCTTTATGTCCTAAAGGGAGTTTTCATCAATCCAGCTCTAGTGGAGCCATTTGGCCTCACCCTTATAGAGGCAGCTGCTTATGGTCTACCTGTCGTAGCTACAAAAAATGGCGGACCAGTAGACATTTTAAAGGTAACATGTAAATTATTTCTGCATCTCTTTCAAGTCCTGTTAGCTGAAATTTACCTGGATATTTTTAGTGATGAAGCATAGTAAAAAATAGGCACAAAAAATAATATAAAATTCTAGAACCTCATGCTTAGTGTAAGGCTCTTCAACATCTACTAATCTTGAAGCAAGTTTTAATGAGCTACAACATGTAATGGTCTATTCAATTTCTACGAACTTAGAATGTTTAAGCCATATCCTAGCCTACTCTGTTTGCTAAAGCACATTGTGCTTATCTGACTAATAGAAATGCCTGCATTCCCAGGCCCTGAACAATGGACTTCTAGTGGATCCACATGACCAAAAAGCCATAGGAGACGCCCTCTTAAAGCTTCTTGCTGACAAGAATCTTTGGGCAGAGTGCCGAAAAAATGGACTCAGAAACATACATAACTTTTCATGGACAGAACACTGCCGCAACTACCTATCCCATGTTGAACACTGTAGGAATCGCCACCCTACCAGCCATCTTGAGATCAAGACAATTCCTGAAGAACCAATGAGTGACTCCTTAAGAGATGTTGAAGACATTTCTTTGAGATTTTCAATGGAAGGAAACTCCAAGAACCATGGGGAACTTGATGTTGCAGCTAGACAAAAAACACTTATCGACTCTATTACAAAGATGACATGTTCAAACAAACATGTAGCTGTCACTTACACTCCTGGCAGAAGGCAAATGCTATTTGTTGTTGGTACCGACTGCTATAGCAGTAATGGAGAGATTACAAAAAATTTTCAAACAGCAATGATGAACATGATGAAAGCAGCCGGCCAAAGGTTGGGGTTGGGAAAAATAGGTTTTGTGTTGGTAACAGGCTTGAGTTTGAGGGAAACTATTGAAGCACTAAACAAATGCCCAGTAAATATAGAAGATTTTGATGCACTGGTATGTAACAGTGGAAGTGAAATGTATTTCCCATGGAGAGATATGAATGCCGATGAAGACTATGAAGCTCATGTTGAGTACAGATGGCCAGGAGAAAATGTAAGGTCAGTGATGATGAGGATTGCTCAAACAGAAAGTGGTACTGACAATAACATAACAGAGTATACAGATGCATGTAGTTCCAGATGCTACTCCTACAATGTGAAACCAGGTGCTGAGGTAGGTGAATAAGGGGAAGATACTCCATATTAGATTATTTACTGCAAATTTAAAGCTCTTCTTAAAGTTAAATCTTGATGGCAGATTCCTAAAGCAGATGATCTTCGCCAAAGGCTTCGAATGAGAGGTTTGAGGTGCAATCTTATTTATACACGTGCAGCGTCAAGGCTGAATGTGGTACCATTGTTTGCATCAAGACTACAAGCACTAAGGTTCAACTCCTTTTAACTTTGTAAAAACATGAGAAAGAAAAAATCCCTGTAGCAAAATGAAAAATAAAACAAGTATCACCTGATGCTTTCCATGTTTTTCAGGTATCTTTTAGTAAGGTGGGGAATTGATCTCTCCAATATGGTGGTGTTTGTTGGAGAAAAGGGTGATACAGATTACGATGAATTGCTAGGTGGCCTTCACAAAACCCTAGTCTTAAAAGGTATGGTAGAGTATGGCTGCGAGAAGCTTATTAGAAGTGAAGATAATTTCAAGAGACAAGATGTAATCCAAAATGAAAGCCCTAACATCACTCTTCTAGAGAATTATGAAGCCGAAAATATATTGGCAGCTCTGGAGACACTTGGGCCCAAGTAACTATTATCATCAACTTCTATATCTTTGAGCATAACCCTCAACGCAATACTGCGGCTGTTAAGTATGTAGCAACAGTTTCTTTTAAATTGTTTCTTATTACTTAGACCAAGTACATACCAACAATGTAATTACCATAAGTAGTGGATAAACAAATTGACATATCAAAATAGCAACAGAAACATACCTAACTGAATAAGAACTTGCAAAAAGATTTCAATGAAGCACATTTAGGTGTTTGTGAATAGCGGAGTGGATCCATTTTATCCAACTGTCCAAGGAAATGTCTACTTATTGAGCATGATAAATTTCTTGCAAAAGTTTATTTATGTCCACTTTGAAACTTGTGGCTTGCACTCTATCAGTACTATAATTTTTTTTTTCTCTTGGTTGTTTTTCTTTTAATAAACAAAAAGCTACTTATGGACCCACGATAGCCTATGCTCAAATCTAGAAAACTTGACATCTTTAATTGACCTGGTTAGCCTTCCCTGACCACTTGATGGGAAAAAGAAAACTAGGGGAAGTGAACGTAACTTCACCTAGCCTGAGGCAAACTACTAAACCTAGCTGATTACAATTATCCCTTTTACAAAATTTTTAATGACATAACAAAAAATCAAGTGTGTGATTTGACACTGAATGATGAATGATAAGTGGCGATGAGCCAATGACACAGTACATATGTGTTGTTCCGCTGGCAGACAACATCTTTTGATGTAGGGTTGATTACTTGATTACATATTTGAGAAATTGAAAACAATGACCAAAGGATCTCAGCACTGTAATATGAGAGCATTACCATGGTATGTTCCTGAAAAGTGACTAGTTTGGCAATAACTATAAACATTTCATCACATTTTGTAATTGTTGAAATGTAACATTACTTGTGGTTGAGGAGTGACCAGCTTCTCTCCACCTTCAAGCTATCCAAGGTTTTAGAGGTTTGTTGTCTTGTTGTTGACTGAGTGTCACAGTATATTCTTCTCCACAGGAGCATTTAATACCATGTGATATTCCATGTAAAAAACAACAGTACCTTTCAGTGTTGAAGAATCATCTAACTATAACAACTTGCAACTTCAAAACTCTCAAAAGATTTAGTTTTTTCGGGTCCATGGTGCAAAGGTTCATCATAAGAAAAATTTAACAGAAGAAAAATGTAGGAACCCACAGTTACCTTAATTTGTTCAAATTGGTCCTGCAGGGACTGAAGATACTTGATTTCTCTTTCTTTATCAGATAGAAATGCTTTGTGTTCCTCTTCAAGGATATCTATATCCACTGCTAAAAGTTCTAGTTGTCATCATCACACAATAAAACATGTAAATATAGAGCAGACCGCTGGATATAAAATCTAGCACAGCTTATAATTTTACTCAAATAAATTGAAGCCCAATTCCACCAACCCAAAAGTCTTTCCTATTGTGTAATTCTGAACTTAAGACACCCATTGCATTCTGTTTTTTGTTAATACATATCTTTAGACATGGACACTGATGATTAAATAAATGAACAAGGAACCTTGAAGGCATTTGCTCTGCACTTCACATCTCTAATAGATCACTTCATCTGAAACAATTAAGCAAGACTATATCAAATCAAAAGAAAGTGTTTTAAAAATATAGGAATGATAATCTCAAAAGCTATAAATTTCATTTTTTGAACAATTGCCGCTTTAGCTTTTATTTCCTTTTTTTAAAGTTTTTTTTTTCAGGAACATTTTGCTAGTTTTCCAACTGATTGTTGATAGAATGTATAAATTTATAGTAACAGAAAATATAACTTCTACAACCATATATAAAATAACTATTCTACAGGAAGAAGATACCTAAAACTCCAAGGAACATTTTGCTCAGTAGAATTTGCCAATACACACATTAATTTCACTAACATCATCAATGTAGTGATGTAAAAAAATATGAAATATTCCCGCCCAAGCAGATAAAAGAATAATGATGATAATTTGGAAATTGATTTCATTAGTCCTTCAAAAGAAAACTACATCAGGAAGAGTACCGAAATGAGAACTTTCCATTATATGCTTTATGGATTATAATCTCAATATGCCGCTGGCCACGATTTAGTTGAAGTTAATATGTGGTAAGATAGTAAGACATGCTAGCAATGCTGTCTAGTTTAGAAGCAGTCTTAATAATTTTTGTAAACAATTACATTGGCTCAATTATGAAGGGTATATAAATGTTCTAAGTAAGTTTACGTTTTATAGACCTTTGTCATCTTTACTATGATAATAGAATCATTTGCTGATTTAGTATTACATATGCATTTTAAAAATTCAATTGACTCAAGTAGTAGACATAATCAGGTAGTGAATGCGATATAAGTAAACAAGTTGAATCCACTTTCATGTTAAGGGGAATTTTCATCTTCTGCAAGAGTGGAGAGAAACCAATTCACTATTAAATGCTGCATTAGTTGAAGCAAGAAACTAGGCTCATGACTTTTCATTATCCAAGGTAAGTTCAGCTTTCATCTGAATAGTCTCATCAAGCTTGGCCTTGGCTGAATCCAAATGCTTGGTAGTTTCATTTGTCTATTCATTCCAAAGACTAATTGTAAGATATCAAGCCACTAATCATAAAACTCTATAATTATAGAGGATTTACCAGGTTGTCCTTTGTTAGAGGGCTACCAGTGACAAATTTCACTGCAATAGAAGCCTATTATGAGATGAAAGAACAGACATCATATTTTGGGCTAACACTCAATCAAGCTATTCGGATAACTTGTAGTTGTATAGTGCAATCAAAAGCACTGCCTTTTGAATAATTGATGTGTTTGTTTATGTCTATTGTGTTTAAACTTCTATAAAGCCCGAAAGAAAGAACCCATGATCATATACCATTAAAAGTTTCTAGATGTCAGATGTAAACCAAGAGAAAAGACAATTTTAAGTTGGCCACAAAGGCAACACTAGTATTTGTTAATAATATACAAGGCATCAGAGTTACATGAGGTATCTCTATTTCACCTCCCTAGTAAAGTATAAAAAGAAAGGGATGACCGATTAACACACAGTCATCTTAAACCAATGCCAGTAACATAAAGAAGTTAGTGCTAACTTCAAAAGGCAGTAACTTTACATCTTATACTAGGAAGTGGAAAAGTAATAGTGAAATGCATAAAAAAGCTTAAACATAGAATTTATGTTCCAATAATAAATGTTAATAAAGTTTGGCCAGACAAGCTATTGTCCAAAGAATATAAATAAATACCTTCAGTTCCCATCATTCTAACATCCATATCCAATTTATGCTTGGCCTGCAGCATTACGCGATGTTAACATTTATCAATCATCATTTTCATTTGGAACTATAAAATTTCAAGACAATTATTTGACTGACCTATAAGTAACAAGTATACAACTTACCTATAAGTAGTGAGAGAAGAAAAACAATGGATTAGATGATGATGTTCTTAGGTGTGATATGAATATCTTCTTGAGACTAAAGATTTACAACACTGAGCTTATGGTTTTCAGGTTAAATAATGATTTCTTGGAATAAACCACCAACCCTAGGAAATAGGGGTGGGGGATGGAATAACATTGATGTTCATGAAATGAATTCGTCTGGGGGGAAAGAAGGGGAATGACATGACAAGAATTATGGAAATGAACATCAAATGCTAATGACCAATGCAAACTACTAGGACAAGGGCTTATCATGGTCTTGTTCACTACAAGTTACTCACTAGAACCAACATATTGGCCCTTCCAACATAGACAAAAGATAATGTTATCTACAAAATTTGTTAAGGAATAACTGCTCGTGACTCTACCTTAACATGTTAATTTGTTTTGCTTGCTTCAAATTACTAATTTTATTAGGTAATTATAGCTTCTAGCAATCAAGGTTACAAAAGAATTAACAGGACAATACTAATCTATGCTCCTCCATTCTGCTGATGACATTGCACGAATCCAACCAATCCTGCACAAACAAAACATCACCTACAGGCTAGAAATTTTAAAGATTAAACCAATGTCACTTGGGGGAATATCAACATTTAACCTTTTGTTGTTGCAATTTGGAGCTAATATTTGCCCTAACCTTCTTATAGAAAGCTCTGCCCATCATATGCAATGAATTAACCATCACATCAAAGTTGATATAGTTGAGGCATATTCAAATAGAGATATTTTACTCTAAATTACCTCTTCTCCATGATCTTCGCAGATAAGTAGACCTTTTCCTGTTGGATTAGCTCCAAAGTCTGGATAAAACATGCCCAAAATGAAGAGAAAAACCAACAAGGAAGCAAAAAATTCACAAGACACTGACAAATTACATTATGCATACTTTCTCAACATGTCAGAGTAAAGATAAAGTTGCTCATTTATGGATAATTGCATTTTATATGCAAACTACCTTTAAGATTAACCAGTTTTTTCTAAATCTATCAAAGACCTCATTAGCCTTCTATTCCTACCACTTTAACTAGAGCCCACATAATTGACAATTACGTAGTAATGTTTTAGTAATTCAATATCTTTGCTCGCTAACAACATGCTATGCTTTCCTAGTGTAGACAAGCATATCAATTCATATGAAAATTGAATTTTCTAAATGGAAAGTAGTAATGCATCCTTAAAAATGTAAGAATTTACTTGTTTTCAATGTTTCCAAATGCATTAGCTCTTATATTGCAGTTTTAATTTCAAATAAACGAGCTCATGCAATACTAAAAACCTAATTAGATTTACTATGATTTGACTCTTCCCAGATATTTCATATCTTAGATAGATCAATCTAAATGATTGAATGAACCTTAAATCTATACAATAAAAAAAAGGTATTTCTCATCATGGAAAACACCTTATCTATTTCTAAGGACAAGGCAGATGAATGATTTGTAATGCCACTGAGCACACATCAGCATCTAATTATCTAACAAATGTAAAAAAAAAAAGAAAAAGAAAACATGCACTACAAGAGAAGTACCTGGGCTAGAGTGGACAAATCAGACTCCAAAAAAATGGAATTTTTTTGCTTTTCTAATATCTATAAGCATATCAAACCCTTGCTCTTCATCATCTTCTCCAAATCTTCTTTTAAATGCATTGTTGTAGTTCTTGCTTAAAGTAAATTCAAAGAATATTATCTTGTTTCAAAATGCCAACATGAGGATTAAAGACTTGATGCTGCCAGTGTGGTGGAGCAAATGAAACCATCTTAACCAATCATAGATCAGCGAATGAAGAAAATAGATTTGAAAAGCCATTACATTCCATAGAATAGTGTAGAACTCGTTTTGAAAAACATGTGGACTTAGTTGTAAGTGTCAAACCTCATTTAAGATACCCACATAATCATTGCATTTTTTTTTCAACTATCAAGGACAAGTATGAAGGTAAGGAACACGTTCTTCAGACTAAAATTATAGGTTCCCACACCAAATGCTCCAAGGAAGTGAAGAAATATTATGCCACCAAGATCAGGCCATTTTTGTGGAAATGACTACAATAAAGCCTTTGGGAGCAAAATTCATTCGTATCTTAATCACTATAGTATGTCTTAGAACCGCTCAATCGGTAATCTATTATTGATCATAAGGGAAAATATATGTTAGACTCTATTAAAATTGGCAAGGAAAAAAAACACTAATGAGTAACAAAAGGCAACAAGTTTAGAAGAATTAAAAAAAAGTTTCAAGACCAACCCTAATAATATATTCTTTAAATTATTTTATTGCCTTTTTGTCAAATTCGTAATGAATTGTTTTTGAGACTTCACCTTACAGAACAAAATGAATGCTTGGAAATTAGGCTTCGAAACATAAAACCCAAAAAACAAAACCATTGGACAATGTTTAGTGCTGTACGTTGACATCAGCATCTAGTAAATCAAGTTTTCTTGAATAGACTAGTTGAGGAATTAGAAGGATAAAACTAACTGGCATTAATCTTACTCTATGAGACTTGAATAGTAGCGATCAGCGTTTGCTCTTCAGCTGATGCCTTCGTCATTTAATCCTCGAAATTTGCACCAAAAATCAACTCTACTCACTTGCTCACAAAAAAGAAACACTTATTCATTCACCAATAAGTTCATCAAGCCAATGTTTGTTTACCAAATGTTTTTTATGGTTAATCTGAAGGTGACAAAGAAGCTAGGCAAAATTACCATTCATTTGAGAGTGAAGCGTCTGCATTTGCTGGAGATAATTATCCATTTTTGTTCCTCCACTCGTAGATCAAAATCCTAGTTTCTCATATTGTGTGGAGAAATTTGTACCATCTGCAAAATATTGAAAAATTAAGATGCTGGTGCAAAAAGAAATAGAGGGAACCACAAAAATATAAGGCCTAAGACCATTAAATAGCCTCTGAACTTTGGTAACTTGTACATATAACCCCTTGAATTTTGAATTGGGCCAACTTGCCCCTCCAACTTTGGTAAGTATGACACTTAAGCCCATCGAATGATGAAAATGAGACATGTGATTTTTTTCCGTTACAGAATCAATGCAAATTGGTTGTATGATGACTAAAACAAAAATAAGAGAAAATTTAAAGGAGTTTGGCCCTTCCTAGGTCATCTTTTTATTCTCTATCTTTAACCACCATCATCGCCATTGAAAAGGATTTCCACCACACCAAGCTCTTATTGTCGTCCTAAATTGCATGCCATTTTTCACTTCAGGAAAAAAAAAAAGAATAGATGATTTAAATTAACTATAATATAGAGAAACATATAAAAAAGATAAGATGCAGAAGAGTAGCAAAAGATACAGATGAGAAGAAACTGAGGAAGTAGTAGAAGAAGCAAAGATTTTTATTTTTTTTGCAACCTTCCTAGAAGAATTGCTATTTACTTGTTACTGATCCACTTTTTCTTATTTTTATTTATTTAAATATATTTTGTCTAAATCTAAATTTTTTTCTAGTAAACGAAAAGTTCATATAATTTTATAAAAGAAAAGACTTTAACCATTTTTTCTTTACTTTTTTTACCTTTTTATCTGTCTCCTATTCATCTGCTTCACATCTCCTCATTTCCATCTATTTTACTTTGTTATAGCTAAGTTTCATCATCTTCTCATTTTCTAATTGAAGCTTCGACCAAACAAATTGACAACAATGAAGGTCGGTCAAGGTACTAAGCCACTGACACACATCCAGCGCCTTGATACTAGTTGATTTTTGGTGAAAAGAGGAAGAAGGAACCAAACTCAGTTGAGTTTATCAGCCGGCCACCCATGGCTTCTTGTAGCTCATCATCTTGTGCACAATTGTCACTAGAAGTAAGCCCACCAGAAGGAACTGTAAGACCGGCCAGAACATGCTCATGGGGATCACGGCCGACGGATCCTTGGTGAGGCAGTGAACTGGGCGGCTTTAAGTCTCTTGAGCTCGAGCAGGGTAGCGGTGACCATGGCAAAGAGGGAGAAGACAAGGTCCCAATTATTTGTTGTGGGGTGAGCGGTGAGCCTTGGGGTTTCTAAAGGATGCTGCCAATGAAAAAGATGGTGAAAGAGGTGGAGGGGTTTTGGAAGAATTATCTAATTTGGCGGTCCATGGTGGTGGCTTGAGAGATGGACCAAAGGTGGTCATTTGGGCGTCAAGAAGGTGGTGGTGGTCGAATTGGAAGCATTTAGGAGAAAAAAAACAATTGTATTCATGAGAAGAAAACCAAAGTCAGGTTTTTGGAGTTTTCTATAATTTTTGTTTCGGTCATCTTACAACCAATTGCATCATTTCTATAATAAAAATAAGTATTGTGCTTCATTTTCATCATTCGAATGGGCTTAAGTGTCCCACTTGCCAAAGTTGAAAGGGCGAGTTGGCTTGAGTTAAAGTTTAAGGTGTTATGTGTCTAAATCACCAAAGTTCAGGGGCTATTTATAGTTTTAGGCCAAAATATAAAGCACCTGTTTTAACCGTTTTTATTCTTGGTCCTATGGGCCTTGTTTAGGCCGTGTACAGGCCGAACCTCCAATAGAAGTTGTTTTTGTTTAATTGAATAGAGCACTGGATGTGAGTGCCCAAACTTGTATCTTCCATCCAAATCCCTAATCTTTCTTCGAGATTTGGACTTCGGACTAAAAGACTCGTTTACTTTCTTTCCTGATTCCTTTGCAAGTGGAAGAACAGTAATTGAGTATGCAAAATTGTGCTTCATTTTTTTGGGTTTTTATCTTTCTTTATTTGAATGCTACTATATTTCTTACATATTGGATTTTTATGGCTTGTTAGGTGTGGAATACCATGTGTTTTTCTTACTTTTGGCGTCTATTAATGACAGTTTGGTCCTGAACATAAATTGAGACTGTAATGAGCTTTAAATTGTTCTGTTATATATTTAATTTGAGATGAATTCGCTGAAATAGCTTTTTTACTATTGTTCGTCGTCTTGTGGTTTGATTTCATGAGTTGTGTTGTGAATATTTCAGTACGCTAATACTAGTATGTATATTAGATTCTTTGTAAAAAAACAAGCTCCCATTTTGAGAGGTTTGCAAGTTTTAATGGGTTTTGAGATATTTTGGCTTTAGTTCAATTGTTTCTTTGAATTCTACATGTGTTCTTGTTTAATTGGTTGGGCGATTTAATAAGATCGTGGGCATTTCCATTTTCACTAGTTTACCTTGCACATTCTGTGGAAATCATCTGATTTTTGTTAAATGTTCTTGAATCTCACTCATTAGTTCTTAATCTTGGCTTCAATAGCAACTGATGCTTTCTAATTGTCAGCCATCCATTTACAGGGCACTACTTGAAAAGGCAAGACCCCAAAGTTATTCCTTATTCATCCATTCCTGGAGTTTTCTTGTCCAAATTCCATCTTAGAGATCTTATATCAAAGATGGTTGATACATTTTTCTGTTTATTTTTTGCAAAAGTTTTATTTAACAAAAGTTGCACACCTTTTTACTCAAAATTTGAAAGTATGTCAAGTGTATAATGCAAACAAAATCAATACATCGTAAAAGAGGTCTAGAGTTCAAGTATTGTTATGCTAAAATTCTGGTATAAGACCCACATTCCTAAGATGCCAAAAGTTGCCCTCTGCGTGATCCATGTATGATAGAAAGGTGTCATACTGGATAATGAAAGTTGTTTGGATTATGCATCTTGTTTCTTAAATATGGTGTTAATATTGTGGAAGGGTTATGTATTTTTGGCATGCGATAGTTTGAATTGAATGACTTTGTGATTTTGTTGGTAAGAGTGGAGCTGATTATTTATTCAAATTATTGCTTTGTTGATTTGGCCTGGTGATCGCTGAACCAAAACATTATAAATGTAAATTTAAGAGGCTTTGGTTTGTTGAAGATAATTGCATGAAAAGATCTAATGTCCCTGTTATATTTTGAAGCCGAAGTTGAGCAATTTATTGTTTTCTGTGAAACTTAAAGGGATTTCTCTTTCTACACAGAGGACCAATTCCTAGCTTTGATTCTGATTAAAATTGTTCTCTAATATCTGTTGAAGCATATAAGAGGGTTAAATTAACTAGTACTACTTATCTTATAATGAAGTCACATATCTAACTTAATGTACTAGAAATAGAATACAGGATGATCCTCATGACTATTTTACTGTTATGGTTCTTTTTTCTTTTTTCCAACTAAATCTAAAAACCAACAGCATTGGAAGTGCAACCATTACCCCTTATTGTCCCTTGCTTTGAATTTCTCTGAATTTTCACATTGATTGAAACAGCAGTTTAGGTTGTCCAATGTGCTATTACTGGTGATGTGCAGTTGGGTCCATCATAATCTCTGATTCCATAATTTCTTGTCTAATGTTAAGTTGGTTCAAACATCATGGAAGCTAAATTCATTCGCTTTCTTAAGATTGTGGGTGCTGGATACAAAGCTAGAGCTGAGTCCGAGGAGCGCCAATTATTTCTCAAATTAGGATATAGTCATGAGGTTGAACTAGCTGTTCCTCTTGGTGTTTGTGTTTTCTGCTTTAGAAACAATGTCATTTGCTGCACAAGACTTAACAAGCATAGGTTGCACCAATTCGCTGCTATTGTGCACAGCTGCAAGCCTCCTAAAGTCTACAAAGGAAAAGGTATAATGTACATCGATGAAGTTTTAAGGAAGAAACAAGGAAAGAAATCAAAGTAAGTTATCCTTTATTGTAAAACAGTTTTGAATATTTTTGTGGCTGAACTCTCCCTTTTCTATTTAGCAAAGCTTCGGTGAGCTGCTGAGTCAAAATTTATCTGTAGTTATTTAGATTCCTGCATCATTTTAAGAGCTTGGCCCATTGTTTTGCTAATGTACAATAAATGGCTTTGCATGTAGGTTGACATAGTTAGGTATAGCCTCAAGTTGTAGGTCTTGATGTGATCTAAGAGTGGATATTTTGTTGTCTTAAAGTACTCTTCATCTTTCAAGTGCAAGGAGCTTATTTTAGATTCTTCAACTAAAATCATATTTGTTCCTTTTACACCGAAAAGAAAACGTCAAGGCTATAAAAATTTTGTTACAAAATTACATAGGCCATCAAAGTCAAGGCAAAGAGATGCATCGCACAAAAGACTCGTAACAGCGCCCTCAATAGTGTTTAAACTTATAATTGAGCATTAAGCACCTTCAACTAACCTCTAATTCTTAGACTTAATTTGTTGTGGCTGCCCACCATAGAATAGAAAAGGAAAAAAAAAAAGAAAGAAAGAAAGTTACTGCTATACTATATCTATGCAAGATCATCATTCCGTGTTGTAGTAACACGCTCCCATCAGCTTTTCATCTTTTTGTATTTGTTGCTTGCTAGTTGCTACTACCATGTGCAAACACAAGTTACAAAACTAACTACTACGTTACAACTCTAATTTCTCACCCCAAATAGATGAAACTTTATTTCAGTTTATATATATGCTACTGTATTGCTTCTAACTTTTCATATGATTAATATACAGGGTTGAGCAATCACAATCACAAATATAATTAGTAGGTTTATTAGTTTTAAGTAATATGATTAGTTCATTAGTCAGGGCATGCATTACACATTAAGAAAATGGCCAAAGGCCAAATAAAGTTTTAAATCTAATCACCTTGAATTTGTTTGATGATCATATACATTCTTTGTTTCGTTGCCAAATAAGTATTTTTCTACAGATAAAGGAATCTATACAAACATTGTGGTGCCTATAATAATTTGTACATTGACTCATAATTGTATCTAGCTAGAATTTGTACATTGACTTTAATTAAATGATTGTCACATGTCACGACTAACAAACTTATTATTTTTGGTTTTTTTTTTTCACCCAAGTCACAACTAATGAACTTGACTTGAGTATTCTCGATACGACAAACAAAAATCTTGAATATTCTCGAAGCATACCAAGACAACGCAAAACAAAACGAAAGATAAAAAGAAGCCGAATTTTTAAACGGTCCGACTAAAGTTTCTAAAATAATAATCCAACCACCAAACTATTCAGTATACGACATCCGTCCAAACGGTATACGCCTTAGTCGAAAAGCCAACGTTCTTGTCTCCCACCGCAAACTATTGAAATCGGAGATGCTGGGCTTCGAGGAAAGGGAATGGCATGGAGAAAGATTCCTTTGGTTGGTTGATTTGCCGTTTAGCGCTATCAGGTTTTCTATATGGACAACGTGGCAAATAAATTGAATGGGCTTTAGATTACATCATGGGCCGAAGCCGATGACTTTTCCATGAACTGCCGAACCTCCTTGAGAAACAAACTTGCCTCGGGTAAATTGGGCACGCCGGCAAATCCATGAAACGCACCTGGATACTCCACCCATTTCACTTCCTTCCCCGCCTTCTTCAACCCCTCGCAGTATCTTTTCTGCCAATTGTGCAACGGATCCAGCCCTCCCACCACCAGCAGCGTCGTCGGGAACTTCACATTTGAAATATCCGCCGCCTTAGGCCCGAAAACATTCGCCGCCGGGTGGTTGCGATCCGACCCGTCTGGTAAGAACGCCTTCCAGAACCAGTCCGTAAGATTCAGAGACAGAACCGGGCCGCGCGACAGTTTCTTCTCGTACTCTGTTCTCTCTTCACCGCCGCAGAACGGCTGGATAGAAATAAGCCCGACGATGTTGAGGTTACGGAACTTGTATTCTCCCGCTCTGACCGCCACGTGGTGCGCCAGGTTTCCACCGGCGCTCTCTCCAGCGAGGAAGTACCGCTTCGGATCACAAACTTGGGCAAAATTATCGCTCAACTTTTCGTCGATGAACTTCAAGGCGTCGAATCCGTCTTCGTACTGGCACGGGAAACGGTGCTCGGGTGCAAGGCGGTAGTTGACGGAAAAAACGACAGCGTTTAGCTCCCTGGCTAGCCTACGGCACGAGGCGTCCACACCGGCCGAATCAGCACCGAAGAACGCGAATCCTCCGCCGTGGAAGTAAACAATCGCCGGAAGCCTAACATCAGGCTGAGATTGGGGGGTGTAGGCCCGAAACCACAGGTGGCGGGAGGCGTCGATAACTGTGTCGGAGGAACTGACGCCGTGGATTGGAGTATTGGAGGGAGGCGTTTTTCTGTCAAAGAGTTGGGACAAGGAGCGATTGACGGTGCCGTTGGAGCGGCAACAAGCCTTCATGGAGAATGAGAAGAGCGAGAGCTGGAGATTGAGCATCCATGGAAGCTTGGGCATATTATCATTCTTCCCCATGTGTTGATTTGAAGTGATCAAGGCCAGGAACTGATCGCGTAGTAATCGGAATTTGTATGCGCGACGACGGTGCAGAGCAGAGAAATAATCAACGATTGCCGACTGGAGATATTCTGAGGATTATCGTGTCACGTGTCCACTGCAAACTAAAACCGTTACTTTCTGTAACGGACAACTGAGAAAGGGACGTGTATTGTTTGCGGAGTCCCAAGCTACAACTAGAGGTGGGAACCGGGTCGGACCGGCCCGGGACCGGCCGGTCCTGGGCCTGGGTCCTGAGGACCGGGCACGGCCCGGTTGTAGGCGGGGCGGTCCGAGCCGTCGGCGGGGGCAGGGGGGGGCGGGGGGGCGGGTTTCATTTTTTTTTTTTTATATATATATATATATATATATATATATATATATATATATAAAATAGAACAATTATTAATTATATAAGTCATAAATATTTTTAAGAAAAAACACCACCTCCGGTGTAAGTTTTATTAAGTTAAAAAGCCAAACGGCACTTACAAATAATCGGAACGTGCCTTACATTTTGAAATGGCAAAAACGTTCCGGAAATGATAAATAATAGAAACCTATGATCTGTGCTGAACAGCATAATCAGATCAAATACAAACTACATGTATGATTGAAAAAAAAAAAATTCAACTCTCGGTATCGGATATTACCTCATCATCCGAACTCTTTTGGTCTTGATGCCGGAGTGCTGCGAGGCCCCAATCTCGGTTGCACACGCATACTTCTACCGCGTCGGGTGTCAATCTTGACCGTTTTTCTGTTATCACCCGTTTTCCGGCACTAAACGCTGCCTCGGATGAGACGGTCGATACTGGAACGGCAAGAATCTCTTGTGCGATTATCGACAAGATCGGAAATCTTGATCTCTTTTGTTTCCACCACTCCAAGATGTCGAGGTCGCTTGTCTCGAATGATGTGTTGAGATAGTCATCGACCTCAGCTAATCCCGATGTCATCGGTCGGGGTCGTTTGAGCATTTGGAGCGCCGGGTTGAATCTTGAGGAGATTGATCTCCTTGGAGGCTCAGTTTGAGAAGCTTCGGATCTTACCTTATCCGAATGCCGCTCACAATATAACTTGTATAAAGAATGCAAGTACTCGGAAGCAGAAGCAGACATAGCCAAAACATTTATATGAGACATTTCTAAATAAGTATGAAAAATTCCTTCAAGCAGTGTTGTTGTGCCCGTTAATTTTACATACGGGTCAAGTAAAGAAGCGACTAAAAAGATAGGTGGAATGTTTGAGAAATATTGAAGCCACTTAGCCCGCATGGCTTCAACAGTCGGTTTTAACAACTCATCAATTTTAAATTGATGTAAAGCATATGTGATGTTCACTAAATGAAACAAAACTTGATGACTTGTTGGGTAGTAAACACCAGAGAAAAATTCAGTTGCCTCGTAAAAAAACTTAAGCAATTCACCGGTTTTGGAACATTTCTCCCAAATTTCAGTCGTAAGAAATTCAGAACCCATTTTTAAATTCATGAAATGTGACAACAAATTTGCATACGGTAATGCATCTTGCAACATAAAAAATGTGGAGTTCCAGCAGGTTGGGCAATCCAATTTAAACCGTTTCCAAGAAAATGGTTTTTGATTTTCAATACAAAAGCTTTTAAATTCACGAAAAATAGCAGGTCTGGACATCAAATATTTTAATGAGTTTCGAATAGGCAAAATCTCATTTTGGAGAACTTCTAAACCCTTTTGCACACAAATGTTCAAAATATGGCACATGCATCTAACGTGAAAAAATGCACCGTTGAGCGGTGGTTTTAAGTTTTGACTCAAAAGGCGAGCGGCAACATCATTATTTGAAGCATTATCAAATGAAATGCACAGAACTTTATCAGTACAAAAATAATCACGTAAAGTTTCTAAGATACAATTAAATATTTGAAAACCAGTATGATCTGTTTCAATAACCTTAAATGACAAAATTCATTTTTGCATTATCCAATCAGAATCAATCCAATGAGAAGTAACACAATAGAATGATTGACCTATAGGTGATGTCCACATATCAGAAGTAAATGCCACACAATGATCAAGAGCAGAAAAATATGCTTGCAAATCTGATTTTCCGGCTTCAAATTGTCTAAAGCTTTCTTTCCTAGCAGTTTTCCTAGATACTTTTCTAAATGCAGGATTTAATTGTGATTTTATCCAAGATTCTAGGTGGACATCTTCAGCTTGTGAAAAAGGTTTTTCGGTAAGCATCATCCAATTTACCATACCTTCTCTACAAGATTGTTGGTTAAAACGAAATATACCTGGTCCGCCGGCGCCGGTTGTAGACCCAAGTTGTGTTTGTCCTCCACAACTAGTCCCGGTGTTAGGGAGGACGTTAGCATGTTGATTTTCAATATGCTGCTTCAGCGTTCCAGTGCCGGAATTCTTTCTATGCATAAATTTTTTCCCGCAATGTTTGCATTTTCCGTACCTCGACTCCCCTTTGTTTATGAGCTCATAATGCTCCCAAACCCAAGCAGTTAGTCTCGTGGATTTACCTTGTGCTTGAGTTTCCTCCACGCCGGGTTCATGACTTGTAGGCGTCGGTTCTGTTGACGGATTCCCGGACGCCATCGCATCCAACTCTTCCACTTCATCATCGGATAATTGATCGTCGAGACCCAAATCGTAATTCGTCATATCGATTCCGGCATCATCGTCGTGAAACTCTTGAATTGAAATGCCTTTATCGGCAGGCCGAGATCGGCGACGGAACAAGGCTCGGAGGCCGGTGTTGCGGGAAGATGAACTATCTGTTGACTTGCCCTTTCCTTTTGAAGCCATGCCTCACGTACTAATAGTAGTGATTAATGCAAAATCAAGAGAGGATTATGAAGATATTAGGGAGAGATTAGTAAGAAATTTGGAAGAGATTAAGAAAATAAGGAGAATGGTTGAGAGAATATAGTAGATGAAGAAGAGATGTTGAGTGATTGTGTGAGGATTGAGTGAAAATGGCATTGGTATTTATAGGGGGAGGGGAAAAATTAGTTTGACCAAAAAGTCCTTGAAATTTAGTTGTTGGGAGGGGCAAAAATGAAATTTTGGGGGCTGAAATGGAGCAGAAAGCTGTTGGAGGGCCTGCTGTGTAATTAGCCCTTTTTTTAAAAAAAAATTTTTGCAGGTTAACGTTACTGGCAGGGAGCCGTTGCGGCGCGTCGGCGGGGCGGGTCCGGCGGGGCGGTCCCGGTCCGGGTCGGGCCGGTTTGCGTGGCGGGTTCGTCTGGTCCGGGCCGGTCTTTTTTGCGTCTCCCTCCTCCTATTGGGCCCATACTCGGCCCATAATATTGCGGGCTTCTTGCGGGGCGGGGCGGGGCGGGTTTGACCGGTCCGGGCCGGGTTTGACGGCGGTCCGGTCCCGGTTCGGTCCGGGCCAACCCGGCCCACGTCCCACCTCTAGCTACAACTACCGACGTTGAATAGCTCACCCTCTAAATTATTATTAGTAGAGAGGAGTGCTTACATATCTCAAAATTTATATTTAAAATTTTTGTTTGCACCTGAATTTTGGATTGTGTCATATTTTACCCCAGGCTTCTCCAACAATATATATTTTATTTTTATTTTTTATTATCTTATAATAATTTATAATGTATAGTAGTCATTTTCAGTAAATTTAGTTAGTATGGTATTTTTTTTATATTAACGAATATTTTAAATAGTCAATTTTTTCTTTCTGAAAATATAAAAAAAAATTAAGAAGGTAAAGTGTAATGAGAAGCAAAATGTATATTTTTGAAATAGGGGTGGAATTTGTATTTAACCCAATTTTATACGTTTAATCTATATTAGAGAAAAACGTTAACCTTTTTAAATTTTAATTAATTTATGTTACTCAATATTTTGTATAAATTTTAGTAAAATTATTAATATATTTAACAAAGTTTTGACTAGTTATTTGATCAAAGAATAATACACCGACCCTTTTACTTGTTGGAGTAGTATTCCTTTTTTTTTTTTTTTCTGTTACTGGGGTGACGCGTGCGTATACGGTATACTCAGTACAGGTGAAAATAATGGCTCCATGTTGAATAATAAGTCATCTAGTTTTTTCTAGAAACTAATAGACATCCTGGGCTTTGTTGGGGGTGGTAAGTAGTAACCACGGTAGCTCGCTATCTTTACGTCAAAGTCCAATTGGTAGGCACCTACGGTCCTGCAGAGCTATTGGAAGGGCTGGGTGGCCTAAGGCATTCCAATTGCATTGCTGCGAAACTCAACTCAATTTTTTTGGGAGAGATTGAATAATTAATTATTTAATTAATTATTTAATTTATTTTAATTTTTTACTTAATTTTTATATTAATTGAAATTTTATAATTTAAATAACCTAAAAGATTATTTAAAATATTTTTTATTTGAAAATATTTAAGTATTTTTATCAAATTTTCCTTTTTAAGTTGGGTACAGGGAAAATTGGTAAAAAAAATTAATTACTTTATAAAAATTTTATTAGTAATTATTAAGTAGATAGAGAATTAGGTTTCAAGTCACATTGATTTTGAACAAAAAATAAATAAAATTAAAAATAATAAAATTTTCAATAAATTTTTAAATTGAAAAACGACATAGCTTTACTTAAAACCCCAAATTTCCTGCTAATCTTTTTTATTTCCTAAGCCAATTGTTGTTATCACCTAAGTTGGGCCCTCAAATTCTGCTGTTATTCTTATCTAGATTCATAAAACAAGAAATATTGATGTGTATTTAACCTATTGTACTTTATTTATTAGGTCAAACAGGCCTCTAAAATGGGTTAATACAGCTCAATTAGATTAATCAACTCCAACTGAGTTATTTGGACCAGAGGTCGTATAACCAAAGAACATATATACAAGGGAACTTCAATGGATTAACTTTAATAATTTGTCAATCATTAAGTTTTCAAGAGGTTTCGAATTCAATCACGTATGACTTAATGACATCCTCAATTCAGTAAGGCGGGTGACTACTCTATCCATAGTGGATAAAGATGCAGCGTGGAAACAAAATAAATATTAGATGTAGCAAAGATTTTTTAAACACTATTTGACTAATTAATAATCCTCTTTATAAATATTATAATTTCATATTTTTATATTTTCAAATAATAATATTTCATTTTTCATGTGAACTTAAATTGATAATTAATACTTTTCATAAATATAAAGCTGGATTTGATTCGCCATTTTAGAAGAAATGATTTTTTTTTTACAGCTAGTTCATGATTACAATCAATAGTGAGTAAAGTGACATCTTACAATCCAACAATAGCATAAATCTCTAAAGAATAACAGGAATATAAAATTGGTTACTAAAATAGTTACTTATTCCTTCAATACCTAATGAAATGAAAAGAATCAGAATGAGCTGAACCTTCCATATAAACCAAAATAAATATGAAATATATTACTCACAAATAACTAAACAAAGCCCAAATAGAGTATGACAAAATAGCCAAAATGAATAATAGATAATTAGACCAAATAAAAGGTGAATCAATCTCTAAATCTCTAATAGTAAATCAACCAACATAAAGTCTAATAAAATAAATAGATAAAATTTTTTTGACACTATCACCCAATCCATAGCATATTTTAAGGATCTAATTTCCTTTAATAAAAGTTTGAGTCAGAAGCATGTTTTAAGGATGTAGAAAGTCTTATTTTCTAAACTTTGGAAAACTTATATGTTAAAATAGAAAACATCTAAAAAAATGTTTTCTATTTTATAACATGAGGTTTCCAATGTTTAGAAAATAAGGTTTTTCATATTCTTAAAACAAGTTATGCATCAAACTTTTGTCAAAGGAAAATTGAAGAAAAAAATTAGAAAAATTTTCCAAATCCAAACACCACCTAAACAATTGTGCAATTTACCCTTTTTAGGGGATTTGGACATCTTTAGAACCTAAAGCACAAAAGAGAGCTGCAGTAGGAAAAAAGGAAAAAATTACCAAAACCTCATTGAGATTTAGTCAAACCTACACTTTTGCCATTTTGTTTGGAATACCTACACTTAACCACTCAATGGTTAACTCCATTAGTGACCATTAAGGCAAAAAAGGAAGATTTTGACCCTTCAACAACCTTTGTTTTTGTGTTATTTAGCTCCATTGATATCTCCAATTTTTAATGCGATTGTTAAATTAAACTGAAGCACTGATCTTAAGTTGTTTAGCTATTAAAGTTAATTAGATAACTTATTTTTTTTGTTAACTATATAATACATTTATATCCCATATGAGAGAAATTTAAGAAGTCTTATATTAATATATAGGCTCAAGTTTTAGAGCATAAGTGTCTGCTGATTATCCTTTTCACAGAGGATAACACATATGGTGTGAGTAGTTGTTTTGTTAACCAGTTATAGATTTGGGTTATTACAGATAGTATTAGAATCGACTCGGGACCACAAGGATGTGGTATATTGGGTGTGCACATGCATCATCTACTGAAGCTAATCCTAGATTAGAAAAGTTACTTGGTCAGAGGCCAAGTAATTCAATTAGAGAGATTATTAGTTTAAGAGACCAAGTAATCCAAGAGACCCAACGAGGATGTTGGATAAATGAGGAGAAGGAGTTTATAACACTCTCATACCCTAAAAAGGAGAAATGTGGAAAATTTTATGTGGATATATAAAGGAAAGTTTGTAACACTCTCATATTTCATATGGTAGAAATGTTGGAAGTTTTATGTGGATATAAATCTCAAGTTTCAAAGTATAAGTACTTAGCCTATGCGGTACGAGTAGATGTTTCATTGACCAGTTTCTAGAATTGGGTTATTACAAATTAGGATCTAAAGAGGGGTATCAAGACAGTTACAATGATAAACATTCAAAGTCTTGATTGATCTATCTATGCATCAATGATTAGTTTTAGGAATCCAATGATAGATGTTGACTTAGGCCAAAAAGAATTATGTTTTTTATTGCCTTCAGCTACATGTAGGGGTGATCACTATTCGGTTGAAACCGAAAAAACCGAAAAACCGAATTAATTTAGAAATTCGGTTTGGTGAATTCGGTTTTTCGGTTCGGTTTTGGTTGAAACAGAATAAGGAGAAGTTCGGTTTCGGTTCGGTTTTGGTTAAGGCAATCAGTTATTTCGGTAACCGAATAAACCGAATTTTTATTTCTTATGTAAGTTGGCAGATATCAAAGGAATGGGGGTTGAATGTAAGATAAACAGAAGATTGATGGCTTATATTAGGTTTGGCCATCTTAGACTGGGAAAAAGAAACAGGCGACAAACACGGCGGCGGCGTTGCGCCGTTGACCACCGATTGCTAAGGCTGACTATACTCCAAAGATGACACCTTATCCGAAGACAGAGGAGGTCGTGATGGAGTGTTCCATCGTCCAGAAAAATGCTTCTCTGCTCTTGAACTCGAGACGCCGCCGCCGACAACCCGCCAGTCAAAAAAGAGAAAGCTCCGAAGTTCGCTGCAAAGGAGAGAAAAAAAAAGTAAGCCGACATGGTACAGTGGAGGAGAAAGTGCAGTCGATGATTTCACTCTCAGATGCCCAATTTTGGCTGAGATTCGTGGAGAATGTTCTCCTATGAAGCCGCTGACGCTGAGATCGTGGAAGAAGAATAATTTTGGCCAAACCTCAAATTGCTCCTCCATGTATAATTAATAGTTAAAACAGGCAACATATGTTTATAGTATTACATTTTAGTCACCAGGTCTAGATTATAAGTTAGTAATTCGGTGCGAAACCGAATCGAACCGAAACAATTCGGTTCGATTTTACTTCGGTTTCATTAGTCATTTCGGTTAATTCGGTTTATTACAATAAAAAACCGAAAACCGAAAAAACCAAAAATTTCGGTTCGGTTTTAACCAAATTAACCGAACGATCACCCCTAGCTACATGGAAGAAATGTGAGAAGCCTTTTATGAATATATAAATGAGGAGTTTATAACACCCCTATATCCTACATGGGAAATATGTAGAAAGTCTTATGTGGATATATAAACTCAAGTTTTAAAGCATAAGTACCTAGCCTATATGCTGTGAGCAGATATTACGTTGACTAGTTTCTAGACTTGGGTCGTTACAAACTAGGATCTTATAAGGGATATGAAAATAGTTACAATGATAAATATTCAAAGTCTTGATAAATCTATCTATACATTAGTGATCAATTTTAGGAATCCAATTGTGGATGTTGACTTAGACAAAAGAATTATGTTTTTATTACCTTCAGTTTTTTTGATTGAATTGTTTCTTGTTTCGTGCATTAATTAATCCTGTTATTGACATAAACCCCCCCAATTCCTTGTTCACATAGTATAAATTAAGTTATAAATCCTCCAAGGGAATGATATTTTACTCACACTTCTTAGTGGTTTAGGTTTTATCTTTGATAGCCTAGAATGGCACATCAACAAGCTTTGGTGTGGATAAGAAATTTCACTTACTACTTGGTAGTGGCTGTACCTCGACAGTGTCTCTCTCCAGCCCATAAACTAGTCGTTTTTCTTTTTCCCTAACTTTATTATATGCTTCTGATTAAAAAAAATTACTATTGGCAACACCCTCAATGTGTTATAAGCATCTATAATTAACCAAAACTAAAGCAACAAGCATAAGATATGTAATTACAATTGCTACTGATGATGATAATGATGATGATGAAAATAACAAAAACAACAATAAGGAAATCAAATGCAATCCTATAGACCAAATTGCGATGAAAATTTTTAAGGACATTATCTTCAATACTAACCAAGAAGTAGCATATGATAGCTTTCATTTGCCACTGTGCAAGTCTTGGGAGGCTCTATTCTTAGAAAAATTATTTGTAAAGGAGAAAGTATCAGACAAATTAAAATAATTTTAAAAAATTAATATTACATAGACATAGTTACTTTGAGTTAATAGATTTTATTTAATTAGGGACTCATATAAAATATTTTAAAATATTTAGAACCAAAATAGAAAACTAATAAGTTAAGAATGGAAATGAAGCATAATTGAAAGTTAAGGGTCATCTACAAAATTTACCCTATTATTTACGTTAGCTATTTTTTTAAATTGGATAAAATATAGTAGTATATATTTTTATTGCAAATAAAAAAATAATGGTATATTTAACATTAAGTTAGACTTTTTTATATGCATTTTGTCTATTTCTTGTTTTTTCTTGCCTATGCCTACTATTTTTTGTTATAATTTTATTAAAAAAATTAAATTCTTAAATATATTATTAAGAATTATTTATTTAATTATTAAAAAAATCTAATATACTTTTAATATTTTTTTGGAAAATAATTACTTAAAAAATTAAAGTAATTTATTGCAATAGGTATAAAGGTAAATTTTGTGGGGTCTTTATTCTAATATGCTAGAGAACCCATTTGGCATTTGCTTTAGCAATTAGTATTAAAATTTGGAAAAAATTTATCTAAGGGTAGTTTTTAACTTCTTGCTTTAACAGTTTAATTTTTAGCTTTAATAAACCACCTAAAGCTCATATGCTAATTAGAAAAATTGTTCCCAAGAGAACATGACAGCTAATATATTTAAGATAAAATGAAAAAATAGATATAAGATGCCCCATGAAACTCAAATATAATCTTCATTTTGTTTGCTTTTTCTAACTTTAATAAAATATACTATTAAAACATGCAACTAACACCATAAAAGTTAATCTCCTTGATCAATATCCCATGTGAGCTAAATTTCATCCTAAATTTTTTATTGTTCTTTTTTCATTATAAATCATTTAAAAACATTTTAATTTGTCCCTCCTAGATGCAATTTGTTAACCCAACAAAATGTTGTTACAAAATAAGTGCATACATTGTGCACAATGACTATTTCATATATGGAAAAAATTTATAATGAAATTTTTTTAATTGTAAAAAAACTATTTGTCAGTTCAAATTTTCTTAGAAAACAATTATTAAACAGTTTAATATAATTTAAAAAATTAATGTTATATAAATATAATTACTTTAAATTAATAGATTTTATACTATTGAAAACTAATATACAATATTTTAAAAAATTTAGAACAAAAGGAGACTCTTTAAGTAGTCCTGCCAAGGCCTAGAAACAAAAACCAACCAGCCCAGCAAGAAAAGCTCTTATTAAATGAACAATAAAAAATTTAAAAGGCCAGTTATGGGGCTTTGCCCTTGATCCGGCAAATAAGAAGTCGAAAGTCTCGGCCCCTGCCTACTCCAAAGTACCAAAGGGTGGGCTGCGATGAGGAGCATCGAGAGCTGCATCTTGTTCAATCCATATGCCAGTAGGGTTGATATGGTTCCCCAACTGACGGCGGAGGCGTGGCAGGAATGGGGCAGAGAAAAAGGTCTGCTTTTCTCCGTCGATTACGAAGGCAGCGAGGTGCACCTCTACTTGGCCAATTCCGGCGATCAAACCGTTCATCGCATCATCACTTTTTCCCACTCCAAAGACGGCCACGCCCGGTCGTACGATCGCTCCGTGTCATCCATCCTTCTAGGTTCACGGATTTACATGATCGGCGGCCTGGATTATTTGACTGACAACACAAAGGGTTGCACGGACGTCTATTTCTGCGACTTGGACAAGTCTGAGTTCCGATGGGAGGCTGGGCCGTCCCTCATGGCCCCTAAGCTCTACCCCTTACTGTTCAGGAGGGTTGGCAGGATCTACGGCCTTGATCTCGAGACCCACCGCAACGACCCCGCGCAGTCTTTCGAAGCCCTCGATCCTGACGGCGGGTGGCAGAAACTGGCTGCTCCTCCGTTCGTTGCTAGAAATCCGAGGACCTACGAAATTGGTGGCGTCGCTTGCGTCGGTGACCGGCAAATTGTTCTCGAGGTTTGTTATTACCGGGATGTGTCTGAATTTGGGGCGCCAGCTGGGTGCAGGTGATCGCATTTTACTGCTTCAGCGTCGACACTGGCGAATGGTCGCTATTGAAGGTGTTCAAATTCGATGTGCATGCTTTCTTAACCAACCGTGTCCTCCCCGATAATGTTATTCCTTATCGTGTTTATGTCCAAGATATTGCTTTGTTCCTCCAGTACGGTCCAGGTTTTCAAGGTCTCCAAGCCTTTGATTTTGGCCTTCTCGTAGATAAGAACGAGGCTTGTGCCCCACCCATCCATGGTCCGAGGTTTGTCCGTTGCCCGAATACGCGTCCTCCGCTGGGTCCGTGGCATCTTTATCAGATAGGCGACACGAAGTTCTGCCTCCTCCTCTTCTGTCAGGGGCCTGTATGTGGTCTTGTCTATCCTGCTGTGAGTGTCTGTACTTTTGAGCTTGCCAAGGAGTGGCGGCAACTCGAAGTTGGCCCTTCCGTCAGCGAGTTAAACGCAAACTTCTACTCTCCTCCTGGCTCGGATGACGAGTCTAACGAGGAAATGAAAACTGGGGACTCTGACTCAGATGATGAAACGAAAACCGGCGAGCCAGTACTCTGTCTCAGAATATGAGTCTAACAAGAGAATGAAAACAGGCGAGCCAGTAGAGGGCTACATCTGCAGAAATCTTCAGCACAAGTTAAGCCAGTTTGACGTTTTGCATGAATATAATTTTGTGTCTGTGTTGCCTGAGGAATGTATGAGAGGCTGGTAAGTGGGAATACTAAATGCTTTGGGCCAATATGAATTAATTATACACTTAATCCATATATATTAATTTCATTTCGTTTCGTCTCTTGGTTTTTCAACGACTGAATATTGTCAACCATTCTGTGGCTCTTTATCTCCTTCCAGGCGGGTGTACCAACAGCATATCGGCCACGAGCCCTTCAGTAAGTAGAGCTAGCATCTGTTGTATTCTCCCGTTTGCCCCCGTCACCACCCTCTTCTAATTACTTGCTCCTGCACGTGCACATTTGGGATGTTGTTGAGATTCCTATTAGAGTCACGTTTTGAGATCAATGATATCAATTTATCGTTCAATGGAACTAAAATATTGACACATTACTATGAACTACGATGGCTGGCTGGAACTCAAATCAGTGCATCAACCACTCTACACATAACATATTCACAAAAGCACCAGTTTCCCTGTTGTCCCTGCAGTTTCAATTTCAACCGCAATTACGTGCGTGGATTACTTTATTGGGTTCGTCTAATTTTTATTATTCTTTCACAGATCCCATGGAGCTGGAAGACGAGCAAACGTGACTTCATTGTAGGTGTATGCAAAAAATTTATCTGACTCCCTCTGCTTTTTAGCTTGATTGTATGCATAAGATAGCGTCTGGCGTCAGTTTATGTCCATGATTTTCTGATTAATCTATGTAGAATAAGAAAGATGTTGTTAAATTTAGGTAAAGTGAAAATATATCTGTCATAATTAATACATGTTCCTAAACTTTTAATTTATATATTTGGTCCTAATCAAACTCTGAAAAGAACATTGCAATGAGAATGCGCATATATTTGTAAGTGAAACATATAACAGGGAAAAAGGGACATAGGACTGATATAAATTCAAGAGTTTGATAAGTTCGAACTGATCATTAGCGTGAGAAGAAATAGTAATAAATTGTGCCTTGGAGCGATACTCCTAGTTAAACATCTGAAAGACTTCGTAAATATGGACCGCAGTGAATGTGTATCTATAGGTTTTTTTTTCCTAGTAATGTGCTTTCGTGGTTGGACTAAAAGTGTAATGGCTCTTTCAAAATTTAGACCATAATTACTGAGGTACGTTAGTTATTTTAATAATTTAATATACTTATAATATTTAATGTAAACAAATTCTCAGTTTAATAAAATATAGTAGTTTAAAGAGGGCAAAATTAGTTATTTAAGAAAACCGGACTAAGAAGGGCATTTTAGTCATTTCATATAGTGATTTATTTTTATTTCACGATTGTGTAGAGGATGAAAAAATATTAAATTTAAGGTATCACAGTTTTTCGTGATTCCCGCTTTACTCTTGTAAAATTGTAAATTGACTAAATTATCTGTAAATGGGTTATGTGTAACCCTAAAAAGTATCAGAACTAAATTGCACGTATGTCAAAGTTGAGGACTGGTCAAGTAATTAAGGTGAAGTAGGATTCAGACGCGGTATAATGCTGATTTTGATCCTATATTTTCTTTTCTGTCCTAGATAAGTCCCTAATGTACTTTTGTGTACAAATAAGGGACCAAGTGCGTGACACGTGCACCTTAAGCCTACATAAGTTGACTTCCATTATTTTCTCGGCCATCTTCTTCCTCCAGCTCCAGACCACCTGAAAGCACTCTCTCCCCTTCGTAACTCCATAGCTAAACCAAATCCAAGCTCCAATCCATCAAAATCAAGCACAATTAAGCAAGTTTCTGAAAAAAATCCAAGTATGGAATCATCCTAAGCTTGATTTTCAAGTTACTTGTTCAAGTAAGTGTTGTTTTGTTCTTCCCCTGTTTTTGAGCTTCTTACGGCTCTTTAGCTGCTGGAAAATCTGTTTTTAAGCTAGTTCTTGTTTGTTTATTAAGGGAAAAACAACAAGAAAAGGTTAGGAACAAAGCTTAAGTAGGAAGGAACTTAAACACGGTTTGATTCAAGAGTAAGAGCTAATTCTGTTCTTCCTCGTTCTTGATTAATTATAGGTTTAATGGGTTTATTAATTTGGTATTAAGTGTATTTAAATTAGTTTTTGTTAAGCTAAAAAAATAAGAAATTAAAGAGAACCAAGAAACATTTTGTATGTGTGTTGAGCAAAGGGCCAGTTAATTGGAATCCAATGAAAGGGTTATTCCTAACCATTTAAACCATAAGAAATGTTATAATATTTTCCTAATTATGGTTTATTTATGTAGCTAAATGATTAATTAAAAGAAAAATACTCAAGCTACTATAAAGGTACAAAGAAGGATATCAAACCGAAACCATAAGGACACTGAAGTTGGTGTTTGCTTGCATTAATTATTCAAGATAAAGAATTAATAGGTGGATAAGAAATGGCTTAAGAACTAATTAATTAAATAGCCCTAAGTAAGTATACAGGGTATTAAGTATTCAAGATGGGCTTTGATGCTTAATAGTACCTTAGCTAAGCTACCAAGCCTGGTAAGAATGAGCCACCAAGTTCAAAAACTCCTGTACAGTGTGAGTAAGGGTAAATAATGGCAAGCCAAGGTTGCTAAGACAAGAGTTAAACTATTGTAAGAAGGACTAGGTTGAGGATGGGTTCCCCGCCATAGAACCTGTACTAGTGGCCATTAGTCAAGACCTCATAACGTTTTGAGCTTATGTTAAGATTTGTCTATATGTTATATACGCTTGGTCCTAATGTTTATTTTGTAGGTATTTAATTCCTTACTAAGAATTTATAATTCTCATTCCCTTAAGTGTCACATTGTGCAGATACTAATAGCGTGAAGCCTAGCACCCACCGAAGGGTTGTTAAGCAAAGTTTTGGTGCAGGTATTTAAAGTACATGAATCTTTAATGATTCTAAGTTATTGGTTAGTAATATTAATGCACTAACTAAGTATTTAAAATAGCCTCGATAGATATAGGCAAAGTGCACAAGGAGAAGTTTAACATCTCATTTTTGGAGCTTCTGTACTCAGGTGGAAGTTATTTTGATAATCTCAAACTTTGTACATATTAGATACTTAGGTACCAAGGAAATGCCTATAGTTTGACAAGTGTGCATGGACTTATATAGTGTATGTATCTGTATATACACTGTAGTTGCTTATGGATGTATATAAGTTAAGTGTTATGTGTACATAAGCTAATACTTGGAAGTTTAAATAAATATATTTATATGACTTCGGTATGTGTTTTAAGTGTTTATTGAATGTCATGGAATTAAGTATGTATAGATTCATGTCATAAGAAAATCAACTAGTATAAAGTTTTAAACAACGCAAGTATTAGCTTAGTCATTTACAACTAAGAGCAGGATTACTAAATCCTGATTATCCTAAGATCCTGAGAACACTCTATATTAAGGTAAGTAAGAGGTTTCTTCACAAAAAAAATTATGATCTTTTGCTATTAATTGAAGGACTATACTATTCCTTTTTATTTAGGCTTTGAATTTCACATCTATGTATTATTTATCAAACTTTTTTTTTATTGCACTAGCTTTGGTAGTAAGCTAATCTTGAATTTTATCTTAATGGTGACCAAAACAAATTGATTTTTGGATAGGCAATTTTGTATGTCAATTTTTTATGGTTGTGTTTGTTGAAGTCAAATGATATGGAGATAAATCTGTACAAATACTGTGTTTGTTTTTGTTACTTGAATGAGTGAGGTTGTCCCCAAAAGTGGTGATTTTCGCATATCATCGGTCTGTTCATGTTTGAAAAGCCTTGTCACATAGTTTTGTTTTTGGTGTGGATTTATTGTTTCTAGAATTCAAGTGGTTTCAATTGTTGAAAATGTTGTTTGAAGCCTGTATGGTTTGTGGTTGATAGACAATTGAAATTGGAGATTACCATGGGATGTTGACAGTGCAACTGGTTAATGACAATCAATGTGAGGTTGAGAAAGTAGTGTGCATTAGCTCTTGTTGCCTCATCTATGTGATGTTATGCTTACTTTCTGGGTGACTTTGATCTTCACTTTAATTTTTGTTGATCTTTATTTTTAGTTCCCTTCTAATCTGTCTGAAATGAGAGTTAGCTGTCATTTATATTTATTGCCCCATTTTTTAAGTGTAAACAAAATGCTCCATGAGGCTTAGAGATAATGGTGATAGTCAAATTGAAATTTTCGGGTTCAGGTCAAAATCTGACCTAAACTATGCATACTCCTCTCCTTTTCCCGCAAATCAAAACTGACCCGAGTTTCTACAAACCCGACTTGATCCCGAACCCGACTAACTCAAATTTGGGTTGGTCAGAATTAGATTGCCATGATTTCTTATTTTCATGCGTTTGAAATTGAGATCAAAGTAAGAAAAAATAAACCAGAACCATATGGCTACAACATGTACATAGAAAACTCAAATCCAACAACAATTTAAATCCACAGAACAATGACATAAAAGGAAAAACTGAGAATAATCAAGCGGCTGTTGCAAGAAGGAACGGAAGACTGGTGTTTGGAGGAGACTGAAGAATAGCAAATCAAGGTGAAGGGTGAATTGAAGACGGTCGATAGCTGCATGGTGAGCTGGTGTCAGGCAAAGGCCAAAAAAGAGGCAATCTTAGGCTAGGGTAAGGGCTATGATAGTTGTCGGACGATGATAAGAAGGTGAGTGAATGAAGAGGAGAGGCAAGAGTGAGGGCTATGACAGTTGTCTTTGTTCTCTATTTTGACCACAGCCCATGCAACGAGGTATATTTGTCATTGGCATCCCTCCGAATGGCTACCAGTACTTCCCCTTTTACATATGCCCTTGAGAAAAACATCATCTAATCATATGGCCTTTCTACAACTAGCTAGAAAAACCTCATTCAATGTAGCAAAACATAAAACCCATTGAATATTGGATTGCTAGTCTTCAATGTTGGGTTGTTCAATTTTCACATGGCAACTAGTCCTAAGATTTCTCCTTTTAAGCTCTTCTATATAGTTAAATAAGAGGTCATATTCAACTTTGTAACAACCAAAAGCTTTCTTAAACACCCTAAAACACCTTAATCTTGGCACTCATACACTAATTCAAAAACTACATCAACCCTAAGCTTTTCCTTAATCATCTGTATAGAAACAATAAACTTTATAGTTGGCATGGACTTGATCTTAGTGAAAAAAAAAATGCCTAGACAGGCACGTGCTGATAAGTCTCTTATTTTTAAAAATGATGCTGCACGTGTGATCCTACAAATAACTTTTCACATGTTAACAACCCATTCTGTTGATATAGCATAAAAAAACACTTTAGTTACATGTTATTCTGGTAAGTCTCTAAGCATTTGATTTTGGCCTTCTCATAGATGAGAATGAGGCTCATGTCCCGCCTATCCATGGTCCAAGATTTATCTATTACCCAAATTCACCTCTTCCACTGGGCTAGTGGCATCTCTATTAGATGGGTTACACAGAGTTCTGCCTCTTCCTTTTCTGTCAGGTGCTTGTATATGGTCATGCTGTGAGTGTCTGTACTTTTGATCTTGCTAAGGAGTCACAGCAACTCAAAGTTGTCCATTCCTTTAGCAACTTAAACTTCTACTCCACCCATGGCTCAGATGATGAGTTTAAAAAAATGGATGAAAACTGGGGAAGGACTAGACTTTGACTCAGATGACCACTTTGATGAGCAAATGAAAATCGATGAGTGAGTAGACTCTGACTCAGATGATGAAATGAAAACAAGCAAGCCAATAGACTCTATCTTAGAATACGAGTCTAACTAGAGAATGAAAATAGGTAAGCCAATAGAAGGTTACATTTGTAGAAATCTTTATCACAAGTTAAGCCAATTTGACATTGTCGATGAATATAGTACTACGTGGCCTGAGGAATGTATCAGAGGCTGGTAAGTTGGATTAGTCAATGCTTTGGGCCAATATTATGGACTTAAACCATATTAAGTTCTTTTGGTTTTGTCTCCTGATTTTCAACAATTGAATGCCAACCTTTCTGTAACTTTTTATCCTTTTCTAGGCTTGTGTACCAACTGCGTATTGGCCATCGGCCCTTCAGTAAGTAGAGCACTTGTTTTATTCTCCCATTTGGCCCTGTCACCAACCCTTTTTCTTTGGCTTACTTGTTATACACTAACCAAATTTGCTTTTGTGCTCTATTTTGTTGTCTATGTTCATAGGCTTTTTTTCTACACCATCTTCCTGAGCAAAATGAGTAAGTACTCAATTAATTACAAAATTGCTTCAGCACGTGGACATTTGAGATTTTTATATTGCAATTAGAGTCATGCTTTAAGATCAAACACAAGCTTTTCGCTAATATTCTATTTAAAAGCATCCACTTTTATGGTAGGCATGGACTTGATCTCAATGAGAAAATGCCTAGACAGCCAAGTGCTGGTAAGTCTCCTATTTTTTAAACTGATGCTATACGTGTGATCCTGCAAATAACCTTTCACATGGTAACAACCTATTCTGTTGGTGTAATCTAAAGAAAAACTCCAATTACATCTTCTCCCTTTGCATTTTGCTCTTACCGAGTCCTTATTTTTTATAATCTTAATGGGTCTTTATTCCATAATAGAGTGCTAATAATCTTTATCTTCATCATCCCAGCTTTTACACAAGTTGCTAATAATTTCTTTATCATCAACCTCCACTCTATCTTCTTGATCAACACTAGAAGCTTCATCATCTGTTGAATTTTCACCAATATTATCCTCACTATTTCCATCAGTTGCATCATATACCATAGGTTTTTTAGGTTGCCACGGTTCTATTGCATTTCCATTATGCTCAATATATATTTCAACCCTTCCATATTTCACAATTAGTCTCTTTAGCTCAATCATACATGCACCACTCGTCGACTCTACTTCCTTTTAAACCCTCTCCTAGTACCAAATAAAGCAGGCTCTTAAATGGCTTCTTGGTTATGCTCTTACCCCGTTCAACGTATCCAGGTAGCACAACAAGTCACTATTGACTGCTTCCTTTTTTTCTATTTCCACCCACATACTCCACACTTCCACCACTTAAAAATTATCCACCACATATAAATATGATGAACTGCGTTATGGCCTACCATCTTGCATGGCATTATACGGATTCAACATTGGTCATATAAACATCAAACTATGTTAGATGTTCAGGTTTGTTTTGAAAATCACTCCAACTACAAGAAGACATCACATTTACTTAAATAAAACCCCTAATTTATGATGGTTACCAACCAAGTCGCCCACACAATTCGTTACACATTAACAACCTCACTATGGTCTTCACATTTTCACAAAAAAAAAAAAAACTCACAATTTTCCTCATCTCTTGGTCTCTAAATTTTTTATAGTTTCTCACAACATTCATTTGTATAAAAAACCCTAACATAAGTTAAGTCTATACCAACATATATATGTACCTTTTTGGCCTACACTAACTAGTAATATTCAATTCACACCAGTCTATTTATCCACTAAATCGAACATTTCAGCTTTTTCATAAGAATCTTTGGGGTTGACAATGGTGGGGCATTTGTTGTTTGCTCTTTCTTTCTTTTTGTCTTTGTTCAATAACTTCTTCTCCAGGCAGTAATCCAACGTGTGTATCAAGTATTCCGGTCGCCATCTGGCAAGTTGTAGAAACAAGGATTAACAGGACTAATGATTCAATGGTATTAGGCCTCCTTTTGCAACTTTGTGCATTTGAGGACTTTTTTGTAAAAAAGAGAAAATTTTTAGGACTTTTTATGTCCTTCCCCCTAAGAAGTAGCAGAGTAGGCCGTAATTGGGCCGAAGAGCTGCCGAACAACCTAACCCAAACGTCTTGCCCAGGCCTAGAAACAAAACCAACCAGCCCAACAAGGAAAGCTCTTTTTAAATGAACAAAGGCCAGTTATGGGGCATTGCCCTAGCTTCAGCATATAAAAACTCGGAAAGCTCGGCGCCTGCCTACTACCAAAGGGTGGGCTGCGATGGGGAGCATCAAGAGCTGCATCTTGTTCAATCCATATGTCAGTAAGGCTAATATGGTTCCCCAACTGACGGCGGAGGCGTGGTAGGAATGGAATAGGGCAAGGAAAAAGGTATGCTTTTCTCCGTCGATTACGAAGGCAGCGAGGTGCACCTCTACTTGGCCAATCCAGGCGACCAAACCGTCCAACGTGTCATCACTTTTTCCCATTCCAAAGACAGCTACGCCTGGTCATACGACCGCTCTGTGTCATCCATCCTTCTAGGTTCACAATTTACATGATCGACGGCCTGGATTTGAATGACAACACAAAGGGTTGCACGCAGGGGTGGACCTATTAAGGGGAAGGGGGTGCTGCTACCCCCCAAAAATTTTGAAAAATTTTAAATATAGGTACTTAATTGGTTAATTCAAGAGAAATTAGAGACTTGAAATGCATTTTTGCCCCCCCAAAAGTAATGGAAGAATATGAAGATGGGGGGCAGGGAGGTAGGTACTAAAGAAAACAGGGACCAAATGAGGAATTATTCCCTCTAGCCTTAAACATAATATGGCCTAAATGCACTATTAGTCCTCCAAATTTTTCACCTTGTCGAGTTACACCCTAATATTTGAATTAATACGAATTAATCCCAATCTACAGCTTTGCCCCGCCTCAATGCCGTCGCTCTCCTCCAGGTTTGGTTGACGTCGCTCTCCTTCGGGTTGGTTGACTCTCGTTCAGGCTCCCCCCCTCCAACCAAAAATTTTGGTTCCGCCACTGGTTGCACGGGCATCTATTTTTGCGACTTGGACAAGTCTGAGTTCCGATGGGAGGCTGGGCCGTCCCTCATGGCCCCTAAGCTCTACCCCTACTCTTCAGGAGGGTTGACAGGATCTACGCCCTTGATCTCGAGACCTACCACAACGACCCCGCGCAGTTTTTCAAAGCCCTCGATCCTGACGGCGGGTGGCAGAAACTGGCCGCTCCTCCGTTCGTTGCTAGAAATCCGAGGACCTACGAAATTGATGGCGTCGCTTGCGTCGGTGACCGGCAAATTGTTCTCCTCTTTTTTCGTTCCCAGGATGTGTCTGAATTTGTGTCGGGTAGGGTGCAGGTGATCGCGTTTTACTGCTTCAGAGTCGACAATGGCGAATGGTCGATTTGATGCTTTTTTAACCAACCGTGTCGTCCCCGATAATGTTATTCCTTATCAGGTTTATGTCCAAGATATTGCTTTGTTCCTCCAGTACGGTCTAGGTTTTCGAGGTCTCCAAGCCTTCGATTTTGGCCTTCTCGTAGATAAGAAGGAGGCTTGTGCCCCACCCATTCATGGTCCGAGGTTTATCCGTTTCCCGAGTTCGCCTCCTCTGCTGGGTCAGTGGCATCTTTATCAGATAGGCGACACGAAGTTCTGCCTCCTCCTCTTCTGTGGGGGGCCTGTATATGGTCCTGGGACTCCTGTCTGTCCTGCTGTGAGTGTCTGTACTTTTGAGCTCTCCAAGGAATGGCAGCAACTCGAAGTTGGCCCTTCCGTCAGCGAGTTAAACTCAAACTTCTCTCCTCCTAGCTCGGATGACGACACTACTAAAATCACGGACTTTACCAACTGTGATTTACCAACGTGCAGCAGTTGGTAAATTGAATTTACCAACTGCTGCACGTTGGTAAATCGCAGTTGGTATTCGATACGTTGGAAAATTTTTTACCAACGCGCAACTAATAACACGTTGGTAAATTCCAACGTGTACACATTGGTAAAATACACGTTGGTAATTACCAACGGTCATGAAAAGGACTTGGTTTCCATCGCGTAGTTGTAGTTACCAACTGCCGGCAGTTGGTAAGTTACCAACGGCTGGCAGTTGGTAAGTTACCAACTGCTGGTAACGTTGGTAACTTACCAACTGGTGTTACCAACTGCTGGCAGTTGGTAACTTACCACTGGCCGTTGGTAACTTACCAACGTGCAGCGCGTTGGTAAATTACCAACGTTGGTACCATGACAGTTGGTACAACACTGCGCGTTGGTAACTTACCAACTTACATCAGTTGGTAAGGGGAGTTGGTAGTTACCAAGCCGTTGGTAATTACCAAACTGCAGTTGGTGGCGAACGTTGGTAACTTGGCAGTTGGTAATTACCAACTTGCCGGAAGTTGGTAAGGTAGTTGTTATGAAGCCGTTGGTAATTACCAACGCGCGCAAGTTGGTAAGTTCCCCATTTCCGCGTTGGTAATGTATATTAAACGTTCCAGGTTTCGGTTGTTTCGTATTTTTCCCCGTTTCAATCCACATTCAAAATTAAAATACCAATTCAAAAGTACGCCCGGCTTTACTCAGCAATAAACATTACACAGCTATGCCAACGTTATTAAAATAAAATATTCTCAAATACAGCATAATTAAAACAATAACAGATATGTCTGAAAGAAAGCATTCAACATTCAACGCCTTACACATTTCAGAAATATCAAGTCAGTCTGATTTAGGTCTAAAAATTATTATGTCTAGGGCTCTAACACAAGAACTTTGGAAATGCACTAACCTGTTGATGACGCCCATCACGGAGTCCCGACTATCTCCTCATCCTCTGAGTCCGAGTCATCAGGATAATGTGGAACTGGTTTTGCCGGCGGGCACGGAAGGTTTAGCGAACGACAAATAATCTCCAACTGAGCCCGGTTTGCCTCAAATGCGGCTCTCTGAGCCTCCATCTCTGCTCTCTGTCTCCTCTTAATTCTTTCGAGCTTCCTCTCGTACTCCGCATCCCTTCGTGCATTCTCCTCCGCCATCATCTTCTGTACTTACTCGTTGAATTGCGGTGTCTGTGTGATGTCAATAGGCGGTATGGGACTTGGCTGTCGGCGTCCCGGTATAGCACACTGCTCAGATCCTAATCCAAATACACGGCCTCTCCTTTTACCGCCAGATGCGGTACTAATGATTGCTAGTTCATCAATGGCATCTATTCCATCATCTTGCTGTGTTTGCTCCTCAATCTTTGCACTGATACGAGTCTACAGAAATGTTATAAAATACATTTAGTCATGTCATAATTTGTAAAACGTAGTAATTAACTTAAGAATATTCTGCGACCAAATAGTTTTACTACTTACAGCAACTTCTTCACAGCGCTTACTAACATATTTCCCATTCTTCTTTTTATGTGTCGCCTGAAGGACTTTAAACAAGCCAGGGTCCTTCTTCGCAGGATCTCTCTCTCTCTAATTGAATGAAACGTAACATTAATATGTAATTTAATTTCATTAGTATCTGAACTGTTGTTTGAAAGAACATTAGCGAGATACATACCATTTGCTCTCGATGTGCAGACATCGAGATAGATCCCCCAGCATATGTCGCGCTGCAAGAGCCAGACTGTGAATCCTCGTCAGTCATTGTTGCTCGCATTGCCTTGAACTTAGCGGACTTCTGAATGAACTCCGGACTCGCCCAATATGCCTCCATTTCCGCATATGCAGCATCTGACATAAAGTTTGCCTTCGCTCGACGTTTAACCGGATCTTTCACACGCCGAATTTCTGACATCATGCTTCTGTAATGCTGTGCTCCCAATATATTCCACACCCGATACACCTCATTATGGTGTATGGGATCCCACTCACAGCTCATTTGTACAGGTTAATATGTTTAAACTATTAGCATGGGAAAATACATTTCTATATCTTATAACATTATTACATCATTAACATAGTAATATTATTGTCATACCTCAAAAACACGCCACCATTGCTGCAGGTCTGATGGAGAGACGGAGGACCAATCAGAATATGGTTTGAAATGTGTGGTGAAACATGGTGTCACTAACCGTGTCGCCGCAGCTGGAATGAATCTGTGACATTAAAATTATATGACTTAAGTTTCAAAGAATGATTCCATGTAAAGTATTTACTCTTACTAATATTAATACGTGTGTCTGGTATTTATCACTTACGTGTTACCATGTGGGGATATCCTCATCCGCGGTCGGCCTGCTGTCTGTGACATCGATGATGGGATGTCATCAATATGTATATCATCATCTGAGGGATGAGTCGTCACTATGGGGTGCCTCAGGTGGCGCGCACCAGATCCATGTCCAGATGGCGTGCCTCCACCGCCGTCAGATCGGTGCTCATGTGAGGGGACCTGCGTGGGTGGCACTGTTGTTCCCTGCGTCTCTACACCGACATCCTCCTGTGCCCAGGATGAAGAACCCATCCTATGTCGTTCATTAAGTATTGGCTCCATTACCTCCTTAAACTGCGCAAATGGTCCTTTCCCAGGTCGGCGTTTATAGGTGTTATCCCCTTTACGAGGCATCTGCATTTATTTTTAGGTAAGTTGGTAAATTAAACATAACATATATTTACTGACATATATTGTGCAGTATTAGGGGTACATAAATTTACTCAAATATTTTCTACACATTAATTAGAAATTAGAGGTTATCATTATTCCTAGTACATGTTATCTAATCATTCATTCAGACCCACTGCTGTCATTCGACTCAAACTCCTCGGACTCTTCAGAGTCACTGTCATTCGATATAAACTCCTCACCATCCTCTGTCTCGCCATTAGATCCCCCCTCCTCAAGTACATCTTCTTCAATATCATCACCGACACCCAGGTCAGCTAACTCCTCAATTGGGTCATCTTCAATTCTTTGACAATTAACGGATGCACTGTCTTGATACACGTCATCCGTGTCCATAACTGCAGCCTGTATTATCCATCGAGGTTTTATCTTCATAACAGCTGACCACCCGTTTCTTTCACGTGACTTGCTCGGATATCGTGTGTAGTAAACTTGGTCAGCCTGTGATGCTAGAATGAAAGGATCAAACTTCTGATATCTGCGGCTATTCCGGATCTCAACTAACCCAAACTATTTATGCATTCGAGTTCCACGTTCAGGTGTTGGGTCAAACCAGTTGCACCTAAACACGACAACATTCTTATGTGGAAAGCCGGGATATTCGAGTTGAATGACTTCTTCTAATATACCATAAAAATCACATTCAACTTCACTTGCACCCGTGCTGCGTATGCATACTCCACTATTAAATGTTGATTTGTCCTTCCCCCATTCACTTATGTGAAACTTGTACCCATTTGTGAAATACACCGGCCATGTCTGAACTCGCCGTGAGGGACCACATGCAACATCCCACAAGATGGTATCGACAATATTGTTACCTGGGTCATCAACCTATGCAAAACATATTTCAATTTAGGACAATATATATGGAGACTTTTATAACTTAACATATTGCAATACATTCTGTCCTAAAAGCACACGTACATATCGTCGGAGCCAGGCTGAGAAATTGTTTTCAATGTGTATGTCCATCTCGGACATTGTTATCTCGGGTGCAGTTTCCCTGACCATGTCCACAAACATACTGTGGCCAATAACAGAAACAATAAAAATATGTTAGTTTTGTTTGATCAGTAGTACTGAATTTGAACATATTCACAGTTGGAATGCCTTTACATGACTGAGGACTTACTTTAGGTATGGCCTGATCTGAGCACAGTTTAGAAGAACGTATGTGGTTGCAAGTCTGAGTTCATCGTCCGTGAGGAATCAAATGACTTACTTTAGGTATGGCCTGATCTGAGGACAGTTTAGAAGAACGTATGTGGTTGCAAGTCTGAGTTCATTGTCCGTGAGGAATCTATATCGGCATGCACCATATGGTCGTCCTTGAAAAGTGAATATGGACCACAAGTCACCATTACATTAGACAGGACCACCATCGTCATTTCTTGGTACACGGTTCATCATTGAGGGAACATGGGACTCAAAGTAATGAGAGCAAAAGATGGAAGTCTCCTCTATAAGGTATGCTTCACATATCGATCCCTCAACATGAGCAGTATTAGAAACCTTCATTTTTAGGTCATGCATGCACCGCTCAAATTTATACATCCATCGGTACTGAACAGGTCCTCCAACCCTTGCTTCAAAGGGCAAGTGAACTGGGAGATGCTCCATGACATCAAAAAACCCTGGAGGGAAAATTCTCTCAAGCTTACAAATTATAATTGGAATATTTTCCTCCAACGCAAACAAGTGATTTTCATGCAACTCTGGAGAGCACAAGTCTCTAAAGAATAGGCTTAACTCCGTTAATGGCTTCCAAATATTGTCGGGTAGCGCTTCGAGGGCAATGGGGAAAAGCCTTTGCATCATAACGTGGCAATCATGACTCTTCATACCATACATATTGCAACCAACTGTATCAACACATCTCCCAAGATTTGAGGCATATCCATCAGGGAGTCGTAATGATTTTACTCAGGTGATCACATCTTGCCTTTGGTTAACATCCAATGTGAACCTCGCCTTTGGTTTGAACGAACGACCATCATCAAGTGGAACCATGTTTAACTCCTGCCGATTACAATAAATTTCCAGGTCCTTCCGTGCTTTCACATTATCTTTCGTTTTGTTCTTAACATCCATCACAGTATTTCATATATTCTCAAACACGTTCTTCTCAATATGCATAACATCAAGATTATGTCGTATTAAGTTCGTGGCCCAATATGGTAACTCCCAGAAAATGCTTCGCTTCGTCCAATTATGTGATTTCCCATAATCACACGGTCGATTTTGTGGACCATCGTTACCAACTGATGGTATCCATGAGATTCTTTCAAATATATCTTCACCTGATAAGCGCGGAGGAGGCAATGACTTTTCTGATTTCCCTTTCTTAAAGCAAGTACAATTCCTTCTATATGGGTGGTTCCGGGGGAGGAATTGCCGATGACAGTCGAAAAAAGAAATTTTCCCGCCATACTTAAGTTGGAATGCCTTACTTTCGCCCATACAAATAGGGCAAGACAATCGCCCATGTGTCATCCACCCTGATAGCATGCCATAAGCCGGAAAGTCATTTATGGTCCACATTAATGCTGCTCGCAGAATAAAATTTTGTTTCAATGACACATCCCATGTTTCAACGCCATCAAACCACAGATGTCGTAGCTCGTCTATTAGAGGTTGTAGATAAACATCAATCTTATGATTTGGGCTACGTGGACCTGGAATCAGCAACGAAAGGAACATATAGGGTTTTTTCATGCACATCCAAGGGGGCAAATTATACGGAGTAACGATCACAGGCCAACAAGAGTATTGTTTCCCAGATGGTCCAAAAGGTGTAAATCCATCGGCACACAACCCCAATCTGACATTTCGTGCTTCCGAAGCAAACCATGGGTAGGTCTGATCAAAATGTTTCCAAGCTTCACCATCTGATGGATGTTTTATACACACCTGGGACCTGTGTTTGCTCCTTATGCCACCTCATCTGCTCAGCTGTTGCCAATGACGCAAATAAGCGTTGCAGACGAGGGCTTAGTGGTAAATAATGCATGGTTTTCCTCGGTCGATCTTTACCACGACCTCCCTTTTTTGGCTTATATCTCTCAGACCCACAGTACTTACAAATACGATTGGTACTGTCATCTTTCCAGAACAACATACAATCATTCACACAGACGTCAATCTTCTCGTGAGACAGACCCAACTGGGAAACTAATTTCTTAGTTTCATACCAATTTGATGGCATCTTACTATCTGTTGGTTGGGTCTCCTTCATTAGTTGGGCAATGCCATTAAAGCATCCTCGTGACATGTGATACTCAGACTTAAGGTTGAGAAGGCGGACAGCAGCCGATAACTCAGAATGACTTTCGCACCCATCCCATAAAGGAGTTGATGCTGAATTCAAAAGATTAAAAAAATTTTGAGCACTTTCATTTGGCTCCACAACATTGTCTTCCGGAAATTGATTGTAACTAGGGCCAACGGCATCTAATACCATCCTTTCATATGGATTCGTCGAACACCCCGGCTCAAACTCCCTAAACCCACCCACAGCTGGAGCCGTATCTGATGCTTCATTAAATGGCTCACCATGAGCGGTCCAATTCAAGTAAAAAGGTACAAACCCCCATTTGTACAGATGAACTCTGACCTCATCAGCCTGATTAAACCGCAAATTCTTACACTTCCGATAAGGACAGCGAATGCATGACCCGCTCATAGTTTCAGGGTGGGATACAGCAAATGATATAAATTCTTCCACCCCAGTCTCCCACTGTTGTGTGTAACCAGATTGGCGAGGCAAGAAACGGTTACTGTACATCCAACTACGGGCGGATTCCATTACACACAGAATCTGTTCGTAATCATAAACACCTCAATCTATTAAATGATATACGTACTCAAGTTTATGGTTTCACGTATGTGTAAAAATAACAGAAGTATGCTTCAATGTTTACGTACTCAAGTTTACAGTATTTTTAGATAGCCAAAGTTTAATTTCAATCTAGTTGTTGTTATGATTTCCCTACGGTCATCATTATTGTTCGTTATTGTAGTCATTACTGTCATTGTTCTTAGTACTTAAATTCATAATTTTTAAAGGATATTTTATTACATATAGGATTTACTAACTACAAAAGGTAATTAATAAAGAAAGTTAATGTTTACCTTAAGGGATGGTAACTGTCCTGATTATTCCTTTACTCGTTGAGACTTTTAAGGTTACAGTTTGAGGGTTTATGATTTGAATTACGAGCTTATAATTAAGGTACAGGTTAAGTCTAGAGTTTTGACAAGATGGGGATTATTTCGGTTCAGATTTATTGTATAGCGTTTATGGTAAAGTACAAATTAGTGTTAAGATTAGGGTCTAAGTTTATGTCTATTAGAGTTTAAACTTAGGTATAGGGTTCATACTGCTACGATTATAGACTTATAGTTTAGGTTAGATTTTGTCGTATTTAGGGTTTACAAGTTTAGGTATATTGTGTTAGGTTTAAGTGTAGATGTATGGTCTAAGGTAAAGGTTAGGGTTAGGAAGAAGTTTGCATTAAAGTCATGTTTCGTACAATCAGGCTACCTGGATTTCTTCGAATGACAGTGACTCCTCCTCTTCAGTGATCCTAATTTATTTGTATTAATATTTTCTCTATTGGTATCCAAATTCCTTTACGAGGTATTTTTTCTGCATTATTATTGTCAGCTAACTGTCCACATGGTTTTATTATAAGGAATAAAGTTTTATTATCAATACTATCTTATGACATAATATAACCATTTCCACTAAAGCACTCCAACTAAACCATAACTACACCTATTACCATGAACTTATTTAAATAATCATGCAATAAAATAATATACACAACGCACAAAGAAATTACATATTGACTATAATACAGAATAAAAAATATGCACAGATAACAAATAATTAACATAAATTTCATATTCAAATCTAAAGCCACAGTGTTCAAACCATAGTGAGAAGTATTTCCGTTTTATTACCAATATTAGTAATTAAAACAATTTCCCTTAAAATCATCCCGTTCTCAAATATACACGAAAAGAATTATAAACTAACCTCGAACGACAGGAGAAACAATGGGTACTTCTTCACGCTAGACAGATGCAGGGAGGAACTGAAAAAGGGGGGAAAAATAACTTAATATACTGGTAATATAAGAAATTTCTTCAAATGAAACTAAGTATCATTAATGTACACGATCAATTTAAACAAAATACGGTACGGAGATTATTATTTGTTTCATTATAGTTATGTATAACCGTCATGTCATTATCTTTTCTCTCTTAACGCATCATTTATTTTAACTTATGTATATTTGTCTTAAATTGAGACATTTTTTTTTTAAATTTCAGATAAGGCCAACACATATTTTGTACATACCTAGTTTCCATCGTTGAGTATAGAATTTGACATATATATATATATATATATATGGGAATGAGTTTGAGTTTTTGGAACTGGCTTTTTTTAATCGCTTATTAATATCAACTTTGTTTAACTTGTGAGATCATTCTTTGAAACTAAAGTTGGTATTCTACCATATAATCTGTTCGATAGTTTTTTATTTCAGAAATGAGCTATTAAAAGTTCTAATGCAATAGTATATGGTTCAAGTGAACATTCCATAATTAAAAGTAGTTGACTATATTCCTTTGGGTATTTTAAAAAGGGATCGAGTTTCATTTTAATTTTTCTTCATTTTTAAGTATTTTAGTTTGTTAGTTCATCATTTTAAAAATGAATCATAAAGAGTTGCCATAAAAAAGGGAACATAAAGAATAAACATAGTAGCATCCACTAATTGTTGCACTCAGACACAGTACCAAAAAAATGCTTATAATATTTACATAAACAAATATTAATAATATGTTAAATACATTAAACGCATTTACTTATAATAAACTTTATCTATCTAAATAATTTATATTTTTCTCAATTTACTAATAATTTCTATATCTATAATGGATTTTAATATTTATAAACCAATACTTAATGCTTGTTGCAATATTAATATTAACTTGTTTAACATTTTATTTATTTTTCAATTACTTCATAAATAGAAGTATCATTTTTTTTATAAAGAAATTAGCAAATCTAATTTTTATTTTAAAAATTATTTTTCACCATATGAAAAAAAAATAAATATTCTACAATATTTTGTCATTGGAAAATGTCAATATACTACCTAAACAAATCACTTAAATCTAATTTTTTCATAAATTCTAATTAATCCCGAAAATAACAAAAAATTGTAAAAAAATGCACATAAAAAAACAATTGTAATGGGTAACCTAAAAAATAAATCTCCAACCAAATGCAACACAAAATAACAAATATTGCACATATTTCAAACCAAATTAACACAATATAATCCGAAAATACGTAATTATTAAGGAAAAAAATTAAAAAATCCGAAATAAACGCGGTTACCTAAAAAAAAAAATACTAACTTCCTTCAAACACCTCCAAATCGCTTCAATCCTGCAATAAAAACCAACATCTTCAACCCATTATCAACCAAGAAGCTCAAATAGGGAGAAATACATAAAAAAAAAAGAATTCAAAATTCGCTGAAAAAAATAATTAACCTTCGAATCTAAAAAAACGACAGCAGATCGACGAATCTCCGACCTCAAAGAAAAAGTTTCCGGTCCCAATCGACGCAAACAAGTGAATGTGTGTGATGTGTGAGCTAGGAAGCGGAGGAGAGAGATACAGGAGAGAGAGAGAGAGACGAACCAGAGGAAGAAGAAAGAAGGTTTAGCGAGTCGCGACGCTGGGGGGGTTTTAAAAAAATTAATCAAAACGCACCGTTTAACTAAAGTAAAAAAAAAAATCAAAATCAAAAAATCAAAAAAAAATAAAAAAAAAAAAACCTCACCAACTGCTGGAAGTTGGAATTTTACCAACGGTTAAGGCCGTTGGTAATTACCAACGGTTTGCACGTTGGAAAAAAAAAATGTCAATTTTTTTTTAAGCACTTACCAACGCGTGCACGTTGGAAAGCCGTTGGTAAATCACCCTTTTAAAAAAAAAAAAATTTTACCAACTGCTGGGAAGTTGGAATTTTACCAACGGCTAAGGCCGTTGGTAATTACCAACGGTTTGCACGTTGGAAAAATAAAAAAAACACTGTTAAATTTTTTTGAATCCATCACCAACGCGTGCACGTTGGAAAAAAATTACCAACGGTTCTACGCGTTGGTATATACCAACGGCTACGCCGTTGGTAAATTAGCAGTTGGAAAAGTTGGTTTTTTTAGTAGTGATATAGAATAAAGTCATCTATATTTTTTTTTACTTTTTATAGATAGTTCTTTTTTTTCATAAATAGTTTTGTTCAGGCTTATAATACCTGGTTAGTTTTAGTACTGCTTGGTTATTGTCGGTTTTTTCTAGACTTTATTTGAATTACTTGTGAGTTATGTATTTTAGATTTATTCTAACTTACCTGAAAAGTTTAGCTTGATCTAATTCTCTTACTTTCATTTGGTATTGCAGGAACTGGTAGTCTTCTTATGGTCAGTTTTATATTTCTATTGTCTCTTAGAATCTTGTATCTTCTTTAGTTCATAAGATGCCATTTAGCTCATTTTTATTTGTAATGATGCATCTTTTGTAAAAAAAAAGAAAAGAAAAAGAAAATGAAGACAAATTTGATGTGGCATTCAATTATATAATTACAACAAAAATGGGTAGTTAGTGACTTTGGTTAGGACTTAGGAGATGATGATACAAATTTTTCCTTGAATTCTCTATAAGATAAGAAAAAGTAGAGATTGCGTAGGAGAGACCGAGATAAGAATGATGCTAGTGGAGGACTACTGTTCCAATTTACAGTAACCAATCTAACTAATTAATTAAGTGCAAGTGGGTAATTAAATTGAGTTAAGAATTCAAGGAAATCGGTCAAAGTCAAACCCATGTGTTGAAGGAGGTGCTCTGTGCCAGCATGGCGTCACATTCACATCTAGCAACTTGCTTCTGCACGAAATTTTTCACGTCAGAAATCAACATCCCCGATTCCGGCAACTCCGGAAACGTATAAAACCCGTGGATCTCAGTCGGGTACTCCGCCAACTCCACTTCTTTCCCGTTTCTTCTCAGCCACTCCACGTATTTTCTCTGCCAGTCCTGCAGCGGATCAAACCCTCGTATCACAACCGCCGTCGGCGGGAAATTTATCGCCTTAATATTCACCGCATCTTCCCCGAATACATGCGCCGCCGGATGATTCCGAATTCCGATCCGACCCTTCGGGCAGAAATGCCTTCCACATCCAATCCGTGCGCTCCACCGTAATAATCGAAGCCCGGACAAGCCTTTTCTCGGATTCGGTCCTTTCCTCGCCGCCAAAGAACGGCTGTATCGCTAAGAGTCCGATTATCCTCAATCTTGAAAATTGGTGCTGGCAAGCCATGACCGTCAGGTGGTGCGCCATGTTTCCGCCGGCACTGTCTCCAGCTATGAAGCAAATATTCAGATCTGCGGAACCGGGGTGTCCGCTGAAATTCGGACCGTCCACGAATTTCAAAGCGTCGAATCCGTCTTCGTACGGGCAGGGGAAGCGATGCTCGGGCGACCGGCGATAGTTAACGGAAACGATGACGGCAGAGACTTCGCGGGCAAGGCGTCTGCATAAATCGTCGTAGGATTTGGAGTTGGCAGCCAAGAAGGCGAAACCACCACCGTGGAAATAGACAATGAGCGGGAGACTGGAAGCGGTGGTGGCGGCGCTGGGGACATAGAGATGAAACCAGAGCTTCCGGGCGGAGTCGAAGGTGATGTCGTAGGTAACGACGCCGTGTCGGGGGTTTTTCGAAGCGGGGACTCGGGGGTCGAAGAAGCTGATGAGAGAGCGGTTGACGGTGAGGTCGGGACGGCTGAAGGCGTCGATGGAGAAAGAATGAGCGGCGATCATCACTTTGATCTTGAACGGCAGTTTCGGCGTTGGTCGATCGCCGCCGGACATGGTAATTGATGGTGTACGATCCGTGACTGGAGGATTAATTGATGGAGTCACACGATCACCTTCGAGCCTCCGACAAATAAGAGTTGCCAACGAATAGTTCTGCGAAAATGTTTTAGTCCGCTAAAATTGGCCTTATCCTTCAAAGACACACAAGCCTGTTCCAATGGTTACTGCAACTTTTCAACTTTTCCTCAAAATTTTCAATCAATGCCTAAGTTCGGAAACAGATCAATAAAAGACTAAAACAAGGGAGTGGGGACATAATCTGCTTCTACCGGTTACAAGTTACTTGATATTAGTTCAAAATTAGTTTAAGTAGTATAAAAATAAGATATTAAGTGATATCTGAATCAGATTTTAGTGGTACTTAAATCAGGTTGAACCATAAGTAGGGGACATTATTCAGGAGAAAAATGCGGAAGAAAACAAGAAAATTCAAAACCCTTAAATGGTGTTTAGCTGTAAAAAGTTTTTTTTTTCTAAATTTTAGAAAATTCATGTATTAAAATGAAAAACATTTAAAATAAAATTCCCTATTTCATAACGTGAGTTTTTTAAAATTTAGAAAATAAGATTTTCCACTTAAACTTTTGTAAAAGAAAATTTCAAAAAGAAGAATGAAAAAATTTTCCAAACAGCTCTCCTAAGCAAAATCGCCAAACTCCTAAGCAAAATCGCCAAATCGCCAAATAACAGCTCGCCAAATAGCAAAATCGCTACCTGCCCCAAGAACCCTAAACTTTCCCCAATACCGCCTCATGACTCTCCAAACGCCTCCAATGCTTCCAGTCATCAATCCAGACGTCATTGCCAGTCCCAGCCGGTTGCAGTTGCTTCGTCCCTATCGACCCATTGTCTTCCTCCATCGCCGTTCGCTTCGCCCGACGGTCATCCCAGCCACCATTATTGCAGCGAGCCCGTAAATAGCCCTAAAGAAGCTACCATTTGTTGAATAAGTGAGAAACCGATTTCATGACCCGCCTCAACTCGCAACCAGATCCGGTTTCGACCCATCTGATCTAGTCAAACTCACATGCCTCGGTAAAATTCACGTTTAGTGCCTGATCTTTCTACCTTCGTTGATTTAAGTCGTTAGCTCTTCCACATTTGTACATGGTAGGCACTGACAACAATATATTTTCCATTTTATTTTTATTTATTTATTTATTTAATTCGTTCATTGATTAAATAATCAATAACACATAGAATTATAAATTTAGGCTAATTTAATACTTTTTTAAAAATAATATAAATTTAAATCTTACCTAATTTTTCATAAAGGTGAATTTTACACAATTAGAAAATTCATCATGTATGGGTTTGGTAACACATAGGGTTATTTAAGCCAATAAGTTGCACAATTTAAGAGTTCTTTCTTTGTGGATTTGGTAAAAACTCAAAATGAACTTTAAGATTTAAAATCAATTTCAAAGAACAAATTTATGTAAAGATCCACATCTTTGTGATCCAAAAGGATCCATGGTTATTTAATTAAAATATAATAACAAGTAAACTAAATAAAATCAAACAAGAATTTTTAAAGATCATATTCAAGTGATTTGATAGAATTCTTGGTTTAGTAAATTAATTAAAATTTTCTAAAGCAAGCAAAACAATTTAACTAAGCGAGATGCCAATTTTTTGGCGCTAAAATAAAGCCATTTTAGCATAACAATACTCTCAAACCCTTTAAATGCTTATAAAGTATTATAAGGTGTCTAAACGACCTATTTATAAACTGATTAGTGGTGACTTTTAAACATATTGGCACACTCATAATCCTTACCGTAGAGTGCCTGATGTGGCTGATGAGGTTACAAAGGGATGAAATATTCATTCTCTTGAAGAGAAATTCTCAGCCATGGTCACCAATCAAATTTTTACGTTTTCCTCTGTCTCTTAGGAATGGAAAGATGGGCTTAATTAAGTCGATGGGATCCCCTTCCAAAATTTTTAGCACAAAAAAGGGGCTACACCTCAGAGCTACTAGAGAAATCTTGTCCAATATTTAGGTCTGGCCAAAATTCATTTGGTCCATGATTCAGTTCAGATTTCTCTAAGGTGTTTAAGCATCTAGTGACCTCTTTGATCAAAATCTTTATATGGAAATGTTTGGCGAGTGCCCTCCTTACAGTAGATAATTTTGCAATGTATGGAGGTCTTTTCAATTCGTTTGCTCCGTGGGTTCTAAACACGTGAGGAGACTCCTGTGCAGCCTAATGCAAAACTTTATGTATCTGATGTGAGGCTCCAAACTCCACACGCCAATTAGATACATTTACCAGTCTTTATGTGATTATTCTGCTATCTCTTTTATGACGCTTTACTCCTTCCTGGCTTTGCTATATCACTACTGAAGTTTTTTCTATTCTCTGAAAAATGAACATTCTGATTTTCTCGGAATGCAAACTAAATTCAGATTTGGACAACTACGCTGGCTCTAGATGGTATTGCTCAGATCAACATATAGAATTAATCCTTATTTCCATTGTCTTTTTTGCCTTCCTTTTCAACGCAGATGAATTTCAGTGTAGACAGCGAGCTTTTCAACTTATCACTCTGGTTAGTGAGGTTCATAGGAGCCTATGAAGCAAAGTTCTTCATTCTTGCGCTGCATTTGAGATTGTTCATACATTTTGGACAATCACATTCAACGCTCTCACCAAGCAATTCACAACCTCAGTCATGGAAGGCCTCTGTCGGGATGGCAGGCTTACGCACTGAGCGGCCAAGTCACCTATGGAATACAATGCTGCCAGTTCAGATGGGGTAGGTGGCGTCACTCTTGGATCCAAAACCTTGTCGATTGCGCCCTGTGAGATATACGGCGCCACAAAATCGAGGACATGTCTCGGTTCCCCATTTTCATTTCGTTGGATCGCCCTGCGTCCCAACAATAATTCCAAAAGTATGATCCCAAACCCGTACACATCGCTCTTGGTTGCTAGCTGATTCGACCTGTAATACTCTGGGTCCATGTACCCAACCGTCCCAGCAACTCTGAGAAGAGAGAGGTGTTTCTCAGTATCATCAGGAGCACACAGAGAAAGGCCGAAATCCGAAACTTTGGCCATCCACTTGGAGTTGATCAAGATGTTACTGGACTTGACATCTCTGTGGATGATTGGCGGCACTGCGTACTCGTGCAAGTATTCGATCCCCCTGGCTGCATCTAGCGCCACCTTCATCCGCGCAGGCCATGATGCCAATGGCGAAAGGTGAACATGGAAGAGTTGGTCATAGAGGGTGCCGTTGCCCATGTACTCATACACCAGTATCCTCTCTCGGCTATCCACGTGAAATCCCAGTAACCGGACAATGTTCCTGTGATTGAGGCGTGACAAAATCTCGAGCTCCCGTACAAATGCATCCCCCACGAGCTCATGCCTGTTTGAAGATGTGTATGCTCGCTTAATGGCTACATGATAAGTATTCTTCAGGTGTAGTGTGGCATGGTAGACTGAGCCAAAACTGCCTCTCCCTATTATGAACTCATCGGAGAAATTATCAGTGGCTTGAAGCAGCAATTTGAGGGGGAATTTCTCCAGGGACTCCATATCTTGCCTACTGGTGACTTGTCTCAAACGCTTCTCTAGGACCAGAGATTTCCTTTGCTGCTCAATTGAACTACCCTCTTCAGCATTGGAAGAACCAGCCTGGTCCCTGCATCTGCAGTTTGAATAGAGGAAGAATGTGGAGGCCACAAATGAATTCAAAGTCTCCAAACACCGATCGAGTTCAAAGAGCTCCAAGGGATAATTGCTGGAAGATATAGGCCTCAGTTTAATGGCTATCTTTCTGACAATGTCTTCGACGAGTTCGGACTCATGCCTGATAACCAAGAGGCCATGTCAAGACATATCTGAAACAATTGTCAAACCTCAAACTGCTAGTGCTAGACCAGAACTTGTTGACAAACATAACAGCCATTTCTACCTTTTTTTAAAAAATAAAAATAAAAAACTCATTTGTTACATTTTCAGTTATTGAAATCTTCATACGAACTAAAAGGGTAGAAATTGTTTACCTATCCTTGACACTCCACCCAGAGATATTAGCCACCTCGGTCAAAGCAGACTTCCATTTTTGCAACTTACTGTTTTCCTTCCTCCAGCAAAGGAACCTTTTATGCTTGCTCAAGGCTTCTCCAAATCTCCCGCTTTGTTTTCTTACATGAGAAGGGTCGACATCATAAAAAACCGGGAAGATCTGATGACCAAGCTTGTCTCTGCAGTCCAAGATCTGAACAAGCTCATCCAAGCACCAGGTTGAGGAGGCATAGTTTCTGGAGAAGATAACAATTGCACTCTTTGATTCCTGAATCGCTTTATAGATTTCAGCTGTAATTGTTTTACCTCTTTCCAGCCTTTTGTCATCCCTGAAGGTGGTGATTCCCTTCCGCTCCAAAGCGGCATATAGATGATCCGTGAAGTTCTTGCGGGTGTCCTCGCCTCTGAAACTCAGGAAAACATCATATTTGCAGTCGTTGGGAGAGGGAATGAATCTTCCGTTGTTCATCAAAGAACATAGAATCGATAAGGGACTCTTAAAAAGTTTATTCTTTTTTTCTTTTCTGGAATTTCAAGCAAACCCCATGATGGTTCTCATAACCTTTGGTGTGGTTCACTGGAGGAAAGTTCGGTGTGGTTCACTCGAGGAATAACTTTCCACCAAACTTCGAGGCAGTTCGGTATAAACTAAACGAAGGGCAAATGACATGTGGCATCCCTAAACTATGGACAATGTTGCGGTTTCGTCCTGAAACTATAACTTGTCACACCGTTATTCCTCAAACTACTGATTTGTTGTGGCCTTATCCTGCCATCCATCTTGTACATTAGTGTCTAATAGAAAATATGTGTGGCACCTGATTTGGCTTTTGGTGGGAATTAGTTGGCTGTGGAAGGGAATTAAGCGTGAGTTTTTACTACTGTAGAATAACCCTAAATTTGAGACATTGAAGGGATGAATTAACATCGTGAGGTTGTTGGAAGAGTTAAGAGAGGAGAAAAAGTTAATGTGCAGATTCAATTGACAGGTTATTGATGCATAGGTTCAATTGACAGATTATTGTCAGGTTATTGTTGTTGCTGCCAAATTCTTGGTAGCCATAAAATGGAGATTGATTGCGTTGAGCCGAATAAAACAAAAAACAAACCCCCAAATTATGGTCAATTGTAATTCTTGTTAATTTAGAATATGTTTGTATATTGTGATTAGTATGTGTTCAATTTTATGGCTTCTAAGGATGAATTATATCTGGGAGTTTCGTAAATGGATAATTAGAAAAGTGGGCATATGAGTAACATAGTTGGACAAGTGAGTAATTATTGTCAAACTTGTTGTTGAAGTTTTTAATGTCAAACACTATCATAAGCTTATTGGTGGTGAGTTGTTTAATGTTAAACATTGCCATAAGCTTATTGTCAAACTTGAAAGTTACACATAGAAGATTATGCTTGGAAAAAGACAAACACTGCCATAAGCTTGTTGGTGGTGTGTTGTTTAATGCAAAGGCCAGGACAAATCTCTTATTGGTGGTAAGTTGTTTAATGTCAGTATTGTTTAAAACTTCCAAAATTTTCCAAATTGAGTTGAATTGAATACCATGTAAATAATTTAGTAACCATTTTTCAGTCCCATCTGAACTTAATTATGTTAATGTACAACATTTTTCAGTTTAAGCGTTAATTTGCTACATTTATGGATCTAGTGTATATTGTTGGCATTTTTTTGAATGGGATGATTAATCAGGCTTTTGCATTACAGGTTATAATTCAAATTTGGGGGAGACAATCGAACCATTGCAGCATAATATTTATGAGGAAAACATTAATCAAGATTCAGAAAATGGTGTAGACTCAAAATTTAATTATAGTGACTATGATTTCAATGATGATGATGCACATGATGATGAGTTGTATGACATAACAGTGGACTTTGGGGTTGAGAAAGGGATATACCAAAGCAGTAAGACAAATAAGGGAATTGGGAAAAGGCAACTGCTGGGGGGTAACAACTAGTGTTGAAGAAGACATTGAACAGATGGAAGATGTTGTTTATAGAGATTATGCGGCATCAAAAGATTTGCAGTGTTTGTGTGGAAATGATGTCATTGTCATGAAGAACCCATAATTTATATGTGACATAAAATTTGAATCAAGGAAAAAATTCAAAAAGACTGTTAGAATGTATTCTATCAAAAATCAATATGACAACATTTAGTTTAAGAAAAATGACAAAGGAAGAATGAAAGCAATTTATGCAGAAGGTTGTCTTTATATATATATATATATATTGCTCTTGCATGCAAAATGAGCCTACATTTCAAATCAAGATTATAAATATGAAGTGTAATTGCATCAAAGGTCACAAAAATCATTTTGTGACATATTCTTGGTTTATAAGCGAATACATGGATCAATTTAAAGAAGATCCAACATGGTCAGTTTCTGGTATTGCTGCTAGTGTAAGAAAAGAGTATCAAGTTGAAATCAATAGGCACAAAGCTTAAAGAACAAATAAGTTAGCAAACAAAAAGTTGGAGTGTGATAAAATCAACAACACAAATAAGTGATAAGGTACGATTTTGAGGTTCAAAAAACAGAACCAAGGCACCACTTTCCTTTTACAACTTGATATGCAAATATTCAATATGCTATATTTTTGTCTAGAGCCATTAAAGAAAGGATTTCTAGTAGGTTGTAGACCTATGATCAATTTAGATAAATGCTTTTTGAAAACAAGGTTTGGAGGCCAATTGTTGGCAATTGTAGGTGTGGATGCAAATGATTGCATCTATCCAATTGCATGGGCTGTAGTTGAATTTGAATGTAAAGATTCATGAGGCTGGTTACTCACCAATCTTATGGAAAATTTTAGAATTGTTAACAGCTACTACTGGAATTTCATGTAAGATAGACAAAAGAGGTAATGTATGTCAGCTTTTTTTAATCATTATTTATTAAATTTGATATGGCACAAAATATTCTAAAACTCACTGCTCTATCTCATTGTTTGTAGGGCTTAGTTCCTATGTCGGATGAGTTTTTCCCAAGGGCTGAGCATCGGTTTTGTTTCAGACATATAATAACTTTAAGGGTGTTGGACACGTTAACAAGTGTTTGAAAGATTTGCTATGGGATGCAGCAAGAGCATCCTATGTGCAGGAATATTAAAAATGGATGAGTGTCATTAGTAGTGAGAATAAGAGTGCACATGATTGGTTAAATGAGAAAGATCCACATCATTGGTCCAAGTCACACTTTGAAACTGGTGTTAAGTATGACATGCTTCTTAATAACTTGTGTGAGTGTTTCAACAATTTTATTTTGGAAGCTAGGGACAAACCTATCCTCACTTGTATGGAGATGATAAGAGCTAGGCCAATGAGAAGGATACAGATTAAGAGAGATGTTATGAAAGACATATTGGTCCCATATGTCCTAAAATTCAAAAAAAAATTAGAAAGAATAAAGCAGAAGTCCATTTTCTGCATTATTGATTAGTCTAAAGGGGATCAGTTCCAAGTTGGTTGCTCAGGGGACATGTTTTTGGTTGATTTGAAAGACCATACGTGTGCTTGTAGGAGATGGGATCTATCAGGGATTCTTTGTGCTCATGTTGTTGCTTATATGAAGAAGTTGAATTAAACTCCAGAGAATTTCGTTGCTGATTGTTATAAGGTCGAAACATCATCAAATATATGGACACATTATTAACCCAATAAATGGATCCTAGCAGTGGCCTGAAGATGAGGGCAATGAAGTGTTTCCACCTCCCATAGGTCGACTTAAAGCTGGAGGACCAAAAATATGTAAGAGAAATAATGCAGATGAGATTCAAGCAAAGAAATTGATGGAGAAGTTATCAAAGAAATGGGTTAAATTGCGTTGCAATGTTTATGGAAGTTCTGAGCATAATGCTAGATTCCATAAAAACAAAGACAAAGGAACATCAACTACTAACTTAAATGACAACAGTCAATATATGAGTGCATGGGCTTCTTATATTTGATGGAGTTGGTGTTATTTTACCAAATATTACAACTTCTTTATTCCTAAATTCTGACTTATGTTGATATATTTAAGGTTAAGGTCATTTAGAAGTATTCAATTGCTAATGTGTGGAAATGTCTCAATTGGTTCCAAGCAGGCCAAAACTTTCTGTGAGTACCAGGTCATCATTGTTTATTATAATTCTACATTCGGCTTTTTATTTACTGCTTTGGTCTTCTAGGTTAAGCGTAGGAGGATATAAAAAGCCCAAACATCCTCACTTGCTTAGGTAAAAAGTTGTTTTCCCAACAGAATCCTCACCATACTCAAAACTATTTGAACTAGCATCTCTTTATTGGCAGTCATTTAATTGATCCAATGAAAACTTCAACTTAGTTGCATAAGGTGCAAAATCTACTCCATTGAAAGACCAACAAGTGAATATTAGGTCAATAAGCCAACCTCTTCCTACAACCAAAAAAATCTAGCCATTGTATGCTTAGGGTTGATTTGATAATTACCAATGCTAGTTTATTTTGTAGTACTATTAATGGCTACACAATCTTGTGTACAACAATATGTGGATTACTAGGTGTGAGTTCTAAAGGAATGACTGATGTATTTTGGGCTAATTCATCTAGGAACTTACCTTGATATGTTATTCTGTTCTTGAAAGTTACCTGGTTTTCTACTTTCAAGTTAGTTGCAAACTCTGATTATCTTAGTTCTTGAGTTCCTTGCAATTGTAATTGCATTTGATTAGCAAAATTGGTTTAAGGCTGCTTGGTTTGACTGAAAATTTGGATTAAGTTCCTGAGAAGTTTTTGAGGCAGCTAACTTTGACTGCAAAATTGGTTTGAGGCCATTTACTTTGATTGTAAAATTTCATCAGATTATCAAAATTTTCTGCAAAATTGGTTTATTGGCTGCTAACTTTGACTACAATGTTCATCATAAAACTTAGCCTTAGGATCTTGATTTCACTAGTGCACTAAATATGCTTTATGAAACAGAATGAATTAGAAGTGCACTTGGTTTGACAGAATGAATTAAGAAAGAAAAATTTTAGGTTTGATAGGATGGAGTCCTGCTAATTTAAGTGCACGCAATGTTTGCTTAAGCTCATCATACGAATCCAACATATTATTGCAGTAGTGTTCCATATGCTCATATCAATCAAACATGTTCTGAACTTGAAACAAAAAACAAGAACTCTAAATTAAACAAGCAAAACACAACCAATTTGTTTCTTGTGAAATTTCTCACCATTTCATTCATATAAATTCATACAACCAATTATTTTACCATCACAATCCCACTCACAACAACAACAACAAATGCATTGAACAACAAGCTCATAATGAGCCACTCCCTTATTCTTGCTATAACACCTTCAAGCCTATCTAATTTGTGGGATTGTGGGGCACTTGAAAAAGCATAGAGGTTGTAGATGAACCAGATTCAGCATATAAATTGTTCACAATCCCTAATTCAAGTGCCCCACAAGCCACGTCAGGTGCCACACATATTTTCCGTTAGACACTAATGTCCAAGATGGATGGTAGGATAAGGCCGCAACAAATTAGTAGTTTGAGGACTAACGGTGTGACAAGTTATAGTTTTAGGACAAAACAGCAACATTGTCCATAGTTTAGGGATGCCACGTATCATTTACCCTTAAACGAATTAATGAGTCGACAGTTTTGATTTGGTCAAAAATGGGTTAGTGATCCAGGGACGGAAGAGACCCTGGAACAGTTAACTTAATTACAATATGTGCCACTCTTTAATTCTTTTCAATCTCATCTTCATTCTCTCTTTTTCACATCCGGACATAGAGGCACTGCTTCTCCTCGCCGTGCGCTATCAACGGAGCACCTCCCTTGGTAGTCAGAGATGACACGTTCATTATAGCTGAAAGTCAACCTTCTTCATGCTATTCTACCAAAGTTTAGTTGACTAATTCCATCCCTTGGTAATCAAACAACGTGAAATACATTACATAATTCAATTCATAAACCACAACGGATTCAAAATTTTGTCTTAACCTCAATTTATGACCACACATCTGCATCCTAAAATTGTGCCAAAAGAAATCAATAAGATCTTTCCTAGCATAAATTGTGCCAAAACATGAAGAGAAATAATGCATTTTAAAACAAACACGACTCAAGGACCCTACAAGTACATTAAAAACTCAGTCTCAAGTTAACTAGCATATCACAATTAATATCTTTCTGTCAAACAGAGTCCAGCAAAATTTCTTCAGCAGAAGGTATATAATCACGCTGGGAATGTCGGCCCTTAGCATGTTGAGGCCCTTTTTCCGTTGTAAAGTTCCATGCAGCCTCCTCAGCCAAAGTCTTCGACAGCACCCACGATAGCTACATACCAAAATGCACATGTCAGCAATAAGAAAACTAGTTAGCAAACTGAACATTCTAGCAACCACAATAGTTTAACCAAAACCAATCAGGCAAGCATAATAAGAAATACATGACTCCCATTAAAATCTGTAAACAAAACACTCTACTTCATTCATATCAGTAAAGGCTAACAGTAAACATATGAATTATGATCTGTCCAAGATTTGGGGGACAAAAAAAGTACCCAATTTCGTTATCACACAATCAATCCAAGACAGAACGTACCCAGATACAGAATATAGAAGAGAAACAGAAAAGTGAATCAAAATTATACATGCAAATGAACCATGGAAGAGCAACAAGAAAACAGATGTTTATTTCAGGAAATATAATGATAGTGCCAGTAATGTTTCTTTCAGTGAAAAAAACATGCCCGGTCTGAAAACCCATAAAAGCAAATTGCAGGGAAGAAAAACCTGAACTAACAAGTTGATTCAAGCCAAGAGAACAAATTTCATCTACTAAAGATAACAAGCAAATAAAGCAAATAATTCATCCTAAAATTCTATGGTTCAAGAAAATTCATCTTCATTTTTTATAAAAGGTAAGCCAAACCAAGGGGGGAAACCAGGAAATCCATGAAAACCATATCATGATGACAGGTGATTCACTTAGTTGCTCAATGAATGTTTAAATCTTGCAAACTGTGTTAAGGGGCAGCAGGCTTAATTTCAAAATAATTTCCATCAGCCAAAAACTACAAATCCACATGCAAAGTATAAAAGGGGAAAAAAAAAAAAAAAAAAAAAAGGTACTGGCAATGTTTCCTCACCGTTCACAAATTTGAAGTATATATACCCCTGATAACAGAGTATGTGCCATGCTCTAAGACCATAATGCTTTAGAATCCAGTTACTGCTTACTCCTACCTTGGTAACTATGAATTCACTAAAACGAATCAAGCAATTTCCATCATGCAAACCTGACTTCTTTTTCTTTGCAACCAGAAAAATGTAAATAGAAAGATGCATTGTATACCGTAAAGATCAAATCGTAGAACAATGGGTACAAGACCCTGAAGATGGCGGTTTGTGTCAGTACTGAAGGTCCAAGTCTCAAGAGCAAAGGCACTTAAGATGGAGAATGAACTTAGACTCCAAACTTTTCTACTTCAATCTGCAGAACAATCAACCATGGATTAGCTCAGCTGGTGGTTATTTTACACATTAGTTTGACAGAATAGCAGCAACAGTAAAAAAAAACTAATTATTTGATTAGTTACTTATCTATCTGGGTACGTAGCCAGCTGAAACAACTAATCCCCCAAGAAAACAGATGCTCATTCAGTATTCTTAACCAATCAAAACTACGAGCAGACTAACAGCTGGAACTGAAAATAACATATAGCAGCAACTATGAAATTATCACTATAGAATTTAACATATCCAACTGAATTTCGAATTTTAGGAAGAGGATTTTCACTTTTATTATGCAAGTGATCAGCACCCCATAATTTATACTAATTTTCAAGAATATAAAATGATGCAATGTTGACATTCTGCATGAAAATGCTAAACTTTTTGTACTAAATGATACAACAAAAATAGCTGACGATTGAATGTAAAGGTATAACTGGCTCAAATTTAAATTGTCCATAATTGGTTTCGGCATCATTCAGCGCAGAAAATTGTTGTCAGATTCATAATAAATGTTGCACTCCTGTAAGTGTTGTTGCCAATGATTATTCCTTCTGCATTATTAGCTCCTAATCCACATCTGAGATCTTTAATCCCGCTACAGATTAGTAATCTCTCCTCAATGGTGGACAAAACAAGCAACATACCGTTACTATGGCCACTGATTGTTTGCTCATTGCTGGAGCTCTCAACTATGGCCTTTGGATGGGCGAGAAATGAGAAAGGGTTGTCAATCCTTCTTGTACAGGGTATACCAAGATTGGATATTCTGGACTCCACATGTTATTCTGCATGAATTCAAGGAGTTCCTCCTGCAGCAGTTCAAAGCCATCAAAATAATTGTAGTTTTTTAATCTGAAACTAAGACTGACATGGTTTCTGAACCGAATTGAAAAGAGACTTGCTTGAATCGCGAACATGAGATAACTGACAAGTATTTAACAAACAAGAAATCCCCACACATGAAAACAGTAAAGACAACAGAAGAAGGAAAACTTACCATCCCCGAATCTTTCAAGGGATGAGCAGCAACAGTCCTAGGCTCCTTGGCCTCGGCAAAATGCCACTTGATGGCGGGTGTGGCTGTGCAAGAAAATGATGCATTGTTGATATTCTGTATTCAAGCAAAAAGCATAGATGAGGAAACTGCTAGGAAAAAGAAACGTCGGATGCTGACATAACTTGTAATATGCAAGGGAAGAGGGGCTGAATTGGCATGAGCAATATCTCAACCCCATGCATATGACTTCCTAATGTAAGGTTTGTCCTAGTACTTCAACCTGTCATCAGTAATCTGCGGATGAACAGCACCAATTTTGAAAAGTGTGGAAACGATTGACATCTCTGACAATGATTTTCCTGTTTGTGACTTTTGAAATAAATGTGACTGCATAATGACAGTCTTCACACATTCTAAGATTTTTGAGAACATGGATAGGAGCCTCTGAGCTGTTTTCATGAGACCATATGCTATGGCCAGCTTCTCACTATGATAACTAAGACAGCCTTCATTTAGCTCTTCCTCCACAGCATGCAGCACAACAGCAATTTGAGGTTTATATCCCAAAATCTTGATCTCAGCTAGCAGTTCGTTTACTTTCTCATAAATCTGACTTGACTCTGGGTGTCTGTTGTCCTCAAAAATGAAAACATGGACAACATTTCTTGTCTTTGTCCTGCTAACACCAAGCTCGTTATTGACATTCCTTTCCCTCATCAACTTGTGGATCCTTACAGTACCATCCCACCTCTTGGCCTCTGCTTACACATTGGGGAACAGTGTATAGGTTCCAACATCACTTAGATCCATTTCTAACACATATTCTGCAATGCGCTTGCCAACACCATAACTGCGATGGACATGGCAGGCACTCAGCAATGTACACCATGCAACAACATCCCAATTTACTGGCAGACCTCATAAACTTCTCAGCATCATCAAGCAATCCAGGCTTGCTCAGAAGTCCAATAACGCAAGTATATTGCTCTATCCCAGGGCCTACTCCCAACTCTTTCAGGAACTGGTTCAAGTAGTAGAAACCCTCCTGTACTAGGCCTAGATGGCCACAAGCAGAGAGAACGCCTATAAATGTAACATAGTTGGGCATCCCCTGTACAGCTAACATGTTATGAAACAAAGCCAAAGCTTCATTACCTAGCCTATGCTATGAGTACCCACATATCATAGCATTCCAGCTAATGATGTTACAGTAAGTCATAGTTAAAAATACTCTATCTGCTGCTTCAATATTTCCACAATTCAAATACATGGTGATCAATGAATTTCCAACAATAACATAGTTCTCAAAACCTGACTTTTCAGCAACCCCATGCAGTACCTCTCCTTGTCTAACTGCAGACAACCCGGCTGTAGAGTTCAGCATAGCAGCAAGTGTATATTTATTGGACTCAACATTTTCATGTTCCAATTCTGAAAACAAACTCAGTGCTTCCTCACATGATCAATTTTGGAAGTAAGCAGCCACAAACCCTGTTCATAAGACCTCATTTTGTGTTTGCAGTCCATCAAAAACTTTTCTAGCACTGAAGATTTCCCCACATTTCCCGCACATATTAATGATAGCACTATTAATGAAAACACCCCACTCAATGTCACTCTTTAGAATCGTACCATAAACTTGCAAGTTTTATGTTCTCAATACCAGCACAAAACCCAAAAACATTAACTTACATTATACTATCACAGTCAACATGATCCTTAATCAACGTACTAAGAACTTCAATCCCTCTTGTATATGCCCATCTTCCAGAAGTCCATCTAAAACACAGTTATAGGTGTAAATATCATAACCAGTAACAGTATAAACTATCCACAAAGCTCCTTCCGCATCCAGTGGCGGAACCAGGATATTTGGTTCGGGGGGGCAAGCCTGGAGAAGAGTCGACGGAGCCCGGAATAGGGAGACGACATCGTGGTTAGGTAAAGCTGTAAATTGGTACTAATTCACACTAATTCAAAGCTCAAGGAGCAAATCGTACGAGTTGGAAACGTTTGAGGACTAATAGTGCATTTAGGCCATGTTATAATATCTGCTTAATGTAGAGGGAACAACTACTCATTGGGTCCCTATTTTCTTCATCACCTACCTTACTGCCCCCATCTTTATATTTTTCCATAATATTTGGGGGGTAAAATGCATATTCAGTCCTTAACTTTTGACAAAATCACCAAATTACTATCCATATTTATGTTTTTTCAAAATTTCCGGAGGGCAACAGCCCCCTCCCAGCATGTGGTAGCTACGCCACTGTCCGCGTCCAAACTCTTCGAGTACATAGTTATCAGTGAATTCTTGACATACTATGAGACACAAACCCCGACTTCAACACGTGTGCATGACACTGAAGACCTGTTTCAACAACGCGATGCTGCTCAGGGCAAGAAGAGAAAACAATGGTGTATATATGCTCATTGGGACATACATCATCCTCTAAAGTCATAGATTTGAACAGCTTAAGCCCCTCTGTGGGAAGCCCACAATGTAAGTACCCTGTCATTAACGTGCTCCAAGGAACAAAGTTCTTTTCAGACATTTCATCGAACAGTTGGCGAGCAACGGAAACCCGGTCACATCTCGAGTAGAGATTTATCAACGAGTTTGTCCAGTAAACTTGATTTTCTAAGGTTTGATTAGCCACCAAGTGGGCATGGATTGTTCTGCCGATCTTTAAATTCTTGCTATCGGCTGAGAATTTTAGGAGCTTGATCCAGTTCTCAAGAGAAAAAGTAGGGTGATTTGGTTTGAATAGAGATGGCATCTCCTTTTTGGATGCGGCGGGAGACGAGATAACGGTAACACAGGCAGGTGGCAAATTACAATTTACAAGCACTTCGCGTTTTGTTTCTTTGAAAAACCATAAACTGGGGTTAATTGCATCAGTGGCCCCTAATCTTTTATTATTATTCTATTTTGGACCATAACCTCAAAATCTTACATGAGAGGTCCCTAACGTCAATTTTGTTTCATTTTAGACCTTTGCAGAACGGACACTGTTAGAATAGATGAAACTAGCCATGTGGTATGCCAGCGTGGGCCGATTTGCCATGGTGTCATAATAATCAACTGTTGGGGATGATGTGGAAATGAACAAAACTAATAAAAAAAGAAAATATGAAAAAAAAAAAAAAAAAAGAGAACGCAAAAAAAAAACAAAAACCCATCACCTGCCATTTTCCCTTTGGCATTGCCATTCCCACGCTGCCCTCTGCCAAATCGCCACCTCCCCCCAACCCGTTTCAGCCGACGGCTCGCCTCCCCAAGTGGCTGATGGTTCTCATCATTTTGAGCTCCTTATTAGTTTCGCGATTCCATGTACAAAGGTTTAATCAAACGTGGAGGAGGCTGAAATCGAACGATTGCAGCAGATCTTGTATGATTAGCCGCCGTCGGTGGGGTTGGTGCTAAGTGGGTATAGGACGGAGGTGGAGCAGCAACTCCAATTCCTTTTGCCTAACTCTGATTTCATCACAAAGAGGTACAATTGTGGACTGCTTTTGTAGAGATGGGCCACTGAAGGATGTGCAATAGGAGGTGGAAGGCCGCCGATGCTGGGCCAGTGATGGATTTTTTTTTTTGGCGTTCTTTTGTTTTTAATTATTTTCTTTTTTTCATATTTTCTTTTTTTATTAGTTTTTTTCATTTCCACATCATCCCCAACAGTTGATTATTGTGCCACCATGGCAAATCAGGCCACGCTGGTATGTCACATGGCCAATTCCGTCTATTCCAACAGTTTCCGTCTTCCAAAGATCTAAAATGGAACAAAAAATTGAGGTTGGGGGACCTCCTATACAAGATTTTGAGGTTAAGGTCTAAAATAGAACAATAATAAAAGGCTAGGGGCCACTGATGCAATTAACCCCCATAAACTGTTAATGAGTTTTATGAAGGCCTAAAGATTCTTTCAGCCCCTGAACTTGGTTAACCAGAACACTTATCCCACCCTTAAACTCCATTGGCATCTAACTTAGTCCTGAACTTTATTAAGTAGGTTAGTCAACTCTTTTAATTGACAAGTGTGAGTCACATGAGAAAGATAAGGTAACATCATTTGCATAAACAACCATAAGGTGCAGCTTTTTCATTGAATATCTCTAGTTTTCTCGTTAAGCTCGTGCTATACCCTAGACAAATAGCAGAACAAATATGCTCAGTGGCGGAGCCATGTAAGCACCCCCCCCCCCAGGATTTTGGAATTCTATAAATATTATATACTAGTTTGGTTATTTTTTTAGGAGTTAAGGACCAAGTGCGATATTTGCCCCCACGAATTGGTGATTAAAAGGGCAGATTGTGCCAACAGTCATAAATCTTTACTTTCATTACAAGTTGTATCACCAACCTCTCAACTATTGCATATTCAGCCAAAATCATTGTCTAGCATTGCAAATTCGCCCTTTCACCAACAGTTAACGTTATTAGTGACCAAATTGAGACAAATATACAATAGTTGAGAACTTAGAGATAAATTTACAAAAAAAAAAAATAAATGTTTTAAATAATTTTTTATAAAAGTTAATTTTATAAATAATTATTTGAATAATTTTTTTCTCCTAGGTTTTGACCGTTGCTAGTCTTGCATCCACCTACCCCCTTGAGCACTGAATATGCTTCTCCTTCAATCCGATTGATTCTCATAAAAATGGGCGAAGAGTGTAATGATAAAGTGGAGCAGCACAAAGAGCAACGACTACCCATAGGAGGACTACTGTTGTGGCGACTACCATGCAGTCAGAAGATGCGTTCAAGAACAGGCAGTTGATTTGGTTAGGTAATCTTAAACTTAATGTCATTATAAGACTTGGGATTTGTTCCAATGGATGTATCTGGCCAATCCGAACTGCCATGGTGGGTGATCGACCAATAGGCAACAGAGATTTCCAATCCGAAGTGCTTTGAGACCAGCCACAGTGGCTTACCTGTGTCCAGCAGCCATATGTAGACGGTGACGCATCGCGCATCGAGATGGCTTGAAGCATGGATTAGAGATTGTATTAGGAGAAGGCAGAAAAGTCCTAAGAAAGATAATAGCATGTTTGTAATGTTTATAAAATTAAGGTAAATTAATGAAATGTCAGAAATTTTAGGATATTTTATGTAATTTTTGCATATAAAATACAACAATTACACTTTGACTCCCTATAGTTCATCTGAAGTTATAATTGTAGTCCTAAAGATTTATATGTGTCATTGAACCGCGGGTTTTATTATTATCATGGCTAGGCAGACGGAGGTGAGCCGTATCAATGAGAAGTCCATCATGTGACTCGCATATGACAGTCAAAAGGTTTGACTGACCCATTTAACTAAGTTTAGGGGTTGAGTTAGACTAAGTTGAAGTTCGGGGGGGGGGGGGGGGGGGGAGATAAGTGTTCTAGTCAACAGAGTTCAGGGGCTGAATGTGTATTTAGGCCTTTTATAAATGTTCAGCTGGTTAATAGCAGGATCAGCCTCTATTAAGCAAAAGTAAAAATCATGCAACAGCTAAGTAAAGAAAAAGGAATAAGACAGACAAACAAAAAAAAATGAATTTAGCTTGCAGCTATGGACCATTGCCAGTTGCTGTGAGTGCTGCAAAAACCTCATTACTATGGTTGCTAGTAGTTAAAGAATGCAAATGAAATGTTTTTTTTTTAATAATTTTTCCCTTAAGCTTACTTGGCATAAAAATTGCGGAAGATTCACCAATCCGGTCTTCATGTGAAATTTTTAGTCAATTATAACAGAATTAGTCAAAAATGACTAAAGTGGGATGTTTTTTAGTGGTTCGGGATCAAATTTGCACTTCTAAGTTTGGTGACCAAAACAGGACAGTAATTAAAACTTAGAGCATGGTTGCATTTCACCCACTATTTTATAGTATATAATAAATCGTATTCTTCTTCGTTCTCTAAAATCTGTTTCCAATTGGTCACAATACATAATGAAACATTGCCATTGTTCTGCCAGTGTTTTGCAGGGGGAAATACACATTGTATTATCCATGTTAGCTAAGCATCTTTTGATCATAAAAATGTCCTCAAACCGTAGAATATGCAGCTAAATATTTTGAAGGTTACAACTTTTGTTTCTCAAGATGCACAAGTTGAACCTCCAAAGGCAATAATTTCTGTAATAAGTAATTTAATGAGCATTTAAGGAAGGCACATATTGCTCACTTGATGTTACAAACAAGGTGAAAAAACTATTACGTTATTTAGATTTGCCCATTTCCACGAAATTCAATAGATGAGGCTAGAATGACGTGATTATCACTAGTATGTTCTAGTTATTGTTAGTTTCAACAATTGGAAAAATTCTTCAAGGTTCTTTCGTTATTTTGGTACTTTTAGGACAATAAAAAACATAAACAGCTAATTGTGAATAAGTTGGAGATGCAGAACCAATTCTTGATATCATAGCTGCGATGTTTGCGAACAATTTAGCTATTACAATTATAGCAAAAACTATACCTTCTGTGGTTTTGTAGTTTTAATGCCTAATTCATTAGACGCGCAGTTGATGATCATTCTTTTGATTTAATAGTTCAATAATTTGTCAAAATTTGTTCTTCTGAGTGGATCCTATATTTCCATTCTGCCTGATTAAAGGCACCTTCGACCAAATATTTATAAAAGTGGAAGTTTTTCTCACCACTTAAACCACCACTTAAGCCAGTGCATGGTACCACAATGATCCTATGGGTCAACCCCCGACATGTGATCTCGTAGATTTCCGGGCTCTTGAGGTTCGTTGGGGCGGATGACTCCTATCCTATCCGCAGCGTTTTCACACCAAAAAACTAATTTGACCACAATTTACATGCCTGCCTTTTTTGAGTATGATAATATTTGTTTCCACTTAATTTGTACTTTTTTAAACATATTATTTTAGAAATTTATAGGCAAAAATATCAAATTTACCACTAATGTTTTGAGTAAGAAGTAGATATGCCACTATAGTTTTTTTTTTCCCAATCTCCAATTGATATTTTAAAATAGGCCGAATATGTCACTGCCGGTTAAAAAATAACGAAAAATGGTAAAAATAGTAAATTTTGAAATATTGGAGTTATTATGAATCTTTTAAAAAATATCAGGATCTTTGAGATTTTTGCCAAAAAAAAGTATCTGATCTCCGTCGTCAGCATTTTAGTCTTGTTACTGTCTCTATCACTAGCGCCCCAGCCCCATTCATTGCTCTCCCTCTACCTTTACTATCTAATCTCCTCGTCGGTATTCGAGAGAGAGAGAGATAGTCTAATTACAAAAAAAATCTTTAAAGTTTATTAAAACTTGCAATATCAAACCAAAATTTCAAAACTTGTTATTTTTAAAGTTTTTCATTAGCTTTTTAACGTTTTCTGTTAATTTTTTAACCGTCAGTGACATATACACTTTTAATTTAAAACTTCAGTAGCATATCCAGCAAATATCCGTCAAATTTTAAAATGTCAGTGAGAGATTGGGTTAAAAAAAACTATAGTGACATATTTGGTCCCAATCCAAAACTTTAGTAACAAATTTGATATTTCTGTCAAATTTATATAAGTTCCTAAAATTTGCCGAAAGGTACATAATCACCCGAATGTTTCAAAACCTGTTACTTTTCCCCATTTACTTTCTAACTACACTTGTTCCTAAATGGTAACTTCACTTCAGTTGCAAATTTGGCCACAAAAAACTTTACCAGCTGATTTGATCTCAACTCAAAACATTAGCAGTAAATTTCATATTTTTGCCAGGATGAAAGAGAAATAACGAAATAGAATTACTGGACAAAAAATAGACTACAACTGCTTAATAGATGGATCTCCAGTACATCGCTTCGCTCCAATTTTTCAGACAACCAGCAAAACCCAAAACTTCCCACTGCAACTAGGTTGGTATGTACATGAATAAACTTCTGTGCCACCTAACTATAATCTGATCATATACGCTTGAACCACAATAATGGCTCTGAGGAATCCCTCCAAACAAAAATGCATTGAATATATCAACCGCATATTGATATCTGCTGGGTGAATATCAATATTTGTAAGCCGAAGAAGCAGAATCAGGAGGTGCAGGAGACAGACGGTTAGGAGTGCGCCGGCCATTAGAACGTGAACCAGGGCTAGCATCTCCATTCTGCTCACCATTATGTCTGCTACGGCCACTGGATCTGGACCTACTATATGACACATGACCATTAGCGGCTGCATCAAATGCTGATCTCCAATCATCGCCAGATGCAGCACTTCTCCTTGGGCTGCTTCCTGGAAATAGTAGATAATCAGGTGTGCCAAAACTGTTGTAAACATATTCAATATAAGAGAATACGACTGACTTGAGGTAAGGTAAGATGTTTCACTCAATTTTTGTTACATATAGCTGATCGTTGACTCAACAAAACAGCAAAAGCAGGAAATTCTTGATTAGGAAAACCAGTACTGTTTGAAAGAGGTGTCAATAGATGTTTCTACTTGATTTATATCAATAAGTTTCCTATCTCTCACAAGTTGCAACCTCGTATCTCGCACACAAATCAATTTTGAGATTTACATACCTGGTCCATCATCACCACTGTCAGACCAGCTAGATGTAGCAGCAGCTCCATTATCATGGATGCTAAGTTGACGAGTCAATTTCGAAAGAAGAGAAGATTGCTTCTGATATCGTTCCCTTCTACGCATTACATTTTGGTCTTCTTGAAGAAGCTCTTCGATTCTTGCTGTGCTTTGACCACTGGATATTGAGGGACAAACTATTTTTCATGTGAGAGCTCTTAAAACATCACATTAGGAATATAGCTATATACTGTAATTTGCAAATTATTCGCAGTGAAAAGATGCAACTTTCAGAGACTGGAAAGACAAAGGTCATTACTTGCAACAATACTTCATAAGACTAAAAAACAGAAAATGATTATGCTACTTAAAGATGTAAACGAACAGAACTTTCGGTGAACTATTCGTAAACCGTTCAACGGGAGTTCATTTATGTTCGTTTATTAAGCCAAATGAACGAACAAGAACACAATTTTCTGCAAACACAAACAAGCCTATGTTCGTTCATTTATGTTCACGAACAGTTCGATTATTGTTCATTTAAGTTCGTTCATTGTTCGTTTGTTCATATATATATGTTCGTTCGTTTACGTTCGTTCATTTATGTTCGTTTAAATCGTTCATAAACATATTCTATACATTGTTCATGAATGTGTTCGTGTTTGTTTATTGTCGTTCATGAACAAGTTCGTTCGTTTGGTTCATTTATTGCTCTTCACAAATATAAACGAACGAACATAAACAATGCTTGTTCGTGTTCATTAAAAACCTAAATGAACAAACACGAACAACTCTTGTTCGTGTTCATTCGGTTTGTTTACAGCCCTAATTGCTACCCTAAGTTCTCTCTATCAAACTACTTAATATCACACTTTGAAGTGTTTCACATTATGCACACCTAGCTTAAATGCCCAAAATGATCCACATTGAAGCTTGATGAAGTTAATCTACAAAGTGAATTATTCAGGAAAGCGCACATGCAAGTAACAGAATGGATGCTGGGGGAGAGAGAGAGAGAGAGAGAAAGAGAGAGAATCAGCACTTAACCTGACAGAGCTATACAACTGGTTTAGCATCTCTTCCTTGGCTTTCTCAACTTGACAAAGAACAATAGCCTGCTCAAGCAATCCCAGAATAAGTTGAAGATCAATAGCCAACACAAGACTTGAGTTGTACAAGTTGGGATTAGCAAGTCTACCTTTGGGACATTAGCAGCCAAACTGTTCAATACAGCTTCAACATAGCCACGTACTTCTTGAGACATCCACCTTAGTTCTTCTTCAGGGTCCACAGGCCTTTGGACCATTGTATCCTATGCAAATTATTACTATTAAAATTTTTTAATTAAGATGAAAGATAAACCTGAAAGAAACGGTATGCAAATCAGGGAGAGCAACAGGGGGTCAATGGTGGAGAAGCTTTGTCAACCTCAACCAAAAAAAGCTTCAAACACAATATTCTTCAAATGTAATGAATGGGACAACAAAAGTAAGATATTGCATTATTCATAAACCCCTCAATATCAGGCTTGGAACACCCAATGTATAGCTGGCTGGTATACCTTACTCTCATCTGTCGCTGGGTTCCAGAAGGAGCCACCAACATATAAGAAGGGACGCCCAAAGGCTGTACACAAGGCATACAAAAGCGCTGCTCCTCAGAGCCATTCCACAATTTCTTTTATTGTCTGTTAAAGACATTGTGCTTTTATGGAGAGAGATAAAGATGGCAATGGAGTAAGGCCAGCAAGATTTACTCTAGAGACTCACCAAAAAACCATCAGACAGACTGTGTCTGATAGGATGGCCACCTTCAGTGCCTTTATTTTGTCCTCCCAAAGGTTGAATTACTTTGGTAATCTTGTTCATCCATTCAACCTTATCAGCCTTGTTCTCGGCCTTCAAGACAACAGCACTTTGTGCTGTATACAAAACGGAGAAGTGATAATCACAAACTGGTAACATTAAATTGCCCATTGGCCAAAATAAAAAAGAAAGTGCTTTAGAGCCTGACAAATTAACGACTCAATAAACTGAAATTCCGCCTAAAAGTAGGAGTTAAGCAAAGAGGGAAAAGGAGGAATACCTTTTAGTACAGTTTTGTAAGGGATCTTGCTGTTTATCTTGAATACTAAACTGGGACCCTTTTCATGGCCATTAGCCTTTTTACCCTTGGGATCTTTTGTTATGAGCTCTTCCTCATCAGACATCTCTTCAAGGTTACATTCCTGTATATTGAAGATTTCCACAGGGTTACAGGCGACATGCAATGCACAGAATATTTGAAAAGAAACATTATTCTCACAGTCCCAAATGAGAACCCTTTTGGGATATCTGTTTCAGTGGCACCTAATCATATTTAGAATCTTAATTTGAACGCATCCCCCCACCCATTATACATACACTGTCATCAACTGCATCTGTGTAAAATTGTAAAGGTAAACTCAGACAACATGGTCCTGTCTGGGCAGAGGGAGGGTCAAGTAGCATGTGACATTCTATCTGAAGCCTAGCGGACATTCTATGCTTATGCCATTTGTCTGGGACAAAAATACCCTCAAAAGGTGAGATCCTTCATGGGATGGAGTTGCAATCACTCATTAGGCAGGCAGACCATAGAATCTAGTACGTACACTGTGGAACATGCGTACAATACATCTTATAGAATAGAAGCAGCGAAGATAAATTTGATCTTCTTATACAAAGTATGGCATAGGTGTTCATTCCTCTTCAAGGAAAAAAACAAGGGAAAAAATAAACTATCTAGCACTTCTATGCTGAAGACACTATTACATGATTAAGATTTAAGGACAATGATCATCCTAAACAGCATGTTAACAAATTAACAAAAAAGGTAGAGAATGAATCCAGAATCTGCCCCAGTTGTTAGTTCTGAGACATTAAAGCTGTAAGCTTCTGTGAACTAGGCGGGAACATCTCTTCCTGGTTAGACCAGGATCTCCTTTTTCACAAGGTCATAACAGAGGACCGCATATAACAATGGGTTATTTGCCATCTGATATTTCTGAAAATACGAGCACTGTCAACACTAAACAGATCAGTAATTGTTAGTGAGAAAATCCCAGATTGTTAAATCAAGAGGTCAGTTAAAGGCTTTATATTGTCGTGAGGCCTGTCCTCTAAATTTACTAGGAGACATTTAAAGACCAATTTAAATTTTAAGTACGTGGTCAAATTGCTTCCTTATACCTTCAATTTTTTTAACTGTTTTTTTTAAATGAAAGATCCTTATTTATTATTTTTTTTTTATTTTTTGCTGTGAGTAATAAAGTTATATCAGAGATATTTCTCGAAAGCTACATTTGTTTGATGCCCAAGGAGGTGGGATAGACAGTTTCTAAAGTAAATATACATCAGTTACACAGAATCTAATCACAGATTCAGACCACAATTCTAACTAATCATACTACATCGAAACCACACTATCAACCCCCAGTTTTATACAATATCAATTCAATTTCAAACAAACCAGAATTGCATGCGGACAATGTTCCGGCACATTTGGGGCATAATGAACTCCCCGGAGGGTGAATGGAGGCTTACCAGGCTGGTGATGGGGGGAGATCTAGTCACATTATGAGTATATCTCGTGGGAAGTGGTTGGGTGGCCGCCAGAGGGGCGTAATTAACTTCGTATATGCCGATAAGTTCTCCTTTTATATAGGCTTTCTCCTCCTAGTTTTTCGGTGGAATGTTGGTATGGGATCCTACTCTTAATGGGGGTCTTTTTCCATATGATTTAAAATAACATAAGAAAAAATAATTCTCAGTCTAACCCATGTACCATTGTATACTACTGTAAACTGAATTGTAAATTGTCAATTGGTTTGGGGTTAGATGCTTTAGCAGTAATAATACATGAATGAATGCATGAAGAAACACAAACACAAAACGGACAGGTAGAGTTTGATTGAAGATCCAGGAGAAAACTCGAGAATGTGGGTAAGCCTTTCATGGGAAAGCAACATGTACGAGACAGCTGGGACAATTTTCCTAGTGGAGGCATCCAAATTTTACAATTGTCATCTAGAAGTACAAAGACAACTAAAGATACCCTCCTCATTATTTTGCTAAAGATTTCGAGTAAGATCTACAGCACATGGGCCTTTTGGGAATAATTATCTTCATCTTGTAACATGAAAACTCTATAGATGACGAAAAGTAAAAACACCAAGGAATAAATTTCCAGAAATGGACATGGAAAACTATGATTGGATAGTTAAGGCATTTATAAGGTGAAGGAGACAGGGCTGTATTTGAGTTACCTCCAGATTGATATAACCTCTAAAGTGTCTCTCCTCTTGTTTTTTTGTGTAGCCAAGCTGTGAAAATAAAAAAAATAAAAAATTAAAAGTTGCAGATGTTCATAGAGCTATATCGCATAAGTTACATGTAGGAATACGAACAATTAGGGATAATTCTACGCACTGGCAACTGTACATCTGTAAGCATTCAACAAGCATTAACTTAAAAAAAACCTTAGATGTTAAGGACCCATTTGGGTATCAACAAATATATGCCAGCCAAAAAAAAACTAAAATAAATGTTTATGCAGATTCCTGGTCTAAAAGAAGATTTCACCTTCAGTTAAGTAGGAAAAGATTTCATCTTTTCAGTCCCTAGGAATTCATTTATAAATGGTTTTGTGTTTGTTGAGACCCTAACTATTTTCCATACTATTTGTTTTCTTTTTACTACTTCCAGCTAAGTTTATATCCACTCCTGCCTTGTTTCCCATGAAAGAATCCCATTCAAACTTGAGTAGCACTTTCTAAAAGCATGATTTCTTCTCCCTCTCTCCCTCCCTCTCTCTCTCTCTCTCTCTCTCTTTAACTTATTTATTTTTATTTTTATTGTTTTTCCTTGGTCCAGGAAGACTGAAGCATAAGATTCCCCAATTCATAAGACACTTTCCATATCACAAGCTCTATCAGACATCAAATGAAATAAAATTGGGTTATGGGAAATGAAGAGTTAGAACACCTTTTTATGGGTTTTAAATGCATGTTCCACTTTGCACAACTACAAAACAGAGTCTGACGGTTCCATTTCATTTAAACAAGAAGGCCAAGAGATGTCACTGCTATACTAAAAGTAGTCCAATATAACAACCGAGAGTAAGTCTGAAGGGATATCTCACTAGACCAATCAATGCAAGTGAAAATAATCAATATGGAACCTTTCCAGTCTTCTCATTCAGGACAAACCATCGCCTACTCCATCCCTTCCTTTTTGCACTTTTCTTGAGTAAATAACCTGCAGATAATTAAAAATAACAGCTGTTAAAGAAAAATTTCCATACACCTTGAAAGGCCTCCCACACTTGGCCTATTAACAAACATTTTAAAAACCAACGGAACACAAATTTATGGGTAAAGACATAAGAAACTGGCAGGAGTTTGTGTCAACATCGATGCCAAAGCACCCACTATATAACAACAGATAAAGCAATATCAGCAAAGCCAACAGAAATCCAGAAAGATAAATTTTGAGGTAGAAGAACCTGTAAGAGACAACGTTAGGCACTCGATACAGAAGACTACTGGAAGAAATTTTCAGGAGCAAATTTATAAGTGTGTGTTTCACATCTGATAAATTACAGTGGAAATCAATCAATCAAGTCGTCATTAATCCCAACTAGTTGAAGTTGCCTTTATGAATCTCTTACTTGATTCCAATCACTTGGTGGGGCAAGATCATCTTGCACTACATCTATCCTAAAAGGTTTGGCCTCCCCTTACCTCTTTTACTCCCTCCTATATCTATCTTATTGCTCACACACACTAGCGGATCTATTGGTCTACAGTGATATGACCAAATCATCTCAGGCGATAATCCCTGCTTTTTTTTCCCACAGAAATAGAGTACACAAGTCTAATGAGTGCATCTCAAACTTAGCAAAAACAACCATAAGAGTGTACATAATTCCAATGAATGCATCTTAAACTTAACAAACAAACATAACCGTGCAAATTTCATACAGCTATTACTTCTCAGGAAGTTATAGGATATCGCCTTCCCAATCTATGGAAGATTTTGACACCGTCTGAAAACACACTGTTATTACTTGAAGTACACCCAAACACAACATAAACAGAATTACAAATACAAGAGCACAGTGCAGAACCATAATCAGTACTAGTAGAGATCCAGGCATCATCATAAAACGAAGTTGTAAATTTCAAATGAAGTTGATGCAGAGACCTGCACTTATTTCTCCTTCAGGGCCAGCAGTCTTTAGAGCAGGCCCTTCCGGCACTTCTTTCTCAGCCTGGCTTGATTTCTCCTTCATTGATTTCAAGTTTCCACTAGTTTGTTGAGTACTTGCCTGAGGACTAGCTGCCTAGTAATGAAAATATAGCAGCAACACTGAGTAACAATCTGAATAACTCAAACAATATCACAGTGAAGAAAAGCAACAAGAGTCTAGGCAGAGCAATCATCATTTCATAACACCACTAGACCAGACACTCGACCTATAGACCCACCCTTTTCAGTACTGATTGCTCTGCTTCAGGTCCTTTCTTTGATGCTCGATTTCTCAACTCTTCTTCACGCCGCTGTCTCTCAATTCTAATGAAAAGATTGGGGGGAAGAATAAGAACAGAAAGAAATTTCAAGCAGGCAAGCATTTCTTTAGAGTGACACATGCCACAAAATTTTGGGTTACCTTCGTTGCACCAGACGGATGAAGTGCTGAGGTGGCACATAAGCTCGTTCCATGTCAACAAGTGCAACCACCATTTTCTTAGCTTCATCTTTAAAGCCATCCAATGCAGCACTTGCTATGGCTACAACCTAGTAAAAAGTAAAACCGACTTAAAACTATAGAACATTGGCTAAGAATCAAATGAAATAATAAAATCAAACAGAGAATTCAAAAAGCAGAAAAATGCTGTAAAGGTGAGATACCTCTCTCTTGAAAGGAGGGTACCTTCCCAAACCTGGAGTTGAATTTGCAGCAGCAGAGACAATGTCTACCAGGACTCTATGCACCTGTTTTTTTTAAAAAAAAACTACCAATTAGAAACCTTCCACAGATATTCTGCCTTCAACATAGAATATGTCATGCTATGAGCGCAGACCCTTTTTTTGTTAGTAAGAAGTGTAAGCCTCAGAATACTGGCAACAAAATTAAAACCTTTTGGCTGGAGAAACGGGTGGCCTTCATCGAAATAGACGAATATGGAGATGAGTCATTTTATAAATCATTCAATACTAGAAATTCCCGTCTATCAAAGTACAAATAAAAAGCTAAATTTACCTCATCAACACAAAGACGAGCTGAATCCTTGGCTAGCTCCAAGACTCCTTTTATTAAAGATCTCAAACCTTTTTCTGGGGATATTAGATATGGTTGATAGCCGTCAGCTTCTAAGACAATCTGGAAAAAGACCAAGTAGAGAGCCAGAAAACGTTGAACTCCAGGAGGGAAAAAATATATGCACATGAGCCAAGGAACAAGAGATAACATACCCTCTTAACATTGTTGATATCAAAATGTCTGTCCAAGGGAAGTTGCTTGATCCTATTTGGGAAATTCCCCTCAAAACTGGCAACAACTTTCCAACCAGAACCCTGCAACAAAATACCCTCATTACTTCAGTCTAAGAAACAAGCATAAGCTAAATTTCCATAAATCACAGAAGGTCATACCAGCAGAGATCAAACTTAAAGTTTCTCAAACTTAAAGGAAGTGTTCGATTGGTTTAGATATCAGAATACAAACTCTCGTATGTTTCAGGAACAAACTTGCTTTGAAGACAGACAGAATAAGTTATTGGCAAAAGATGATAAAAATGAATGGTCTCACCACAAAGACTCTTTGATATGACTTTGGAATGCAACTGCATATTTTATTGGTTGATATTATAGTATTACTTCTCCAGAAAGCATCTTAAAGTCCACATGGAAGGAAGAAAAGGGAAGGCTGACAGAGGGAACAGTCCTTGATTGTATGTGCCAACCACATCTCAGGTCACCCTTCACCCCTACTCTCTGTGTTTGTGTGCATGTGTGTGTATTTTATCAAGTGATACAATTGCTCCCCTTCATCAAAAACAAATGACAATTTTAAGATTCCTGTGCTAAAAAATGAATAAAACAAAAACATCTTTTCCATAGGTTTTCCAACTTTAAAACTGTGCATGAACTAACAAGGCATAAATAATATATGATGCCTGTTATGGGAGTGAAACCCACACCAAGAAGGATCATGTGACAAAACTCCTTAGAAGTTTGTAAAATCAGAAGTGACTTTTTTTTTTGGGACAGGAGTCCTATTTTTTGTGCCAGTCACAAGGATCAATATGACCAAGCAAAATACTACTGGTATTGTTATTAAAAATAAAGAGAACTAGGGGTATATGATGCAAAACTGGAAAAAGGAAGAGATTTGGAAAAGAAACGGAAAGAGATCAGATGCTTGAGAGTTTTCTATTTGGTAAATAGATAGAGCTGTCACTCACCTCACCACTTGTAATGTGCTGGAGAAACTTATCCTCAAATTCACGACAAAGCTCTAAAGCTACGGCTCTTGTGCCCTCAGCACCCTGGACCATCTGTTCCCCAAGACGTAATAGCTCATCTTTAACTATTTCAGACTTCCCCCGCAACCTGCACAATGACAAATGTAAGATTAGGAACATAAACACTTCCAAACTTGACAAAAGAAAAGCTCAATGCAGATTGGTATGTAAACAACTATAGTAGATCCAAGGAACCGAAAAATTATGTGTGACATCCTTAAACACCTTACCAAGGAATAAATGCTTCTTTCTCAGAAGAAATTTTCTTATGGGATAAACAAAGGGGGGAAAATGAAAAGCTGAAACAGAAGGTTAAGACAGGCCTCAAGGTTCAGAAGTTAATCTGTGCCTTTGCAAATGAGTAATCGAAAGGAAAATGACTCATCCCCTTGCCTACTTCAACCAAACATTCTATAAAATAGAGAATACCGCCCATACCAACAATGTCAGCCCCCATTAGCAAGCTAAAACAATGAAAGATGACCCCATAAGTTCACTTACGGAAGCAAGAGACGCAACTCCCCTGCATGACAAAGACCAAATCATTCTGCAAATTCCATTTATAAGGATGACGTAAACACATGTAACATTCTAAGCTAGCACAAGAAAAAAAAGTTTGAAAAGAGAGCCTTATAAAGTCTCCTAACGTCTGACATGTCATCTAAGAATAACCTAACCAAAGGTTTAAAAAAATAATAAAAAAAGCAGTCTTCATTGTCCAATAATTGAATAAACACTCACACCTAAAAATTGAATCTCATCTCTTATTGAAAAAAGAGAATTCTGCCAAATTACAATAAACAAACTAAAGAACCACCCTCAACTTAAAACTGGTGACTGGGAAGAAAGTGAGAACTACTAAAGAATTTCCTTCAGCATCCATCCAATTGCAATACTGTCATACTTCCAAGTTCGCTAATGCCAAAGAACTAGGGCCAATCTGACCACAACAATACTGAACCTTCCTCCACAGACTCCAGAGAGGTTTAAAACGCCACATCCCAACTAGCCAATGAACTGAATATGCTCTCCTAGACCATACAATAGAATACAGTGCTTAGTGCCGGATGCATTTCACTCTGTATGCTGTCACCACTAAAATTTTAAAGAGGAAACAAACAAGAGGATGGTTGACAAGCATGATCTGATGCCAGACAGAAATATGTTAGTATCTTCCAAAGACAAAGGGTTAAAAAACAAATTAAAAAGGACATACATGCTACCCTTATGGTCTTACCTATCATTTATCAAAAATCATTTGCTCAACGGAAACAGAAACTACCAGATCCACTCGTACTTTCAGACTGGGTACATGTGAGTGGAATGTATGAAATAGACCATCTTGAACGTGTTTGTCTGAAATTCAGATCCACCTAGAACTTTTTACTCATCAATTTCTTTTTCACTTAATATTTCCAACTTTAATGTGGGTTCCTGTGTCAATTAACATTTTTGTAATATCCAGATTCTCAACATACACTTATCAGAAGTGGAATGTATTGTAAGAACCTTGCATAACAGCAGAAAAATCACAGAAGACTAATTAATTCTATACAGACTAATTGAAAGGGAGAATTTTGATGCATGATTTTTTTTACAGGAGTACATAACTAAATTGTACAAAGAAAGATCAATGAAGACTAACACCAAAATTCTGACAACCAAGTTCTTGAACTTCTTGAACCAATCTTGTCTCTAAAGTATGATATGGAAAAAAGGAAAATTGAAGCATTTAACTTATTTATTAGTAACTTATTTACCCAAAGAGGAGGTTTGGTAGCCGGGCTTTCATTCGTTTTCGGATCTGCTGTGCTATAGCATCAATTAAAGCTATTCTTCCTAGCTTTCTCTGTGGGGCTCCAATCAAAATAGATTTTAAATTCTCACTCTCAGCCCTCCATGCAGTTTCCAAGGATGAATCTGACCCAGGCTGTGAAGATGCTAAAGAAACAGACTGACCAATCAAAGCAACCCACTGAATATCTGCCGTTTTAGGTGGTCCCTGATTCAATAGGAGAGCCTGAACAGCAGCAAGAGTTTTTTTATCTGGAGCAGCTTGATCTAGTTTAGTGATTACACCTATGGTTCTTGTACCTATCAATAAGGAACCAGAGTCACATTTGATTTTTAAAGATGCTGGCAAAATGAGAATGGACATTACAGAAGCTAAAGGTGAAGAAACAAACAAAACATATAAACAAAGGGAAACATGGGCAGACAGCAACCTTTCAATGCTAATGAGGTGTAAACATAGAGAGAACAGTAAGTAAGAAACAAAACTACAAGATCCAGTAACCCGTTACCTTCCCCATCATACTCCTTGGCAACCCGGAGTGCCTGTGAAGAAGCAATTTCAGGTACTTGGGCCGCAGGGACAATGACAAGTAAAATAGCATCATTGCGCTGGGCATAGTTGCTAACCTAAAGAAGAGAATATGGAAATTATCATCGTTCAAACTCACGTAGGGTGGAAAAGGCTTTTTTTCTGACAGGGGAAAGAACTGTCAGTGATAACATATAACATATCCATCACAAGCATAACATCAAGAGTCAAAATGAGCTACAGAATCATGGTATCAGATACATTTCCCACCAATTAAGGTAAACATTTTCCAGATATTACCATTGCTTCATCCATACTGCGCTGATCCAGTCCAGGCAAGTCAATCAATTTCAGTGAAGGTGCTACATTGTTGTCAATTCAAACAAAATGTTAGCTATGAGGATAATCAGAACGAAAAATTGAATCAGATCAATCAACACATGCCCACTGACAAATTTCAAAGAAAGTTTTAGCTAGTTAAGCTTTGAGATGTAGGACCAGTAGTCTACAAATATCTTTTGCTTGTTTTCCGGTTTTGGTAGTATATAAATTGTTTTGTACTTTTTTACATTCAACCCCAGCAATGGAGTAAGATGGCACTAGTTATCTTATAAAAGCTAAGCTTCATGGGCTTAAATTCCTTTATATATCTGCAATTCGCTTATGTCTCAAACAAAAGGCCCAAAAAATTCAGAAAGCTAAATTAGAATGGCCCCGCATAAGAAAGTTCTTAGAAATTTTGCAAGGCTCATGATAGTTGTCTGAACTCTTCAGTTCAGAACATCTCGGTTGAGTTCATAGTTTGCCAAGTGCAGGGTAGAAAACAACTCCCAAATATGCACAACATTCAAAGATAAAGCCTATCAAGAATCAAATGCTAATTTGTTTTTCACCTCCTCCTTGTCCCTTTTTACCTTTCTGTTTGTTCTACATGCTATTGATGACATAGAGATTTATCTTTTTCACCAATTAGCTACTGACCTCATAAGCTTCTCATATATTGTACAACTGTAACATATCAAACTTGTAATAGCACATCCCAGAGCACAAGACAACTGCTTTGCAAGGTTCAGGGAGGATGATGCCGTTTGCTTATTCACAGGGAGGCTGACCTCACAGCTAGCAGTCATGACCTCTAACTCACAAAGAAGCAACCTTAGTGTTGCGCAAGGCTCACACAACCTTAGTGTTGCGCAAGGCTCACACTATCTGATTAAACTTGTCATGATTGACAAAAGATAAAGTTCATTTGATTTTTTTTTTTTTATTTTCAAAATGTCAGACATCGAATTATTTTGACAATTAGACGTAATTATTGCTGTGTTGAGTTCATAAACTGGCTTGGTCAAAAAATATTCTAGTGAAAATTCACCTACATTGCATCTATTGTGTTACAAGATTCAGACATAAGGACATGGCCTTAAATTACCAGCAGAGGATCATAAAGATGTACCCTGGTTAAGCTTGGGTTTAAATGCCTCCAGCGTAACTAAACTAACTATTGTTCAAAAGAAGAGTAGGAATAAATGGAGAAGTAACAAAAGAAACATGAACCTGTACTGGTCAGTAACTTCAGATATATTTCATCATGATTCTTGCCAAAGAATCCATCGCTTAACCTATCTTGTAAAGAACGCCTCAAAGCAGCTGCAGAACAAGAAAAAACATCAACCAATACTGCCTGCAAAGGTCTCCAATGAACCTTCCTAGATTTTATAGCATGGATATGCACTAATCTCACAATGTCTTTTTTCCTGCTGCCTTCCAATGGACCTCATTTTCATTCACTTAATGGATATTATTCATCAAACTTAACTTCAAAAGTTAAAAGAACCATTTAATCCTATAGAAATACTCATATTTCCTGTTTGGAAATATATTGAAGGTGACAAATTGGAGTGATAATTATGGGAAAAAAATATGCCACAAGAACCCAAAAGGAAAATTTGCAATGTCCGAACATGTAACACAAAGGGAAATAAACAAGAGAAAACATATCAAGTGGAAACACAATTGATACTAACTTGAAGAAACTTGTTGTGGCCTGTTCTCAATTTGCAAGACAATTGTCTTGCTGCTTAAAGAATCATCCTTGTGTAAATCAATGCTTATGGGAACACGTGTAGCACCATTTTCACCAGTGGGCTGTATTTAAAGCAAAACATAGCAAGACCTTAGCCAGGGATAATTGAAGACAAGTTACTCCATCTATTCATTATCTTGAATGCACCCAGACTGGGCACTAGGAAGATACTTCAAGATGGTCATGGTAATGTTGTGCATAACCCAACCATTGCAAGAGAGACAGAAGTAACATGGTGCAGAAGGGTTTGCTTACTGTTCAATGAGTAAACAAAAGCTATTCAACAACCTTTTGGTAAAGGGTCTTACCAGTATAGAATGTCCAATTAAACTGTTCAGGGCTGCAGATTTCCCAGCTCCCTAAACAATTTTTCAGAAACAGAAAAGGATGGAGGGGTCAAACAAGCAGGACCTGAGGATTAGCCTACCATGCTGGAAATTGAAAATTTGGCGTAAGAAAGAGAAACAACACAACATGAATCTGACAGAAGAAAGAAAGGAAAATCCAGCAATATCTCTCTTTCTTTGTCTTCGTGGAAAGGGGGGACAAGGGGGTTCATGAAATATGAAATTACTATTAGCCAACACCAAGACAGAGGTCACCCATTCAGCTTAAGATTATCAAATCCATTACAAGTTCAGGAGATGGAAATGCCAACAGAAACTTTCGATGATAGGATAGCAAAAATATGCCCATCAACATGTAGTGTCATCAAGTACAATCCATGATCTAGTTGCAAATATGATAACTTGAGCATTCATGAGTTTCAGCCTTGACCAACCAGTGGAGGTAGTTAAAAACACCAGGAACTGCGGTCGACAGACAACACATGAAACTAACTTATGCGTTCTTACACTTCTCCACAAACAGAACAACAGAGTACTTCATAAACTCACGGACTTAAAACCGATCGCAGGATACAAGTCAAACAAGGTCCAACCAATTGCATAGACTACAATGGACTACTACTTTTTTGCAGTCCATAATAGATGAATGGCAGCTAATGAAACTTTGATAAGAGACGAATCCGACATGGAATCGAGTGATAGGGAGTATAAAGGAACCCACAACATTGCCAAGACCAACGACGTTAAGGAAAGTAGAAGACCGCCGGGAACTGGAAGTTGAAGTTGAGTTATCTTCAACATCATCGTCTGCAAGCAAGGCCGCAGCCTGGCGCATCGACTCCGACAACTGGGCCAACTCTTCGATTGACTCCATTGCTGGATTAAAGAAAATCTTCCCACAGCAAAATCAAACAACCGGAATTACTTTGACGGACTCAAAACTGGACTTCTACTTCATTGTTGCTTAGATCTGAAGTGTTTATTAGTATCTATTAAAATGAAGACAGCCGGAGGAGCGCGAGAGAAGAAAGGAGTAACGTCGGAAGAAAAGGGAAACGTTCTCCTCTTCCCGACCGTTTTATTTCCCCTCTACTGTATGCGGTTTTGAACCGTTTTTCCGTTATTTTCTTTTCAATTACAGCATGTTAATTAAGTTAGGCCAAAGTACGCCTCCAGCTCGTAAACTTGTTTGCTGAGGACATTTACAGCCAGTTTGTTTTAGCTTAATACAAGGCTATTAAGGTGTTTTTGGGCCATGGACAAGGTCCATTTTTAAATTATTTGTCAATTGCTTTTAAAGTTACAATTAACTGCAGCAACTTAGGTTAACTTTACTTTAACTCCATCATTTCCTTCACCCACCATGCCTTCCCTTAGACCCAACGCCCCCACCCCACCACCGCACCCACTCCCACCGCCCCCACCCCATCGTCGAACCCACCTCACCACCCCAACCCCACTGTCACACCCACCTCACCGTCCCACCCCACCGTCACACCCATTCCTGTCGCACCCACCTCACTATCCCCACCTCCATTGTCGCCCCCACCCCATCGTCAGCCTTACCCACCATCACACCCACTCCACCGTTGCCCCCCACTAGGGATGGCAAGTGGGTGGGTAAAATCTGTGATCTGCGGATATCCATCCGTGACGAGCAGGTAAACGGGTAAAAATACCCGCGATGGGTAGGACATGGGTAGCAACTCGTACCCATCTGGCGGGTACGAGCGGGTGGCGAGTACAGGATATCCATCACAGATAAATCCGTCCCACCTACCCGCGAAACCCACGAGCATAAAATTCCCACTTATTAATTATAATGGGATATAACACCTACATTTAACTAATATTTTATATTATTTTCACATAAAATGTTTTCTTGTATATATGTTATAATTTTGTGTATTTTATGATTTTGTTGCATTATATGTGGAGAATGACTTTGTATATATTTTTTATATTTTGTTTTTATGAAATTTAAAAAACATAGTTTAAACCGTGGGTTACCTGCGGATATGGATTACCTGCGGGTCGTGGGCATGGGTGAGATTTTTCACCCGCTTACGGATACCCGTGAAGTTGCGGGTACTAAAAAAACTGCAGGCACGGATGACGAGTAAGGAGTATTCGCGCCCGATCCGCCCCGTTGTCATCCTTACCCCATACCCACCGTCCATCGTCGCACCCACCCCACCATCGCTCCGTCTTTTACTAATTGATTTCGAAAACACACGAGATGCAAGTGATGCAGGCAATTGTGACCATGGTAATTAAATTCAATTGTAGGGGCAATTAAGAAAGCAAAATTGGGGCCCCGAGCTCAACTCTTATGTCTAGTCAGCAAGAACATGTTAACAATGAACCATTAATCCCCCCCCCCCCCTGAATAGGCAGTTAGCCACCTGCAGCCCATAAACTCATTTGATCAAGACAATTAATCCCCTAAACTTCAACTCCAGGCAACTCAACCATCAGCCCTAAACAACTGAACTTGCTTAAATGCTCCAGTCAACCCTTTGACTAACCCATGCACCTCACATGTTGATGACTTCATAAACTTCATTGGCCTCTGTTTGCCCGATCTATCCTGATGACCTAAACTTATTTGGGTCATACTCCCCACCAGGCTCACGGACCATTGACTAGAACGATGTGGTTTCTAGATCCATCACCTTTTCCTTCCATTTTCTACCCTAATATGGGCCTCACTTTTCTGCAAACACATCAACCCAGACAAATCAGGAAGCCTCAATTTCTCAATGATCTCTAGATTTCTATTGAATTGAAAACCTCATAAACACTTTGTTCTTTATTTTAATTCAACTCCTAATGAATGATGTCCTTGTTTGGGACAACGACACTCCATGCATAGATCAATACTATTAGGAAGGTGATCTTTTACTCAAAGATTTTGAGTAAATTGTTGAGAGTTTGTTTTGATTGATTTACTTGAAAGTCTTTCTCTTTTTTTTCCCCTTTTTTCATGTAGTATTAGGTATGAGTTGGCTCAGTGGATGTTGGAGTTTCTTTGTATCTCTGAGTTTCTTTTTTAGGAAGATGATGGCTTGTTTGTGAAGTTTTTAAAATCAAGCTAAATCAACTAAAGATCAGTGAGTTTGACGTAGGTTTTACAATTTTTCCTTCCCTTGTTATACAAACAAAAATGATGGATTTACTCCTTATAGTTCATCTAATGCTATAATTCCAACCCTAAAGATTTAGATGTGTCACCAAACTAGAGAGAATGAACAATACTCCTTTCGTCCCATGCTCTTTGCAACATTCATTATTTAGCAATCAATCTATAAATTTTTATTTTTAACATTTTAGTATATAAATGAAAAATATTTGTATATAAATAATAAATAAATACTTATAGTTTTGAAATATATTTTTTAAAATTTTTTCTAACAAATAATAATATGAATAAATTCAAGTCAAACTATTCAAAGAGGTCAAATGTTTCAAAAAAAAATATGGGACAAATAAAGTATTACGCATCTTGAAATCACATGGTAGCATGTGCAGTTAAAGGAGTTAGACTAGACCAGTTTAAAAATGTCTAGGGCTAAGCTGCCCAATTTCAAGTTGAGAGGATAAGTGTCCTTGTCAGCCAAGGTAGGGGACTTTATATGTATTTTGGCCATTAATTATGTTTTAAGCTTTTCGTCCATCGTTCAATTTTTGGCTTGATTTTAATAGTACTCTCATCCATAGGCAAAGTTAGAATTTAAAAGAGTGGTGCTACACTCAACATAAAACAAACACAAATAAATGAATTAATTGCCGCCGAGATTCTCAATGGGTCGTGCAGCAAATCTCTTCATATCATAGGTTCTGTACCAAACAAACAAATAGTGCTTTCAGTTTGAGATCTTCTCAAGAATTTATTGTTTTGAATCTCTCCATATTATAATATTTAATAAATTATTTTACAATGTGTTTCGCTTTACCGTATTATTTTTCAAATCATCATTTTTAATATTTACTTTTATCATTCTTGATTATGTTTAAAAAATAAAGAATAAAAGTGAAAATAATAAATAAACCTTTTTCTTTTTCTTAGTCTTCTTACTGAACTTAAATTTGTTAAGGAACACGAAAAGAGGGAGTAGTTTTTTCCTCAAAACTTCAATTTGTCCTCATGCTATTCTTTTCGGTTATTTTTCTGGAAAGATTTAATAATGAGGTATTTAATGTTTATTCTCAATTTATTTTTTAATTTTTCACTTAACTTATATATCAATTAAAACTCTTCATTTTAGGAAGCTAAGAAAGTCTTTTTAAAATATTTTTTAAAAATTAACTATTTTCTATTAAATTTTATTGTCTTCAGCTGGGTACAGAAAAAGTTTGTAAAAATTAAATAATTTCTAAAAAAAATATTCAAGTGATTATTAAATAAGCTAGGAGTTAGATTTCAAATGGCACTAATTTGGACAAAAAAAATAATAGAATTAGAAATAATGAGTAGTCAAAAAGTTCATAAAAATTAAATAATTTCTAAAAAATTATTGAAGTAATTATTAAATAAGCTAGGTGTTGGATTTCAAATGGCACTAATTTGGACAAAAAAAAGCAATAGAATTAGAATAATGAGTAGTTAAAGAATAAATTGCATAATCCTTCTAATTTGGATCATCGCTCTCACTTCAACTCTCAACTGTTGCTCCTACTTCTGCTTTTACAATCTTTTTGCTTATTTAAATTTTAAAAAATAGTACTTTTCTGCTCCTACTTTTGAGATGCTTTGTGCAATTTAGGTCAAAAACATGTTAAAAAATCATTATTTTCAATCTTTTTTATTTTTATCCAAAATAAAAAAAATTCCATTGAAATCTTACATTCTATTTATTTGATAATTACTTGAATAAAATTATTTTAGGGAGTAAATGATCATTTTACAAATTTTTTTGGTATTTAAAAAATTAATTATATTTAATTTTTCTATAAAATATTTTAAAAATACTTTTTTGGGATTCTTAAATTATAAGATTTTAATTAAATATGAAAATTAAATAAAATTTTAATAACATTAATAATAATGCATTAAATAACTAAATCAAATGGTTTATTTTTTTAGCATATACTAAAGCCAACTGGTTTATCACTATACGGATCCTAAAATATCTCTAGCTGGCGAACCCAATGAAGTATAAATTTACCAATGACGAAATGGCTCAATCTTTTTTTTTAATGAAAAAAAAGGGGGAAACCTTCGTTGTTTTCTGCCGATACTTGTTTTGGATTTTTGCGTTTAATTTTCAAATTTTGGCCTTTTTTTTGTTCTTATGCTCACTTTTCCCTCTTCCTTTTTCAAGTAGAAAAAGGTTGATGTCGTTTTCTAAACTCTCGAGGCCATGTTTTGATTGCTTTTTACTTTAACGCTTCTTTATAACTGCCCAATGTGATTAACCATTTGAAACCTAACATTTCCCATCATTTTGTTTTTCGAAAAAAACACCATTCCAATTAAAAGTAAATTAAATAGCATCATCTTACAAATCAACGCGATATAAGAATTTAAAAAATAACATAAACATAAAATTAGCTACAAAAAGACTATTTGTTCTGGTAACATCAAATAAAGGGATAAGAATCAGATTAAACTAAACCTTTAAGATAAGTCAAAATAAATTAGAAGTACAAAACTCACAAATATTTGAAACAAAGCCTAGACTAAGCCAACAATAACCAAGTAGCGGTAAAATCAATCTAGTATCAGATGCCTGAATAAAACTATCTATAAAAATAAAAAAATTACCTATAAAACCTAAAAAAATAATTAAAGACTAACTTTATTCTACACAATCACCTTCAAAAGCGTCGGGACACATTGATAGAGTAGAGAAGAATAGGGGAGATGACAAAAGGAAATGGATTGGAGGAGATGAGACATATAACAAAAAAGTTTAGTGTTGCTTCCCACTATTATTTGATTTTCTATATTTATTTATATTTGTATATTTATGTAAATAAAAAAATACATATTAAAAGATGCAAATAAAGTAAGCTCTTTTTCCTTTTAGTTTTTCTTTTTTTATTTTTTCTAGCCATTGTTTTGTTCTTCATTTTTTTGCTTGTTTGCCCATTGTCTATGCGTGCATGCGTAGAAAATTCATCTCAGAATACATTCTTGGATCTCATGCCTCTTGTTGTGGGATTGCATGTTGCTGAAGGATTTCGACCAGAAGATCCAAACTCAATACGTGTTTAAAGAAGTCAACATGGTGACTGAGACTTTTACAATGAAAGGAGCTAACATTAATCAAGATGACAAGCTAGTTTTTGAAAATGTCCGGACTTCGTTAAAACTGAACTTCTATTAGACACGGCAGGGGCTTGTATGTTTCTATTTTAATTCATCCTAATGACAAGAAAAAAAAAAAGGTTGATCTCTGTTACTAAGGGTAAGTAGCACCAATGTTCATAGACCTTTAGTTCCTGTTGCAAATCGATCCCTAACCTTCATTTTATTATAAATTGGTCTCATATCTCTATGGCTCATTGCATATTGGTCCCTAGCATTAGTCAAGCACAGAAACTTGATTTATAAAAAAGAAAAACTAATAGTTTAAATTGCTTATTAACTGTGAGAAAATTATTATACAATTTAAAGTTATGAAATTTATTAACTTAGATTAATTATCAGATATCAACTTTTGGAATTGTAATCTAAACTATCTAATAATTGTCACTTAGTAAATTAAATTGTATACACTGTATTTGACAATCAATTAGACAATTTAATGCTTTCACTAGATCAAGTTAAGTTTAACATAATTATCAATTAAACAAATTTAAATACCCAGCGTTGTCACGAGATTAAAAAACAGTTAGGGGCAAAAGATCAATAATTCCTATACATTAGGTAAATTCTCACAAAATTAAAAATAATGGTGACTCAAGCTTATTCATTTTTTTCTTTTTTTTAACAAAAATAAAAATTAAATCATTTGAAAAGAATAAATTGAATTAAAAAAGCTTAATTTAGACTCAATTTCTGAATTATAAGTGAAGGCTAGCATATACTTAGATAAGAAAAAAATATGTGAATGTAAAAAATATAACCCTTAATTTTTTTTTTTTTTACATTTTATATCTTTTTCTATTCTTCATGTTTTCCAAAAGTTCATCAGATCCATAATACAAAGTGCTGCCCTAAAATTTTATTAATTTATCCTCATTAGTCCTACATGTTTCCTAGTTATTGTCACTGTCAACAATAAACAGAGTAAGAAACGTCCATATATCATCTTTTCCTATGTCATCTTTTGCCAATGTTTTAAGATACCCTCCTCTAATACAATATTGACTTTTCTATGTTAGAAAAAATAGGAATAGTAAGCAAGTGACCGTGCAGGTTAGTAGCCAAAGGCCACATGGATTAAGTGTCAATTAGAGGCGTATATGCTCTCAATTTATTTTCTCTTATATTTTCTATCATCCTTCTGGTCACTCTATTGAGTTCATATCATTTTTCTAACTTGACCTATAAACCTTAAATGTTAAGTACCAAGATAGACAAAACATGTAGATCTATGAGTTTACATTAGTCTTGTCGACCTAACAGCCTAATGGATAGATGGTACAATTTTATAACTTGAAGCTAAGAAGAAAGAGATGAAACATATAGAATTATATATCCACAATGGCATTTTTCAAAAACAAAAAAGGTATGAATCTATTTATTTTTATTAAATACATTGTTGTAGCTTCATATCATTTGCCTAAAAATAACTATCTCTAAACCAACCAAACCCAACCTAGACAAACCAAGTGCCAAAGCCCAACTAAACCCAGTTACTTACTAATCCAACTCACAACCTGTTTGGCTGTCCCTCCATATTTTTAATGACACAAATGACTAAGACGGTCAGACCTTCACTACCTCACAAGTAACAAAAATAGAACACCTACTAGCTGTTGCCCTTCTCCTCTTCTCGTCCCCTTGCTCAATCTAGTTGCCCTCCTTCTTCATCTTCAGCTTGATCGCCTAGTGCGCCTTTACTTTCACTCGATGCTCTCACCCTCCTCATCCTTCACCAGACTCAAGCCATCTCTCATTTCTTCTCACTCGCTCTTTCAAACTCAACATCCTCATTGTCTTGGTTTCACTTTCAGTCCTTTTTTTTCTATCAATCTCAAGGTTTGTCTTTTTTGTCTTTGTTTTTTTTTTAATTGCTTTTTGGTATAAAGCTTTCCATTGCATGGATTTAATTAGTGCTTTGTTAAATTATATTTGTTGGATGCCATTTGCTTGCTTTATTCAACTTCGCAATACATATTTATAATGCATCATCTGCTGTGGATGGTTATAATTTAACTTTAGCTGGACACTCAAAACTTCTTGTGTGCATTTTGGCCAAGATTTATAGTAGTTTTTTTTCACCCGTATTCTATAATGCATTTGTCCTTCTCTGCTAACAATGAACATTTGTTAATGAAAGCGGAACGAAAGTTGTAATCGAGTCTCGTAAGTAACTGAAATCTTGCCTAATTTGTTGGTCTTAGTGGGCTGTTTTTCAGCATTCATTGTTTGTTGCACTTCCAAGACTATGCAGTAATAACCATTAGCAATAAACCTAACTTGCTTATCATTCTTGCTTTTCTATGTTGCATTTGGTTATTTTTCTTCAATATTTTACATTTAGTAGCAAGATTTGGGCATGTGTGTTGTTAACAAAGCATTTGGCTTAGCTAACCAGTGTAATTGTTAAGCTAATTCCTTGGAATCAAGGCTAATTGATGCACATCTGTTAGTTGTTTGCTGTTGTTTTTAGATTTTCCAATTGTACTGGTTCCATTGTTGTTTGTAGTTATGTTGCTGCCGAATTTGATTCACGAGAATGTTTCCTTATTTTTGCTGCTGGTTTGTGTTACAATGCAATTTGTTTTTTATTTTTCACCTCACAAACTCATATTCCATTAAACTTGTGTTCCATTATATATGCCCTCTCTTTCTTCCGCCAGCTTATATTTGCATATGCAATTGATGATATGTTTTGGTTTATAGAAGTTGCTGCATATTTGTCTTTTAACATGCTTTGGAAATGGCTTTATAAAAATTCTTAGAATTTTTTCATGTGTTTGGGATGTGATAGTTTGCTCTTGTTGGTTTGTGAAAATGATTAATATCTTTTTTTTTTTTAGTTTTTTAAATCTTACACTTCTCAATTTCCAAGAGTGACAGATTTGGTAGGAGAGAACTTTTACTGGATCATTTTCATTAAACATGGAATCAATTCATTTGGTCATAATGTCATAGGTAAGAGAAATCTCAGTAGTGTGATAATGCATTCTTATATGATTGGAAACGAACTTGAAACTATGCTTGCAATGAACATGAATTTTGTCTAGTAATAGTTTATGAAAAAAAAACATGTATTTTGGTAAACAATTTCATAATGTCCAGCTCCTAGCTGATAAAAAAATGTGATGTGCATGTATGCATTCTTGATCTTGTCGAATGTCTGTAGTTGTTTCCAATATGTTCCTAGAAAATAAAAAACTGAAATAAGGGTAACAGTGGTGAATGTATTGTATTTTTCTTCATCTCTACTATATGAATGTTGGTAAGAGACTTATAAGAAGTGGTAATTATGTCTATCGTGCTGCAGTTGCAATATAAAATGTCAAAATCATAGTGTTGAGAGTGGAGAAATCACACATTTTGTGCAATTTGCATATGAATGAATAGACAACAATTTTTATACTTTATAACTTTTTTATTTGATGCATAAATACCTGTAGAATATTGGTTTGTTATATAGGCTGTAGATGTTGGCTACTTACAGAAGTTTGGGTTAATTAATTTATTGACTTTCTCCTTTGATATAGGAATTTAATGGAAACTGATTCTAATTTGGCAATGGTATGAGAAACAAAATTTGCAGTTTCCTTAGCTTCCATCGGCTATCTAAACAGGAAACGTTTCTATTTTCTGCGTGATTTGTTGCTTAATTTTGCCGAAATGGTAAATAGACACAATTTACTTGCTTTTTGACTTTTTTATCCTTTAACCATCCGAACTAATTTCGAAGGAAATTGTACACAATGCAAAATCTTGGTCAATTGATTTGACAATATAATCCAAATCTTTCAGAATTATATTGATTAACTTTCCTTGTTTACCAATTTTATTTAATTGCCTTTCTTATTAGCTTCCACATTTATCAGCGGTTTTGTTAAAACCTTTCAAATTGTACGGGATGCAGCCTTTAAACGTAAACAATTGGAGATACCGTTTATGATACGGATAATTTTAGTATAGGGTAATTTTGGAATATCACTTTTCCCTGCAATATGGCAAAGTTCAAAAGAGGGGGGGGGGGGAGAGCGAGACATGGCATGCTGTCAGTGTCTCTAGTAAGTAAAAGATCATAAACTTCTTTAGATATGTCATGCTTTATATATATATATATATAATTAGATAACATCTTTTTTGAAACATAATTTCTAAAATATTTTCCCCAGAATAATTTGTCAGAAAACTTGGTTATTGTTCTGAAAAACTTAATCGAAATGGAAACCAGAAGTTGCATTTTGGGTCGAGAGTGCTAATAAGCTTGTCATGGTTACGACTTGTGTCCTAAATGTCGTATACAAGAGGAAGACGTGGAATTACGGCGTGGGTACTGGCCTGCTTGGTTGCTGGAACTTTCTCATGGCACGTCACACGCAGTTTCCAGCTGCCGTGACCCAGAAGCTACACTGTCCTTCCTAACTCCTTCATCGACCGTATGTATACCTCAGCAATGAGTAAAACCATTCTACGGAGCGTTTTCTGTACCGTTGCTTATCGCTTTCACAATCACCCTGGGAATAGAATAGCCCCAAACTGTCTCCTGTCTCTCAGCCTTTGATTGTGTTTGTGGCTTCTCCAGAGTCCAGATTCACGATGAAGCATCAGGATGGCTTCTCAGGCGTGGACACCACCATGCTTAGTCTTCATCATTTCGTCATTTTGGGAGTACATTTTTGTCGCAATTCTCCATAAAGAAGAGACTGAGGGAAGCCAGGAAGAAACTAGAACCTTAGGCTGGAAATCTTTGCACTATAAACTGTAGTTACACGGATAATATGAAAATTATAAGGCTACAGCTAGAGAGCAAGAGAATCCAGGAACAACTCGCACCACAAAACTTCCCAGTATTCTCTGTAGCACTCTGAGGACTCAACGAAGTATAGATGCACGAAAACATATCTACGAATAATCTAACAATAGCTAAGAACCCAAAGGTTAAGCATACAACAAATACTGTGATGCCCTTGTTCTCCATGGATATCTGACTACTGTGAACCTGTTCAACCTTCAGCCTGCAGATTGATTCACCCGTCAATCATCAGCTAGCAAAATAAGCTAGAGTGAAATAACTTAAGCAAGACAGATCAGTGTAAGCAGAATCTGGGATTTAAAAACATGCATGGTCGTACATGTAAGAGATATTTCTTTTCAGCTTTTCTTTCTACAATCAGTAGAACCTTTTAATGCTGAAATTGCTACGAATAAATCATAAGGGAACAGAAGTGACCTGAGATCATTGTTCTCTCTCAATATTGCATCCAACCGTGCAGAAACAGAAGATTTCCAGGAAATGATATCACCAACATCTCTAGCCTGAAAAAGAAAATAAACAGGGGCAAAGGGAAATTCAGTTGAAGGAGACGCACTCAGATCAAATTAGCTCAGTTTAACAAGGTTATAACATTCACATACCATAGTCTCCTGGCTTCTGAATAGAGTTTCAATGTCTGACCTGATCTTCTCTATAAGCTTGTCTTTCTCCTCAATATCTTTATCAAATTCTTTGAAGATTTTTCCGTACTTAGAATTCATTTCTTCCAAGTATCTCTCCAACACGGACAAGTTAATGTCCAACGAACGAACTTTTTGCATTAATACTTTAAGAACAGAGTCCCCAGGCAAGCGGCCAACTTGTTGTTGACGAAAATCTTCAACTGGGTCGGGCACAGGATTCACCTGAATATCAGCTTGTCCATTCACATTTTCATTGGAAGCCCCAACATCCAATTGTTCATATGAATTTTGATGAGCATCATCTTTTTGCTTTACTACTGGCTGAGAAGACATATGCTCCCACTCTGCAGTACCCTCATCAGGAACAAACAAACTATCTTGAACAGAGATCAAATCTTCCAACATTCTTTCAACGGCATCCACTCCATAGACTTCAACAGAGCTTAGTGTACAATAAAACTCTGAACCATAATGGCTTAGAAGATTTAATTTTAGGTATCTTACCCACTTTGGCTCCTCAAGATCAAATGTCTGAGGATGTTTCACATTAGCAGCTGTAAAATTCCCAAGGCTAAACCAAACATTGGTTGGATAAACCAAACTTCCAAGTAGCTCAAAATGCTTCAGCTTGGAGGAGTAGTGCTCAAAGTCTGCTATTTTAACAGTACTTACCAGTGTTTCTTCTGAAAGTTCTAAAATAACATATTTTTCTTCTGCAGAGCAAGGATTTCGTAAGTACTTGTCCTTGTCTTTGCCTAGGATGTTAGAGGCACCTTTTGCTTCCTTGTTATGATCAAGAACCTTTGCTCCCTTAGATGCCGATGCATAATTATACTCTTGACCCCCTGGCTCTACTCTATGAATTATCCCTCCAGTCTGACCATTTGCACTTTTACTTTTAGCACTGAACGCTTTACTCTTGAATTCATCAAGACCAAGGGGAACTGAATGAGTCAGTCTATCAGAATTGGGAGCATTATTTTCAGATTTTACAACTGAATAGGAATTACCCGCATCAGGTTGCTCAATAGAAAAGACTGATTCAGTTTTGGCTCCATTTGCCTGGACTTCACCACTAAAACCACAAGGATCAGCTGCATTCACGCAAATACTATCATCAGTAAGAAATGGACTTGTCTCCTGTGAATTTGTACTGGACAAATCTGGATTCTTGTGGCATTCTGCATTAGATTCTCTGCAAGTTGATAGACCATGCCCTTCTGAAACATCTGAGGCAAAAAAGGGTGGAAAAAAAGACAATTTTAGAAAAGTTTCAAGTTTCAACAGCTTTGTCTAAAATTAATGAGGACTCTGGAACTATAAATGCAGCCTACTCAGGAAAGGATTCCAAATATTTCCTGATTCTCAGAGAAAGGTCCAATGGATGTAAATTATCAGCACATCATACAGATTTATAGTTGCATAAGAAGAATGGGATTTGATCCTAATCTAATAGTTGAAGAAGCCCTCAGCAAAACCAGGAGAAATAAGCTCTCAGACATGAAATGCATACTATTATAGACTAGCTCGCAACATGGATTGCAATTTCACTGGCAGGCACTGTGCTATGGAATTGACATGCTGGAAGAAATGGGGTTTATCACGTAAAACTTTGTTTCCCAAAAATTTAAAACTGAAAGAGAAAGAGTAGCAGAGGTAGGTCTTTACAGAAACCTGGATTGGTATGATTACCTCTATAGCCATCACCACGACTAATCCACAAGCTCAAGAGGAGCACAAGTCCCCACAAAATAAAAACTAATGACAGCGAAACCTTGTACAGCCGATACCTTCCACTTCTAGCTTTTTCTAAAGCTCCCCTTTGCAGAAGAGATTTACGTGACCTCTGCATTTCACATCAATCCAATCCACTACAGCCCCCAAAACAACTGCAGATGAAATGAATTCCCTGAGCCAAATAATATTGCTTGTCTTAACAACTCACACAAATGGGAAGAAATACATGTACTTGATTGATGCGTTTCAAAATGAATTCCTTCAAGAATGAAAAGAGAGAAACAGATAATGTGGTCTTCGTTTCCTCCTGATTACAAAATTCCAATCACAGCCACACCCCGCACATGCTGACAGCTATACTTCAATGCTACAGATTTGTACTTAGCTTGTATTTAGACAATATATGAATATAAATTTGAAAGTATGGGTGGGTGAGCATTTGCCTTTTACCCATTCTAGTGTGAGGAGTCATAACTAAGCTAATAAAACCAATAGCAACTGTCCACAAAGAAATCCAATGATGGGTATTCTTCAAAAGAGGAAATTCACCTTGGCAATGAAGCAAAGTAACCCTTAGTTCACACGTAATCCTATTTCACCAAATCGATTGTGAAAGAGCCCAAAAATCATAAAGGCATAAAGAGAAGAGGAGAGAAGCACAAAAACTTGACAATGAAATCCAATGAAGATTGGGCCCCAAAAGAAAACAAAAAAGAAAGAAAGAAAGACTAAATGATATCTACTGAAGTTGTCCATCCCCTCATGAAAATATACATGGTTTTCAGAAACTGGATTACACCAGAGACGGAGAAAGTTGAAGTCATAAATAAGTAGTGACAAAAGAAAATCTGAAGAGCTGGAAATCATCCAAGATCCAAAAAGAAAAAAAAAACAAAAAGATACAAAAAATAACACCGGATCCAATAGCTGGAGCATCCGATGATCAATGAAACAGATTGGCGCAACTAAATTTAGAGAAACTGATAGGAATAAAGTCCAATCACCTGAAATAGAAGAAGGAGGAGGAAGAATGAAGTTGGATTAACCTGAAGCTGGGAGATCAGCGAGCAAATCGAAAGAGAAAAGCAGATTGATGGAAAGCGTAATTGAGAAGCAAAGGAGATGGAGCATCGAAACGGCTATGACTGAGGCGATTATCCGCGTTGCCTTGTCGATTTATTGATCTCATCGCCGTTTCTTCTCGGCTCGTCTCTCTCTCCTCGGATTCGGTAACGGCTTCACCGTTGAGTGTTTTCGAACGTTCTGGGGAAAGGGAAAATATTTTCAAAAAGAAGGTGATCTGAGTCTGTCTGATTTGCGATCGCTCTCTACTGCTGCTTCCACCGTTTATTTCGGTTTCCGGGATTCCTCAATTTTCACTTTTCACTCCGCAGGGAGCTCGTGTTCTATTAGGATTCGGCGGCACAAACACCGTTACGATTAGTAGATAAATACTCCCTCCACACAGAAACACCCTTCGCACAGAAACACCTCTGGAGTGGTGTGCCTCTATGAAAAAAAAAAACAGATAAATAGGCATTCACTTATTTATGACATCTATTGTTTTATTATTTTTCTTTTACTCAAAATCAATTATTTTTTATTTTTAGAATAATAGGCATTCATTTATTAAAATTAAGAAAGGAAAACATCAGCAAGTCATATGAAATGCTTCCGTCCAAACAATATTAACTTACACTACAAAGCAATCACAAATAATTTAAAAAAATTAATTATAAATTAGTAAGATTGATTTGATAGAGAGAAAGCGTGCACCGGAGAAAATAAGTGACTGTTTTTATGTAAAATTGAAATTTTGTTCTTGCAATTGGTAAGATTCTCATATTCTAAATTAGGTGACAACTTTAACTAATCAGTTTGAACATTTCATTTATCCAAATGGTAAATATACATTTGTAGATACAAATAACTAATAAATAAATTATTAAAACTCAAATTCTTACATAGCGTTGGAGAGTGATTTAATGGGAACAAAAAACTTATATTATATTTTTATACTAATATATTTCTGTGATGTCTAAATGTTATGCCACTAGTTTCAGTTTATTTATCTTAGTTATTAATCTAATATTATTTCATCAGTAGGTATTCTCCATGCCAACCATTTGGTAAAAATTTTCAAAAAGTAACAGTATTTGAAGGCCCAAAAGCAGTTGCAGGACAGATTAAAAGAACAATTGCTTTTTATATTTGTTTAATATAAACGAGGAAAATTTTAACATATCCGTTAGAGATTAGAAAATCGACTGAAATGTGAACGGTAACGGCGGGTTATTATTTGAATTCCGATTGGCGATAGCAGGAGAATTTTTGTCGCGTGCCATAGTGGCCAGGGCCGTGGGAGGCTCCATATTGGATCGAGCAGAGACCTAGAAGCTTCCACTGTCGCTGCATTGCTTTTATTTTGTTTTATTATTTTTTTATCTAACAAGGAAATTTTTATTAAAAAAAACAAGAGATATAAACTTTATCTTAGACTTAAAGATGAAGATGAAGAAGCTTTAACTCAAACCATAAGACCCAACCCCTGCATAGCAACCAGAATTCCCTTAGCATACCAAAAATATTGCCAGCCGAAATAAAAAAACGGAACAAAATGAGTAAAAAAAACATCTAATGAAAGTAACTATATCTTGAAGGAAAATCAAATATCAACTCTCGTTATTACTTTTCACCAACAAGTTTTCGCAATTTCTCTTCTCCTTACTACTGCCCACTTTCGCGTTGCCATAATTGATGCTGCTTTCCAACAATTTTAGCTCTCAACGTACAATAAAGATTGTAAAAATTGAGATCCTATCTAGAATCATCTTTTACCATGTAAAATCGGATCGTAAATCGTAAAATCTTATTAAAAGGTTAAAAATTTTTGTTTAAATAATATAATTTATGTAAAAGACTAATTATATTAGAAATTTAAGTAAAATTTAACTGCCATAGCAATGGTACAATATAATTATTGATATAATACAAGTAAAATTCAAACTTTAATAGAGTATACATCAACATAATCAATAAAATAATAAACATAAGTCTAAAAGAAATTCATGAACAAACACATTATTGACAAATAAAAAAGAGTACGATGTCTATAATTTAAATATTTAGTAATTGACTTTCAATAAATTTAAAATATAGAATAATTTTTTTCAGTAAGTAAATAATTTAAAATTAGTATTTTTTTTTCTTCATAAATGAAACAAGTTCAACTTACAAAGAGAAACAACTGCTAATTTGAATGTCCATTAAATGTAAAAAATATTATTATATATATATTAAATTTACAATAAGACAATTATTGAATAATTTAGATAATGCTTTAAAAAGTTATTATTAGATAGTTATCATGAATTAACAAATTTTGTCTAATTAGGAACCAAAATGAAATGTTTTTAATGAATTTAAAACCAAAATAGGACATTTTTAATAGATTTAGGATCTAAACAGAAGATTTAATAGACTACAGATAAAAACAAAGTAAAAATTAAATGTTAGGGATCATCTATGCAATTTACCCCCAACAAAAATCAATATCCGGGCAGAATTAGTAGGATCTTTCAATCCTACAATCCTACAAACCTAGTTGTGATCCTACCACGATCTTACTATGCTTTTGATCTTACACCATTTTGACAAAAGTTTTCTATGTTAGGATCGTACAATCTTACGATTATGATCGCAATTTTAACAACTTTGCTTACAACGTCCATTTTCTTTGTACAACATGCTTATTTTGAAATGAAAGACAGTCACATAATGTTCCTATATATCTCACATATATTTGTGATATTTATTGTTAAATTTGCTAAATCTTATTTGCATTTTATGTTTTATTAATTTGTAGGTTGCATTGTATACCCTAAAGGCTTGAATGGACATATTGCATGAATAGGGGACCAAATTGCACAAAGAAGGGAAGCTGAAGGAGATCTGGAAGAGAAAATGAAGACAAGAAGCTGAAGAAAAGACCATGTGATTGTTTGAACTGTACCATGCAACAGCATCAAGGCAAAGAAGAAAAGAAAATGAAGACAGCACAGATTCATGTTCTCACATATCCATGCAACCAAATCGAAAAAGCTTCCAAGTCACTTTCAGCAAAAAACAACTTGATGCAATCATATGTCTCAAATCATGTGACAACATTGTATTAAGGCAAGCTTGGGGGGACCATTTCTAAACTTGGGAGATTTTCTACACTTGAAGGCCCATAAATCTCACTTACCAAGCTTATGATTGGAGCTTAGGAGTAAATGGAAGAGGATAAAGCTAGGGATTTGATCTTGAAATGTATTCTCTACCTAGGGTTTTAGAAATGATCATCATTTTCTCTATAGCCACCATAGAGAGTTTTCGAAAGCTTAGAGACATTTTCTCTTAGAGCTCATTTGGAGAAGGCTTTGAGGACTCAATAAGGCTTGCTAGGAGACTTAGGGAATCAAGCTCCTCAAGTTCAAATTAGGTTTATTCTTTCCTTCTCCTTGTAGCTTGCTATAGATTTTATCTCTTTTATTTTTTATGTTTTCTCTTAGTTTGAACATGAAATAGTTTCTCCTATACTTTTTGTTGTTGTAATTACTTGACATGGTTATGTTTGGTTGAATTTATGTATGGATGCCTTTGATTTTCCACCAATGCTTGTTTAATTTTCTTTTTGAGTCTATTGTTGTGTTGATTGATTAAAGACCCTAGTCAATTACATTTTAGATTCTACTTATGTCTTGGGAAAAAAAATTTTAAAAAATGGAACTGTGAGAATATGGTAACAACCATGGGCATGTTGGAAAACTTGTCTAGAATGTTAGGATGATGGAAAAGTGTTTTTTATAATGCTAATTTTGGATTAACAATTATGATGGCAGTCTTTGTTAATTTAAGTTTAGGAAAGTGTTTCTTAGTTTGGAAGAGCAGGAAACCAAATAGTATCATTACCAATAAGTAGGAGAATCTAAAACCTTTGAGTAAATACACTAAACTAACCTAGTCAAGTAATGAAAATCATAGAAAGTGTTCCTTTCTTAGTTGCCAAGAAAACCCCTAGTTTGCTTGTGTTCTTTGTCTTGTTTATAGTTTCTTTTTCTTGTTAGTTAGCTTAGGAAGTTTCATTAAAATTAATTGAGTTAGTTCAGTAGAGTTCACTAATTGTTGATTGTTTAGCTAAAAAAGTAGTGGCAATTGTTTATTTTAATCAACAATCTTCATGGGATTGACACCCACTCTCCTTCACTGCAAACACACTGTGCACTTGCAAATAGAGTGTGGTTTAAAAATATATTGCACATACACAAACAATGAACCCTTCAAAATCTCTCTTTTCCTATCAACTTTCTTTACAAATTTTATAGTTAAATCCCCGAATTCATCAAAAGTAAAACATGCTAGTTTGTATACCTTTTTCAAAAATTTACGAATGTAGGTGAAAGAAGATGATTGCAATTTTATTTTTGCACTATCTCCATCGTGTATACCGTCATCTAGCTGAATCACCCTTAAAGGACTCGTTTCATTTATGAGATCTAAACACATTAGTTGTTTTTTGCTTAGATCTTGAGCTCCCTCTACCACCATATCAGAAGCTGTTGGATTCACACCTAACAAAGAAGCCTCTATCTTTAAGGATGGCAACGGACAGATCGAGCGTGAAGCCACCATATCTGCCACCTATCCGCTAGACCTGACAGGAAAAAAAAAATCCCGTGCCTGTTACTTGCGGATCACGAGCACCCCACGAATTGCCCATGAAACTATCACAAAGTGCGTCAGAGTACTTTTGTGGCTCTCAGCTCCCCGGAATCATCTTAATTGACTACCTCCTTCGCTTCCAACATTATTTTCTCGCATAAAAATCCATCCAATCCCAAACCCTTACTCGAATCCCACGACTCCAGCTTCCACTACGCACTCGCTAGCCTCAGCGGCACTTCCAACCATGTTTGTTAATTGCAACGGCAGAAGGTCACTGGCTAGTGGTGGGAAAGATTTTGGGACATCGATAGGGAGTAAAAAAAAGAAAATAAGATGAAGAGTAGACCAGGCAGTAGGCTTGGCCAAAAAAAAAAAAGAAGATGAGAGGCAGGTGGCGACAGGGGTCGGGGAGTAAAAAAAGTGTAGTTGTGTAGGGTTTGGTTTATTTGTTTATTAATTCACATTTTAATCATTTAAGTTACATACTTGTTTCATGCTAGTCCTATTATTTTTGAAAAGTTACAAATAAGTCATTCACAAACAAAGGAAAATTGTGGCCGGTTATAAGTGTTGTAGGTTTACCCACAGATCAAAATTAAAATCCATACCCACCAAACGGGTGAAGATTTCCTCAAATACCCCCAATCCATGGGTTGGGTATCCACGGGTGGTGGTTTTCACCCGACCCACTACCATCCCTATCCATCTTGTTCTCTAAATCATGTTTTTCTTTTAATTCACAATTAATTGAATTTGACAATATGCCCAAATGAAGATCCATTTGAACATGAGCACCTTCTGAAGGATTAAGGGGTTTTTTTTGTTCCACTTTAGCATCCATATCCCCACCACCGTCAACAGAACCACCATCAAAGCCGCTAATGTTCATAGCGCCAATACCATTCAATGGCGGTGGGTTGGAATCCAAAGAATGGCTAAGCTCATTAGATAAGCCCACAAGTCCACCTTTATGCCTTAATAAAATTTCGAAGGAAACTAGGCTATGTTGATGGGAGACACCGTGATTCCAAGAATAGCTTGGACATATAATTCGAGACATGGCTCATAACCCTCAACGGGTAGAATTCTTTGAATCTGCCCATCTTAAAAAATCCTAAACTAGATTAACCATAACATGTTAGAAACTCCACCATCCATCTACGGAACGTCCTTCTAGAATAATAACCCCTCTTTTTCAAGCCCTCTCTGATACTAAGATGTGAAGTTATAAACCAGCTCTATTCATTTTCAGCCCGAAATCAAGCAATCCATTCTAAGTTTCAAGACTTTGCTACCATGGATTGTCTCATTTCTCAAACCAGAATTCTTCCCAAACTCTAACCCATCATTTGATTTCTTTTTTTACGCAGGACTACCGAAGCTCTTGTGTTTCCCAAACTCATAGTTATCTGCAACACCTTTTATGCCCTTTTCTTTTTAATGAAGATGATTAATTATTTCTGCTCGATAACCAAGCGATATACACCGTCTATAGTCATAAAATAGCTCGAAAACCAAGTAAATACCATGATATAAACACACGAATTGTGGGGATTTGGCTAAAACCGGCCCAGCACCAGATCCGGTTAATGGAAAATAAAGTGTCAAAGAGAACAATGACCCTGGGGATTTGAATTTCTAGAGAAAAGCCAAAGCTTCCCTCTTTAGAATATGCTGGTTTTCAAAAATAAATGCCTGTGGTTGTCATAAAATTATTTTTTGACCAAAAAATTTATAATAGAATGTCATTTCTAAGTTACAAAATAATTAGAAAAACCAAGTTATCTAGTTCATCAAATTATAACACATTGTTATTGACGTTGTGTAACCAATTTGGACATCGGTCCAATTGTTTGTTTGTTTTTTTTAACAAGGATCATAGAGTATAAGTTGTTCGCATTACCAGCAAACCATCAGTTGAGAGTTTAGATCTGATGAACTTGACTTTGTTTATAATAAAATGGTTTTTTGAAGTAATAAAAAATCAAAAAAAACCAAGTTACCTGGTTACATCAAATTGAGGCAATGTTAACAATGTTATGTAATCGAGTTGTAATATGTCCTTATTGTGTTGTAACAATAATTGTATATCACTAGTTGTATGGAGCCCTCATGTTGCCGTAGGATTATGCAATTTATAGCAATGGACAATGATGGTAAAAGGCAGCACCATTCTATAATCTGTATAGATCGTAGAAAGGTGAAAAATCTAGAATCCTTTTTACATAAATCACTAATTTTATTCAACTCATGACAAACAAATCACAAATTTATCAAAGAAAGAACAAATGAATTAAAAAGAAAAGGGAAAGAAAAGGTGAAAAAAGAGATTTGGAACTTTTTTTCTTCATAAATTCGGACTAAGTAGGCAGAAATAGAAACCGAATAATGCAAAATGACATTGCTTGCAATGTAAATATAGATGAAACTGGGGATCTGACCGTTATACATAGGAATTCGAGGAGCAAAAGGGCAATGAGAACATACTTAGAGGCTGAAAAATAAATTTAACTATTCATCAAAAAATGGAAAAAGAATGCGTTGTTTGGTTTACTGTTTATAAACAATAAAATAGGATATGGTGAAATGGGGAATCTAATCATCAGATAGGGAAGTTCAAGGACTAAAAGGGTATAAAGAGCATATTTAGAGACTAAAATAGGAATTTACCCATTGACTTGCAAAAGACAAATATATATATATATATATATATATATCTTTCACAAAAACTAGAGAGTGTAAAATGACATCGGTTGCAAGATATATTTGGCTGAAACCAATGATCTGATCATCAAATTGAGGAATTCGGGGGCCAAAAGGGTAGAAAGCACTAGAAAGCACATACTTAGGATTGAAACAAAAAAATAATCATTCATTAGAAAAGCGAAAAAAAAATGGAAAGGAAAAACAATTGGGGATATGATCATCAAATGAAGAAGTTTAGGGATCAAAAGAGGAGAAAAAGCATAATTAGGGACTAAAAGAGAAATTTACCCACTCACTTGCAAAATTAAAAAAGAAAAGTGTAATTACTGTTCATAAGCAGTAAAACAGTTCACGGCTCTTAATATATGTGAAGAATGAGTTGCTAGTTTTACCCATGACTAAAGATTGAGCACAAAGTTCGAACTTGATGTTACTTGAGATTAAAAAAACCAACTCTACCGCAAACTCAACTCTTCCTGCCCAAATCTAATTCTCTTCTGCCTACATTATTATTATTTGCTGTTTTCGGCCAGATTTGAATTTCAATTTAGATTTGACTAGTTTCCTTTCATTTATTTTATTATTTAACTAATTTTATCCGATATTATCTATCTAATTTTATTATGGATGCAATCTCCTTCAAATCCTGGTATTTTAAAGTGATTTGAGACCTCACATAATAGATATTCAATTGAATGCAGGCAGTGATGGATTTAAGTTTTCTCTTAGATTCACTGGAATCTCAATCCTACTGAAGTGTCATAACATTTGACAACAGATATGGACGAGATTGTATAAAATAATAATGGTCTTTATTTTTAAATATTTTATTGGTTGCCTTTTTATTTTTATAGATAGTTTTATTTAGGCATCTAATATTTGGTTTGTTTCAACGCTGCTTAGTTATTGTCATTTTGCCTTGTGATTTGTTCTAGTTATTTATGAATTTTGTACCCTATATTTATTTTGGCTTAATTGGAAGTTTCGACTTGACCTGATTCTCTTTCTTTTATTCGACATCACAAGAATAAGTAACCTTTTTGTAGCCAGTTTTATGTTCCTATTCTTTTTTAAAATTTTATGTTGTCGTTGGGTTGTAAAATATCATTTGACACATTTTTAATTGAAATAAAACATCTTTTGTATATAAAAAAAAAAATTAAAAACCAAAGCAAAATTGAGGCGGTACCGTTGGTGCTGTCTGATCAAGTTGTAGCGATTTCTTGTTTCGTTAATGAGTACCAATAACTATAAAGTGTATCTCGTAATTCAAGCCATTCAACAGGCAATAGCTCCTACTTGAAACTTCAACCAAAGGTTAGGTCCTCACATGTAGTTTACCCCTACGCGCCACTTGGGTGTACGCCGCATCCGAGACCTTAAGAAAGAAACATAATTTGCTCCATTAGCGTTGCTTCTTCTTGTTAGGGCAAGGTTTATTTACTTTTTCCTCCGTTTTTTCGTTGGACAAATAGAAGCTGACCCCGGAATGACAAACGGATCACAAGTCACAATAATCCATCTTATGAACCAGATTATGGGTGGTGATGACAATTTGAATTCTAACTTGATTTTAAGTTATCGAATCAAGTTTAATGAGTCTCAAACTTAAACTCAAGTTACATTTTATATTCAAAATCTTAATAAATCAAGATAAAGTCTAATACTATCCGGCTCGAATTTTATCAAGTTCAACAAGCCTAATATAATATTTAATATAATATTTAATATAATATAATTAATTTAATTAGTAAAACAAGTAATACCTTAATTTCTAAAATCCTACTCAAACTCTATAAAGAACTTCAACTGAGCTCGAATCGACCTCCATCATTTGAGTTGAGTTTTGAGCATATTGAACCACCAAGTCAAGGTCGAGTCTTTTTTACCCGAGCTCCAAGCTCATTTAGTAAGCTAGTCAAACTTGAGCTCAAACTCGAGTCAAGCTTAAGGAAGCTCGAGTCAAGCTTATTCTTAAGGAGCCAAGCTTTGAGCCTAAAATGCTCGGGCTTTGATAAGTCTCATGTTTAGGAAGGCGTGGGTCGGGTTCAGTTAGGTGGATCCTCCTAGTTGTAGGAGACTTGTGGAGCCAATGACACCAGTAGGTGACCGACTGAGATCGTTAGTACCTGTGTCTGATTCAGGTTGAATAGTCAAATGACTTACGAAAGAGGTTGCATACATCCAAATGATATAAGTTATACATCCCAAATGGCCTACGAAAAAAGCCATGTATGTGCTTATATGTTATTGGGCAACGTCACCTCAACAAACTAGTTTTTGGGATAAATTCTACGCAAATAATGGTTAAGTTGGCTCATATTGGTTTGATACTAACTAATTTAAGTTCTTACTGTTTACCAGCAACTTATAAAATGCATGCAAATAAAAACTATTATCGGACAAACCCGAAAAAATAATACCATGTAAAATGTTCAAGGCATGATCGTGGTAATGCGATCTAAAAATTTTGGAATTATTTATTCTTGCTAATGTTAAATACATGAGTATCAAAATTTTTATTAGCTTTCATATATATTTCATGTTGATACTACTAGTTAAATTATCGTATCATCTAAACGTACGACATAAAAAAAATGATGGTTTTGAAATAGTAGTACTATTTACAGTAATATTTCTCTTTAGGGTAAAATTCATATGGAGTCCCCTAACTTTAACGATCTTCCTAATATGATCCCTTAACTCAAAAAGTGACTCTTAAAGTCCCTTAACTCAACTTAAGTGTCCTATTTTGGTCCCTACCGTTAGTTAGGGATGACAAAATTTGACCCAACCTGATAACCTGACCCAACCCACCCGAGCCCAAGACCGACCTGACCCGAGTTGACTAAAAAAATTAATGACCCGAACCCAATTGTACCTGACCTGACCTGAACCCGAACCCGACTGAAGCGAGACCCGAACCCGAATGACCCAAACCCGAATTGGACTGGACCCGAAATGACTCGATAAATAGACCCGACAAAACCCGATTTTAACCCAAATCAACATAAATATATGGTTGATAAAGATGTAAAAAATTATGTTTTTATATATTGTTTATTTATCTAAATTACATATTAATTATGACCATACCATTTAAGAAACTTTAAAATACTGTAAAAATATTTTTTATGTAGGGGTTTTTAGAAAATAAATTAACAAAATAATATGCTTTATATAGGGATCTTTTATAATTTAATAATTTAGGGATTTACATAGAGGTTCTTTTAAAGCATGTAACTAACACACTGGGCCTCATATGACAGTTAAATTAGACTTTGACTAGTCTAAATTAAGTAACAATAGATCCATTTAGGAAAAAGTTCTAAGCTTCTTTTTCCTATTTACAAAAGAAAATAACCAAATCTTATCCCTAAAAAATAGCTGAATCTAAATTTTACGATCTAATAAATTTTACGTTAAAAGTAAGCATTGCAACTTGACACCTAGAACAATAATTAGTGACAACATTTTTTCCTTTTTAACAATATGTCCTTGGGCACACCAGTTTCATTGCTTTGAAAATATTTCAATTCTACTTTTGAGCTAAGATATCTCCTACATTCATTGACGCATTTTTTTCCGCATCGGACAAGTTTTCAAATGATAATATCACGTCATTTCTCTAATTGAAAAAACTATTTTTCAACCACCTATAAGAAAAGATATTTCAATCTAAACTAACCCTATTTTTTATCTTGTTAAGACAAAGGATCTAAAGAACAAATGACAATTCTCTTTGGTTACAAATTGAAAAATCAAGTACAATTGGCCAAAAGATAAGAGATCTTGGAATTTTCAGCTAACTGTTGCTTCTTCAAACATGGTTAATTACCAGAAACTGGAAAAATTCGGGGAAGTAAACTAGAATAAGTGTTGGTACTGTAACTCAAATCAGTAAGACATGGAGAAGCTTCCAACCTCTCAGAGACATTGCTTTTGCCTACTTGTACTCCATTATCCTTATAGAAATTCAGGTAATTCAACAATAGATCAAACAGATTCAAATGTTAAAACAACATTTTGGTTTTCCCAATTAGAACTCAATGAATGGACATATATTAAACACATGAAAATACTAACACAGACGTAAGAGCTCCCAAAAGCTTAATCCAAATGCAAGAATGGCTAAGATGAAATAAGAGAAGATTAGTCAAAGAAAGAATACCAGAGACAAAGCAAGTGCAGGACTGAAGGCACGGTGGCAGCGGCAGACGAACACAGGCCTAGGGCTCGAATGAAGTTCCTGAGGGAAAAAAAAAGTGAATTGAGAAATAAAGAGCAACCATGAGCAGTGAGCCAGACATAAAAGAAATAATTAAATCTACTTACCAAAAATTGAGAATGGTGAAACAATGAAAAAGCCCCAAATTCGAAGCGAGCAGCAACGCAATCGGCGAGAGGGAACCCAGCGGGATGATCGATCAGTGAGATAATATGAGTCGAAAAGGAGTAGGTTGTAAGGTCCTTACCGAGGTCCGACGAGAAGACGATAGCCGTCGTCGTCAAGCACCATTCTTCTCATCAACGAGAGGGAAACCGAGGGGGACTACCAATCGGTGAAACTATGAGAGCCGATAAGGAGTAGGCTGTTGGGTCTTTACGGAGGTCCGCCGAGGAGACGACAGCTGCCGTCGAGTCGTCAAGAGCCGCCGTCGAGTCGTCAAGAGCCGCCGTCGAGTCGTCAAGCGCCACCGTCGAGTCGTCAAGCACCGTAGTACTCTGTTTCTGTTTTTGTTGAAAGTTGAAATGCAAAAGCCGGACAAACGAAACAATTAATTTGTTTAGGTTCCAAATTTTCAATTTCAAATTTTTATAATTTTATCTGGCGCACAATTTTTATTATTTTTTTGTTATCTTTTTTATTGTTACTTTTCATTTGCGGCAACAATACAAACAATTTAAACAAATTTGCACTTTTTATTTGGCACACAAATTGAAATTGGCGGATTGGTTTTTGGTTTTGGACAAATTGAGTCAGTAAATTAATATTAATTTATTGTATTAAATCAAAGTATTTGTAGTTTAATTTATTAACATGATTCTCTTCTTTATTTGAAATTTAATTCAATTAAATTAGAGTATTTACAATTTGATTTCTTTTATTTGTCTTCATTATATTCTAATTACCAACAAATGTAATATTTTTTTTTCTAATTATTTGCCTACAATTTTAAATACACTTAACCCTAAATTTATTAACCTTAGAGTATAAACCTAAACCTTAACCATAACTTTAATCCTTACCTTATCCTAACATAACCATAAACCCTAAGTTTAGACCCTAAACCCTAAACTTACTAAAACCCTAATCCCTAAACCTAAACCAAAACCCTAAAACCCTAAACATTTACTTAACCTAAACCATAAGCCCTCAATTTTAATTGTAAACTATATATCTAAACCTAAATTCTAAACACTAAATCCAAACCCTAATCTTAATTGAAACATTAACCTTTACCATAAACCTAAACTCTAGCCTTAACCATATAAACCATCAATCCTAACCCTAAACTCCTAACTCTAAACCCTAAACCTAAACCCTAAAACCCTAAACATTTACTTAACCTCAACCATAAGCCCTCAATTCTAATTGTAAATTATATATCTAAATCTAAATCCTAAACACTAAATCCAAACCCTAAGCTTAATTGAAACATTAACCTTTAACATAAACCTAAACTCTAGCCTTCACCATATAAACCATCAATCTTAACCCTAAACTCCTAACCCTAAACTCTTAACTCTAAACTAAACCTAAAACCTAAAACCCTAAACATTTACTTAACCTAAACCATAAGCCCTCAATTCTAACTGTAAACTATATATCTAAACTTAAGTCCTAAACACTGAATCCAAACCCTAAGCTTAATTGAAACATTAACCTTTACCATAAACCTAAACTCTAGCCTTAACCATATAAACCATCAATCCTAACCCTAAACCTTAACATTTAATCTTATTCCTAACCCTTATCCTAAACTTTAACACATAATCCTAATCGGCTAACCCTTATTACCTTCCATATTTAATAAGTCTCACTCTCAACCTCATATTTGAGGTTTACATATTTAGTAACTTCTATTTTTTTTGAAACATTTATATTTATTAAATTTTATATTCAAAGTCTTCAATATTTAATAAGTTTCATTCCATATTTGGGTTGCTCTAAATCAAGTAAGTTTCATATTTAGTAAGTTTGATGATTTGGGTAGCAATTGTCAAAATTACAATATTCGTCCCTAAACTTCTAAGTATACTATAACAAGGTACCTAAATTTTGAATGTTTTCATTTTAGTCACTCATAATAATTACAACATGGATCCCAAAACTTTTTATTTTTTTCATTTTCACCTAAATTTTTAAAAATTTACATTTTAGCCACTAATAGACTAATAATAGAATAATGGTGAACTAGAGTTATATTTCATAGCAATTTCACATCAAAAGTTGGATATTATAACAAATTTGTCAAAACATAATTAAGAAAATTTTTATGAATTTCTTAATTGAACATACTATTAATTGCATCAAAAATCAAATTATTTAATTTAAATTTTAACAAAATTTGGGGGAAAAATTTATTTGATTAAGTGATTTAAGCTTATATACCAGGGTCTAGTAACCCGAATAAACCCGACTGATCAACCCGAGTTTGGCCCGAAACCCGAATAACCCAACCTGAACTTACCTGAGACTGAAAGTAACTCGAGTTGTATTGAACCCGAACCCAACTAAACCCGGCCCAACCTGAACCCGAACCTGAAATCTGACAACTCGAAATCAACCCGAACCCAAATGACCTGACCTGAACCCAACTTGGACCCAAAATTATGTTAACCTGATTAAACCCGAACCCAAATAACCTGACCCAAACCTGACCCGACCCACCCAATTGTCATCCCTACTGTTAGTTCTCCCGTTATTTTGGATGAAAATTGCCTACGTGGCAGTCTCTTTTATGATAAGAACTGATTAGATTGGAAGAACAATAAAGTTCAAGCTAAAATTGGCACAAAAAATAATTTTAGGAACCTAAAACGATAGTTAACCCAATCTTCCCCATCACCTCCCCACTCTGATCAATCGCCGCCGCCGCCACTCTCCCTCTTTCCGCCTATGCTCCATCTTCCTTCTTCCCGACCGACGCTCTACCTTCCCCCTTCATCCATAACCTAAAAGATGCAGACGAGTCGCTCTCGCCACGGAATCGCCAACGTCTGTCATTCACTTGGGTTTTGATTCGTCGAGAGACTATTCGCTCTCCGACTCACTTCTTCTCGTCTGGTCGCCCTATCGTTTTCCTCTGCCCATCTCTTCTTCGCACCCGTTTCTGATTTCCAGGTTCCAATTCGTGCGAAATCATGCGACTGCTACTCCTCTCTCGACGCCCTCCTCCATCCGCCTGGGAATCGCCGTCCCTTCCCTTGAATCCGCCCCCACCCGATATCTCCTCCTCCTCGCCCCCACCGTCGTTCCCACCATTGGCGCAATTCGAGATTCCATCAACATCGGGCGAGAGAGAAGTGGAGACCTCTGAGGATTCACGGATTCGCGTCGGTCACTGGTGGGACGAGGGTTTGTGGGTTGGGCAATTGTCATCTGAGCGATTTCCTGGCGAATCGAGGCTGGGCGCCATTGCTAGGCGATTCACGGCTTCGGAGGCGCTATTCAACAACCAACCAGTGGGGCTGTGGATGAAGGGGGAAGGTGGAGCGTCTATCGGGAAGAAGGAAGATGGAGCATCGGCGGAAAGAGGGAGAGGGGCGGCGGCGGCGATTGATCGGAGTGGGGCGGCAATGGGGAAGATTGGGTTAACTATCGTTTTAGGTCCCTAAAATTACTTTTTGTGCCATTTTTAGCTTGAACTTTATTGTTCTTCCAATCTAATCAGTTCTTATCATAAAAGAAACTGTCACGTGGCAATATACCTGCCACGTAAGCAATTTCCATCCAAAATAACGGTAAAACTAACGGTAGGGACCAAAATAGGACACTTAAGTTGAGTTAAGGGACTTTAAGAGCCACTTTTTGAGTTAAGGGACCATATTAGGAAGATCGTTAAAGTCAGGGGACTACATATAAATTTTACCCTTTCTCTCTATAAGCTGATGTAACAAATCAAATTTTTTATTGTAAGACATTAGTTTATAAACTTCACTCTCAAAAAATCTAGATTATTTATTTATTCATTTCTTTCTTCCCGGATACGCGTCAGCAAACAAAAGTAAAGCGCTGTAAAGTAAACTAGTAGTATTTGAATTGTTAAAAAAAGTCGACGGAATTGGAAGCAGGTCGGCAGGCAGTGCACAGAGGTGCTGAGCTGTAACGTGTAATTACATCACCATGACAGCGATTGGGTTGGGTTCCCAAACCCAGCAGTTTGTTCCACAAGTTGCCTGGCACGTTGCTCGAAGTCCACAGAAACGTGTAAATAAAGCAATTGACATGGCACAACACAACGATATTCTGCTACTGCCATATTTTCTTATTGAAATCTTAAAGGAAAAAACTTGTGTAAGCCAGACTGGACAACACTATTATTATATACTAAATTTTGCACAATTTTTAATAGTTTTCAATGTTTGTTGGATTGGTTAGATGCTTTGGGGCTAAATTTGTTCAAGCAAGTTTGATTCTTCCTCCGCCAATTTGTATCTGTAAATGTGTTTTTTCCCGTATTGCTTTCAACTTTGACCTTTTCATGTGTCTTTTTTTTTTTTTCCTGTTATTTTCACTTTCATTGTCCACTTTTTTACCCCAGTTCTTTTATTTTTTTTTTCTTTTACTTTAAACTGTTTTCCCTCTTTTATATTATTTGCTGTTCTTTGTTATTCTATTTGTGTAGCTTTTTAAGTTTTTTCATTCCATCTTTTTTCTTTGTCTTGCTTCAATCACAACATGTTTTTTCCTTTTTCCTTTTTTCTTCTTTTTTTCTTTTTTATATCATTCCTATTTTTTTATTTTTATTTTATCAATTCTTTTATTAGTTTTTATCTGTTTTTTTTCTAAGTTTTACCTATTATTTTAAAAGTTCTTATTTATTCTCTTATTAGTTCTTAAGAACAAATAGCTGCTAGTAAAAGAACATATAACAAATTAATTATCGAAATAACAAGTAGAAATTGATAAGAAATAAATAGTTATCGATAAAAGAATAAATAACTACTAATAAAAGAACATATAACTAATTTATCAAAAGAACAAAGAAGAATTGATAAAATAACAAATAACTACTGATAAAAAGAACAAATAACTACTAATAAAAAAAATAACTAATTAATTATTTAAATAACAAGTAGGAATTGATAAAATAATAAATAGTTTCAGATAAAAGAACAAATAAATACTAATAAAGGAACATAACTAGTTTACCTGAAGAATAAACAAGAATTAATAAAATAATAAATAACTACTAATGAAAGAACAAACAACTAGTTTATCTAAAAAAAATTAGAAATTGATTAAAGAACAAATAACTAATGATAAAAAGATCAAATACCTAGTAATAAAAGAACAAACAAATAATTTATCTATGGAACAAGTATAAATTGATAAAAAACAAACAATAACTAATAAAAAAACAAATAAGTACTAATAAAAGAACAAATAGTTAGTTTATCTAAAGAACAAGCAAGAATTTATAAAAGAATAAATAATGACTAGTAAAAATAACAAACAGCTACTGATAAAAGAACAAACAATTACTGATAAAAGAACAAATAACTATTTTATTTAAAACACAAGCATAAATTGATAAAAAAATACATAACTACTGATAGAAAATAGATAACTATTAACAAAAAAACATACAACTAATTTATCAAAAAAATAAGTAGAAATTGATAAAAGAACAAGCAACTGGTTGTGAAAGAATAAAAAGCTACAGATACAAAAGCAAACAACTATTAATAAAAGAACAAATAGGAACTGATAAAAGAATAAATAAGGCCTCAATTTTTTAGTGTTGGTGACTTGATATCTTCTTCTTCTTTTTTGACTTTCTTATGTTAAATATTTTAGATTTATTTTTAGGACATATTGGAGGAAAGAACAAACTAGAGCAGATAATGAAATCAGGGGGAAAAAATTAAATAAAAGTAAACTATGAAACTATAAAAAAAAAATCTTAAATCAAAGCAAACAGTTGAGTAACCATATGTTCTTTTATGAGTTATTGCTTGTGCTTTTAGCTTAACTAGTTGTTTATTCTTTTGTTAGTTGAAATTTTGAAACAAAAAATAAAGAAAAAGAGATAATTTTTTTTTTTAAAAAAGAATAATATAAATAATAAAAAATGAAATAAAACTATGAAAAAAATTATATGAATTAAAAAGAAATAAAACTAAAAAAACATAACAGCAGACAAAACTAGAAATAATGCAAAACAATGGAAAAGAAAGAGAAAAACTAGAAAAAGATTAGAGGAGGAAAATAAAAAAAATAAATTGGAAAAAAGTAAATATAAAATAAAACTATAAAAATAAAATAAAAACGAAGGGATGCAAGGTTAACCGAAAAAATAGGGAATATGAGAAAAAGCTGTAAAAGATTAAAAAAAATGAAAATTGAAGGGGGAAAAAAAAAAAAGAGAAAGAAACTGGATTAGATGCCACTAGGACTCCAACGCTGCCAACCTTCCTCCCCCAGCGCGCCCTTACCACTTTTCCTAATCACAACGTTTTGCATGTGGCAAAAACAATATAATTAGTTTTGTAAGAGCGGGGTCAAAATGAAAAACTTTAAAGTTTTCAAGGATAACGCACAAAATAAGCAGCGTGTATGTAATACTTACACATTAAGAAAAGAAAATTTGAAAATGAAAATTTAAATCATACTTGGCAAACTCAAATGGAATTTTAGTATCTTGCGTAACACAACGGACATTAATGGGAAGACAATGAAAACAAAAACATAATTGATGGTTTGCGATACTCTACCTCGATCCCACATGATCATGGATTTTGCACCTCTATACGAGTGAATCGGGTCTTCAATCATAAGCATGTGAGAGGGCTAGCGTAGGTACCGGTCAAGGTTGTTAAAATTAGAATTTTGACATGAAATTTTTTTTTCCCTATGAATTGTAATTATATGATCGAATTAGAATCGTAACTATAATCATATAATTCAATTAAATCATTTTACCATTTAAGATTATAAAATCATAAAATTCTAATATTTAGACTGGAATTTTGAGAACCCTGATACTAATAAAAGATACTCTACAGCTCAAGTAAACACAGTGCTCAGGTGTTGTGAAAATCAATTATGTGATCTCTTATCCTCATAAATGAATATTAATGACCTCTATATAGATCTTTTGGTGTGATGCCCTGTATATTTATATCCATTGGATGAGACAACTGACTCTTTGCAATGTGTGAGGCATTAGATTAGGGAACACCTGTACCTTTTGAGGTTCAATTGACATTTTTCTATTTATGAGAAATTGTAAAAACCCCCCGTTTGGTTTGATCAAACATGCATTTTATCTCTTATTTTTGAAAATCTACATTTTATCCATGCTTCTTTTGTACTATTGGATAGAAGCTTTTGAAACTTTAATTCAAACTATATTTTAGTAATTTCAAGTTTTTTAATATATTCTCACAGTTAATGGACATTTAAAAAACATTATTTTATATTTTTTAGAGAGAAAAAATTGATAATTTAACATCTCTATAATTATTAAAAAATATTAGATAAATTGAAACTATTAGAAAATAGTTGTCATACAATCTAAATTAGATTTCAAAAGTTACTAAAATGTAGGTGTAAAGTCTAGGTTTTCAAAAACAAATAAAGTAGTAACGTGTTTTTTGTTGATGGGTTTTAAGAAAGTGGGCCTCATTTTAAACTGCCCGCACAAGTTGGTTGTAATCTCCAATATACCATGGAGATATTATTCACGTGTTCCTCGACCCACAGCCCAATTCCCCCATTTACTCAACAGCCTTGCCTTTCATTACATCTGTAACATTGTAGTTGATTATCATCGCTGGTGCGTTAGACAATTCGGTCTAAGCCCATCGTTCTCCAATCCTAGTTCGGCACGCACCGCTTCTGATTATGAGTAGTAGTTTCCATCATTGCCGGTTATAGATTTACGTATTGCCCTATGAGATGTTGAGAAGAACAACGTGAGTGGGAAGATGCCAAATTGGTGATAGCCGATTGAAGTGGGTGAATGAATAGGGCAAGACAGCGAGGAGGCTTGGAAAAGCGAACTAGAAAAGTTCTGAGGTTTTTTCCTTCAACTGGTGTTAACTATCCACTGCATACGTCCTCAAGCTCAAAAACTCAAGCTCCAGCTTTTGAAATCCATCTGAGGATTAGCTCAGGGTGGTTGTTCAAACATATAAGGATTGGTGGAATTAAAAATGTCTGTTGGCCATGTCATTTTAATAAACCTGGAGCTTGCCAGGTAATTGGGACTAACCAAAGGGACAATTAAGTAAAAAACACATGGAGCCCACAGATGATCTACAGTGTTTAAGGAAAAAACACGTTAACAACTTCATTTTAAGACCAGTTGAGCTGGCTGTAAATTTCAAAAATAAAGGCGGAAAAGTGCTCTGTTGATCATGCCAAACCACATATGGAATTTTTTGTAAGAGAAAATTACAAAAACCATCATATGATTTGATCTAACCTACAATTTATCTCTTTATTTTCATAAATATATATTTTACCTCATGCTTCCTTTACAATGTCTGACAATAACTTATGAAATCCTAATTTAAACTGCCTAATAATTATGTTTCAGTAATTTTAAAATTTTTGATATTTTTTTCATAGCTAATTGACATTTAATAAATATTGATATGCATTCATAAAGATGAAAACACATTTACAGAAAAAAAACTGATAATTTATAATGCCTATTAACTATAAAAAAAATATTAAAGAGATTGAAATTATTGAAAAATAACTGTTGTATAATTTAAATTACAATTTTAGAAGCTGTTATTAAACAGTATAAAAGAAATAAAAGATAAAGTGTAGATTTCCAAAAATGAAGGGGCAAACTGCAAGCTAAGGCAAACTTCAAGGGTGATCATTGTAAGTTTTCCATTTTTGTAATCTTCCCAAAAAGGATCACAACGGCAGGAGGTGAATGAGCCAAGTTGGGCTGGAGTCGGATGGGCTGAATCAGGCCATGACAGCCGACTTGAGTCAGATGGGCCATTGCCTAAACATACGTATGAAAAGCTTATTTTCTTGGTATGGGCATCACTAATATAACAAAAAGAAAAACAAGAACCCTGCACATGATTTTGAAGATAGATTTCGGGCAACCATTAATCAAATGGACATACAAAATTTCTTGCACTAAAATGGTACAGGGCTCGGCATGTTTGTTGTTATTACAATTTACCTTCTCATTTACGGTTCACGGTTATACCTCTTCTTGTTGGGGTTTAGTCCACAGTCACATTCTCGCTTATCCACGGCGGAGCTCCAACCTGCACATGGCTCAACTCCCTCAGACTTAAAGCAGCAGCTGCACTGCTCTTCGCCACGGCACCTTTTCTTGCCGCCATGGTCCTCCACAACCTGTCCTCCTGAATCTGTGTCCTTGTAAAGTAGCCTAACACCGCACTTCTTTACCTTGCAACAGGGCAAGGCTTGGCACCTATGATTCTCAACATGGAATTCAAAAGAGGCCTCAGCCTTGTTGCCACCAAGATCTGCTTCACTGACCTTAACGAACATGTCGTGATCATACAAGATGAATTCGTGACTGCTACTGATATTCTTGTGCTTGTTTGGATCCCAGCTCCACAATGTAGAAGTATCAAAGTCGACACTGCCTTGGTTTATCTTGAACGTGCATCTACTTCTAATATTGAAGCTCTCTTCACTGTGAGAGTTCTCTGATTCTATCAAGACGCAGAGTGCAAAACCTATGAAGTTCCTATTACACCAACCCTGAGGCAAGTTGATGGTGGTTGAAGATCCTGAACTCTGATGGATAAACCACTCCCAGACGTCACTTGCAGGCAAACAACATGCAGTGCTTGGTGAATCTATGGCAAAAATCTGCATTGTAGAAGTCATGATTCTAGTACCCTTAAATATGTCCATAAGTAAAACAAAATTACCCAAAAAACACTAAGCATGATAGATATCGAAAGCAGATTTAGAATGACCTCATCAGATTCCTCCATTGAGCGACTTGCCATGAGCTTTACGTTAACTCGTGCACTAGCCAAAATGCTACAATGTGAAACTGGGTCTAACTTGAAGCAATTGCTAAAATCGCAGGATATGTTCTCCTGCGAATCAAACAGCAGCCAGACAGGCACTCTCTGTAACATGAGACAGCTGTGTACATCTACAACTTCTAGCTTAGGGGGAAGCTCTGGCAGTGACATAAGCCTCTGGCAGCTGCTCAAATGAAGGGCTTTCAGTTTGGAGAGTTCTCTAATAGACGGTGGAAGCTGTTGTATCGATGTTCCACAAGCTTCAAGCCTTGACAGGGAGCTCAAGTTCCCCAAGTTGGGGGGCAACTCATTAACATTCTGACACTTGTTGAGGGTAAGAAACTTAAGAGAAGTCAAATCACACAATGTATTAGGAAGGTGAGTAAGAAACTTGCAGTCTGCCAAATCCAGTAGTTTAAGCCCAACCAGATGCTTCACTTGGGAAGGCAACTCTTTAATGGCTGTCCCTCTTAAATTAAGCATACTTAAGAATCCCATCATCTCCAAGTTCTCTGGAAAACTCTGTAGTTGTGTGCAGCCATTGAGAACAATACTTCGGAGACATTTCAACTCTGTAATGGTGGTTGGGAGGCGCCTAAGCTTTTTGCAATCTTGAATCCCCAGCTTGCTAAGTTCAGGAAGATGTCCAATAGATAAAGGCAATTGCTCTACTGCTGTTCCTTCTACGTTCAGAGATTTTAATTTCTGGGGAAGTTCAGGGAGCTCAGTGAAATTGGAGCAGCCCCCTAGGTTCAGGGTTGTAAGAGAATCCAATTGAGAAATAGTGGGAGGGAGGGTTTTAAGTCTCTTGCATTCAGTTAAGTTCAGATAAACCAGCTTTTCTAGACACTGAATGGATTCCACCATGCCTTTTATTGGAGTTCCCTGCAACATTAGAGATTTTACATGAGCTGGCAACTTTGGCAAGTCCCTAACTTTTGTATATCCCAGGAATAAGTCCTCAAGGCTCGTAGCTCTGGAGAGATCTGGGATTCTACTCAGGTTCTTTGAGAAACTAAGATCAATCTTCTTCAAATTTGCAAGATCCTGCATCAAAATGAAATAGGAACTGAGTAACAGACTGCTGCCTCTGCCCCAAAAAATTGATGTGAATAAAGAACTCACTCCCAACTGGACTACTTGATTTAGCCCCTTGACAAAACAAATGAGCGGATGCATAAAAAATTTGCAGGCTAACAGTGAGAATGTGATCAATTTTCCACCATTTCTTTGTCCTAAAGAACAGAAAGTGAAGAAGCAAAGTTCAGTTATTATCTATCCTTTGAGGGTTTCTCTTCCTTTCTAAACGCAATTCTGAATGATTGTAACAAATATTTTGCCATTTTCTTTTAAAAAAATGGCCATTTCTTAATTCATTTGTACAAGAAAGTCATACGATATACAATAAACAAAAAAAGGAAGTTGTTTGATGGTTCTATTCATGCACAGGCATTTTGCCGTAAAATATGAGTCTGAAGTATAGGTCAAAACTAGAACGAATATTTGACAATTAGAGTATGAGCAACTGAGCAAATCCTCTTTCTGGTAAAAATAATCTTAACACACCTGAATCCCATCCCAGAGTTTTTCAATGCTACTGGACTGCATGTTTAGTTCCACAAGATTCTCTGGGCTGAAATTTTGAGGCAAGGACTTGGATGGAAACCTACTCCAATAAAGATATCTGAGTTCGCTTGGAAGCGATTCAAGACCTTGCCGAGGAAGAAGTAACTTCTGCTCTTCTTGATTATGAAGACAATCAAATTTCAGCAATCTGAGATTATGCATCCTTGTAAATACTGTAGAGCACAATGAAACCTTCTTAACCCTAGATACATCTAGGAATATGCCTTCAACTGCTTCAGTACCCTAAAAATCAAATTGCAAGTCAGTTCGCAAAACTACAATATTTAAGATAAATAATATAGCATGCCGTCCCCATCCCCCTTGGAGAACATAGAGCTACGTCTATACACCTGTACTTCAACTATAAAAGTTGGTCACCTCAAGTTATCATATAGCAGATTCTCTAACTTAAAAGAACACTTCAAATAAGCAAGAAGGTGTCCTCAAAACGTACAGTAACACCCCCAGAGAGAAGGACAAGTAAGCAAATGTCGTAAAAATGTTGCCAACTCTTACAGTATTGTGAGCGAGCAAACGATAAACTTCTTCAGGAGTCCACAGCCTGCTTCTTTTCCCAGGTTCTTTAGCTTCTCCTCGAACAATATTCCAACCCATTTCTTGCAGCAAATCATGCATGCCAAGCTCATTGTTGGAAACAGTGAGAAGTGACTTATCAATAAGATCTTGAATGCCAGAATACACAGAGCAATAAGAAGAAGCGAGTAAATCTATTACATGATCCACGCTGTCTCCATTAAAGAAACACGCAATGTCAAGAAATATGTTCTTCTCTTCAACATCTAGTCCATCATAGCTGATTGTCAGCAGATTTTGGATTCCTGGTTCCGGAACCTGCTTTAATTTCTTTAATCGGTCTTCCCAATACCTCATGGTCATGGTGTATAAAGCTGACCCCAAAACTTTGAGAGCCAGAGGGTTCCCTTTAGCATAATCAATAACCGTTTTCGACAACTTCCGGTAGTCTTCCGCAGGATGGGACTGTTTGAATGCATATCTGCAAAACAACTGAAGTGCTTCTTCCTCACCTAACTCGCCTACCAGGTATACCTCATCTACCCCACAATTTTTCAACACCTTATTATCCCTGCTTGTAACAATTATTCGACTTCCCGGACCAAATCTGTCATGTCCTCCGACCACATTCTCGAAGCTGTTGGAATCATTGACATCATCAACAACAATGAGCACTTTGGCTCGTCGCAGCCGCTCTCTATCATAACCATATTCCACAGCCCGAGTCCCTCTACAAACTGCCCCATCCTCCAACAACTCACACAGCAGTTTCTGCCTCAAACCTGACAACCCGTCACACTTTTCCATCTCACGTCTGAAGTTAACCAGAAAGCAAGAATTCTCAAATTCGTGAGAGATTTCATTGAACAAAACCTGGGCAGTGGTGGTCTTGCCTATGCCTCCCATACCCCAAATCCCAAGAGCTCGCACTTCTGGCGAACCAATACGTAGCAACGATTTGAGCTCTGCAACGCGTGAATCCATCCCAACCAAACCCTCGCTACAGTTCATTGACATGCGCTTCAACTTGTTCAAGATATCTTTCACAATTTCATCAACAAGCCTCGACTCTGGCCTGGGCTAAATCAAGGATCAATTACTCCGTCAAATGCAATTAATATGGTTTGTTGTTCGATTAAGACTAACTAAAAAAAAAAACAATATACTATGAACTGTAATTACCTCGTCACCGACGAATCCCATCCAGATAAATTAGCCGCTTCCGTCAAAGCCTCCTTCCACTGATTTGCTTTGTCGCCGTATTTTTCATGTCGAGCGAACGCATCTGCGAAGCTACCCACCTGCTTTCGTACATCTGATGGATCCACACGATAGAAAACTGGAACCACGATATGCCCAGAAACCTGCTTGCATCGAAGAATGTGGAGGAGCTCGTCCAGGCACCATCTAGAGGCAGCATAGTTGTTGGAGAAGACGATGACGGAAAGCTTCGATTCCTCGATTGCTTTGAGCAAGGCGGAGGAGATTTCGTCGCCTCTGTTGAGTTCGTTGTCAATGAAGGTGGCGATCCTTTTCCGGCAGAGAGCGGCATGGAGGTGGCTGGTGAAGTTGTCGCGGGTGTCCTCGCCTCTGAAACTTATGAAAACGTCGTACCTGAAGCGAGACGAGGAAGCCATCTGCGCGGGCAGTAGTTCTCGCGGATCAAAGCTTCATGGTGGTGAATTCAATTGATTTAATCGGTGGCGTGAAGCCAAGTAAAGCCCCTTGACTGAAAAGGCCGACATGTTGACATTGATTCGACGTACTTTTTTCGATTTCCCGCGTCCACACCCAATGGCTTATGGTCGGAAATAGCCTACTGGCCCCAGCCATGGGGAGGACCTTTTGGAGTTTTATTTATTTATTTATTTATTTTTATAAATTCTTTTACATTTAAAATTTTTATTTAAGAATAATATTTAAGATTAATATTAGGTATAATGATAATGCATGAACAATTATAACAGTTTCTCAAAATCTTTAAACTTTAGTGTAAAAATTATCATTAAATAATTTTCACGACTTTCAACATTACAATCAACAGTTACATACATGAGATGAGATTATTTTTTTTGTACAATTGTTTTTTTTGAACGGCTACTGAATAAAATTAAGTAAAGAGCAAAGTACAGAAGCTAGCGAGAAGCAAGTAAGAGGACACACTTCTGCTCTCTAAAAAGAAAAGCAGCCCAGTATCGCCTCTCAGCATACCAGCCTACCAGCCTACTTACAAAAATGAGAAGCTAGAGTGGGATTGAGCAGCCAATCCACCCATGTAAGATTAATCTTTTTACACCTATGACTAATCCAAAAGAAAGAGCAAAATTGCACATTGACTAACATCTGCATCTCTAAAACCTGACAGTCTCGAAAAATACAATTATTTCTGTATTTCCAAAGGATTCAGCAAGTAGTGTAGCATACCGCTTTCCACAGCCTCTGAATGTGGGAGGGGAGACTCTGAACTGCTGTGTTGGTTAAGGCATCCCTGACATCTATCGGGGGCGGGCCACAGAGTTGCCATCATGATCGGACCTTTCTCCATAGTCAAGATGAGAGGTTACACCCAGCCAAGATGTGATCGCCTGATTCCTGTTCAGTTCTGCAAAAAAGGCAGCTGACATCCACAATTTCCACACCTCTAGTTACCAAATTTAATTTGGTTGGGAGCCGACCTTGGGCCGCTCTCCAGACACACAGGTTCACTTTCTGAGGCACCAGCGAAATCCAGGAAGTAAATGTGAGTGGCGAGGTCCCTGACTGCAAGCATGCGACATCCAACAAGGAAGAAAGTTTCCTTACTGAGAATGAGCCACTGGGGTCTAGGGACCAACTCCAATCGTCCTTCGCATCTGCTGACAAGGAAACATGAGATAACAAGGAAATGAGTTCTGTCAGTTGCTCTACTTCAGCCCCCCTTAACCTCCTCCTCCAACTCCAATACCAAACCCACTCTGTCACCACCCACGCGCCTTTATTGGAAACAAGGCACTCACCATTTTCCTCAGCCCTATATAACCTATTGAATTTCTCTTTGAGACAAAAACTCCCTACCTATAAATCTTTCCAAAATTTCACCTCATCCCCCCTTCCCACTTTTCTCCTAAAAGAGTTGATAAAGTCAATCCCTTTTTCTTCTATCTCGAACCCAGCCTTTACTATATTACCCCAAACCCCTCCAGAAAGACTCTCTTCCTTAGAGTTTCCTACCCCTCCACTCTCCCCCCAAATGGATTTAATAACCCTAACCCACATAGCTTCCCCATCCTTCCTAAACCGCCACCACCATTTCCCCAATAAGCCCAGATTTTTTGCAACCAAACTACCAACACCTAACCCACCCGACGCTTTGCTAGACAATATTTTTTCCCAAGCAACCCACGCAATCTTCCTATCCTCCCCTACCTCTCCCTAGAAAAAATTCAACCTTACACTCTCAATGAGTTTTATAACACTCTTCGGGGCACGAAACAGGGAGAAGAAGTATAGGGGCAAGCTTCCCAGAACGGATTTGAGTAGCGTCAGCCTCCTACCAGCTGATAGAACTTTACACCGCCATGGGTTCAACTTCTTATTAATTTTTCCTATCACAGTCCGCCAAGCAACTGATTTGTTCATGTTTTCCCCCACCGGGAGCCCCAAATACGTCATTGGTAATTGATCTTCCTTATATCCCACCTTACTTGCTAAACGACGGACCTCTTCTTTAGAGACTCCCACACTAATTAATCTACTCTTTGATACATTCACACGAAGACCTGAAGCCAATTCGTAGCACCTTAATAACCTCAACAAGTTCACTATATTATCCTTCTTCCAATCCGCAATAAAAATTGCATCATCAGCATACTGAAGGTGAGATACCACCAAATTCCCATCCCCGACCTTCACTCCTGTGAAAAGATTATTTTCCACCGCTTCCAGCATCATGACATTGAGGGCTTCAGCAACAATCAAAAAGAGGAATGGCGATAAGGGGTCTCCTTGTCTCACCCCCTTCTCCATCTTGAATTCTGCTGTTGGAGAACCATTTACCAGCACTGACACCATGGAGGACTCCAAGCAAGCTCGAATCCACCTCCTCCATTTGAGGCCGAAATCCATTTGCTGCATAACCATGTCAAGAAAATTCCAACTAATGCTGTCGAAAACTCTTTCAAAGTCTACTTTGAACATTACTACTTTGCGCCGTTTTTTCTTTGCAAACCTTAGCACCTCATTGATAATTAACACTCCATCCAGTATCAGCCTTCCTTTTATAAAAGCTGTTTGCACTTCACCAATCAACTTAGGCATAACCCTTTTCAATCTGTTCGCCAGAACTTTAGCCACGATTTTGTACAGGCAGCCGACCAGACTAATTGGGCGGTAGTCAAGGAGTGAGGTTGAGTTTTCTCTTTTTGGCACCTGTGTGATGAAGGAGGAGTTGCACCCTTTATTAATGACACCAGAATTTCCAAATTGATGAACCCAATTCATCACATCTCCTTTTACGACACTCCAGAATCGCTTTAGAAAAATAAACAAGAACCCATCTGGACCAGGGGACTTCCCACCCTTACAGCTCCAAACTGCATCTTTCACTTCCTCTTCGGAGAACGGGGCCTCCAACATCTGCTGCATATCACTGTTTAATTTTAGAAACTTGTTACTTTTGAACGACGGCCTATTCCAAAAATCTTCCTTGAAATTCCTTTGGAAAAACTTGAACACCTCTTTTTTAACTTCTATGGGGTCCTCCTTCCAAACCCCATTAATAGATAGACCGTTCAGATTATTTTTCCTAAGCCTCCCATTTATGACACCATGAAAGAACCGAGAGTTTTCGTCGCCCTCCACTGCCCATTTCACTCTAGCTTTCTGCTTAATCACTGCATCTGTCAAGTTTTCTAGCTTGAGTAACCGGGAAAGAGTCTCCCCTCTTGAAACCAATTCCTCCTCCTTGAGATCCCTTTGCTCTGCCACTTGATCCCATCTTTCCAATTCAGCTCTCAGCTCTTCAGCTTTGCTAACTTCATTATCCAAAACTGAGGATTTCCATCTCTTTATTGCATCTTTAAGATTTTTGAGCTTCAATTTAAAAACATAACCCGGCTGCCCCTGAACAGAATTATCATTCCAAACAGAGTTCACCAAATCGGGAAAATCCTTATGATCCATCCATATATCAAACAACCGAAACGGGGTTGGACCATAGTCGTGCTTATCTTGCTTCAGAATAATAGGGCAATGGTCTGAGAGACATCTCCTTAGAGCGACAACCCGAGCTGTTGGCCACTGGTCTACAAAGTTAGTAGACACCAAGAATCTATCTAGCCGGCTCATTTTTGTCCCCTTATGGTTATACCAAGTGAACTTCCTTCCTCCCATCTGGAGATCAACCAGCTCAGATTGAGTTATGAAAGAGTTGAAATCTAGAGCCACTCTTGTGTCAAAACTGCTACCTCTTCTCTCATTTTCAGTTCTTACGGCATTAAAATCCCCCAAGAGAACCCATACTCCATGCCGTTTTCCCATCTCCAATTTCAACTCAACCCACAAGGCTTGTTTCTGAGCAGGGGCTTGAGGCGCATAAACATTCACCAAATTAACTAGCTCTGTACACCCGCTCCACCCGCCATAGACTCCCAAGTAACCATAACCAGTAAAATGCCCAAGCAGCTGAAAGACATTTGGGTTCCAGATAGTAAGTAACCTTCTTGACAGACCAATGGCGTCCTGTTGCACAAACCCGACCTCATCCGATCCCCAAACAGAATTCACCGTCAGCCTGAGATCCCCACCAGAAATTGTTTCTTGCAGACCCAAGAACTCCACTTTTTCAACCCGGCAAATATCCCGAACCACCCTTCTCTTCCACGACTTCCCTAAGCCCATAATATTTACGGATAAAATTCTCATAAAATAATGGAAGACTCCTTACCTTTAACTGAACCTTTTAGCTGCTCCAAGATTTGCTCTTTCGCAGCACCCATATCAAAGCCCACCAAGTTCCCTATCTGACATATAGAGTCTGCTTCCAGAGACACTCTGCTGGCAACAGCAGATTTTTCCTTGATTTGCTTGTCCGCCGCTAATCTCACCATATTCTGCAGGTCTGAATCCGAAAGAGACTGTCCGGCGATGTTCGTTGCATCCTCCAGTCGCTCCATCAGCCCCTAATCGTTGAAATTGAGCTTTGCCTCTCTTGGATTGTTTGTGCAAGTCAGCTGCCTCTGTCGTGCTACCTTTTTCATGAGCCGCACGCTCATCTTCCCCGCCCAGCCCGCTGTTTTCTCCATGACGTCGTATAGGTGCCTTGATTTGCGGTGGATCTTAATTCTCGTACCTTGCTTTTTTTAACAGCCTTTAATCCGAAGTGTTTTGTTGCCAAGCATTGGGTTAATGGGCTCCCCACTCTCTAGGCCTTCCAAGTCTCCCTTATAGCCCACTGCAGGCCCATCCACCAGGTCCATGTTCGATTGGGTGTCAGGCTTTGACTTGGACATCAGCAGCCCGAAATTTGCCCCGTTTTTGACCAGCAGGCCCTCTTTAGATGACTGCGCCACAGTGACGTTGTTTGCTTCATTGACCGAGATTTGACGTGACGCCCTTTTCAAAATTTGCAGCTTTTTCGCCCCATCACGTGAAGGCATGCTCTGACCTTCCCCTGAACCAGCCACTCCGTCATAAAGCAACTCTTCCCAAGCATCCTCTTCCCCGTCGTACTCGTCGTTCTCCATATCGGAGTCCGATAGCTCGTCCTCCTCGCCTACCGATCCTCCATTTCGACTTTCTGCATCGATATATGAAGACCCCGACTCTTCTAACTGATAACGCGGACCGAAATCCACCTTAAGCCAGGGATCTTCTGCGACTCTAACATCGACGAAGGTGCCAGAGACTTTTACTTTGAAAACCATGGAAATCTGCTCCAAACTCTGTGTTAGAACGCATACTCTTCCAATATGAACCTGTAATTTAACCCAAGTGAAATCCTCTACCACAATGATTCTTCCCCACAAACTGGCTATGGAGGCCAAGTTTTCTGCGTTCCATGTTTTCTTGTACAATTGTTAGTTCTTATGCCCGGTGAACAGCCTAGCCAAGTCCAGTCTGGTTGGAGAGACTTGTGTTTTGCTCTGGCCGCGGGTGCTAGGTGAGCTTCTAAGATGTGCATAACTGCATATGCTTATAATTATTTGGTTGTTATTGTTTGATTTTCCTTCATTTCCAAGCAACAAATGAATTTTCTTCCATCGAGATATGTTAAACTTGCGAGTCCAACGACTCGGCCAAATTCAAGCACCAATATTTCTGACGTAGGACAACAAGAAAGTTTACATGATAGGGAATTATCAATGGGAAGAAAATGGAGTAGACAAATGCATCGTGACTTTAAATTGAATTAAGGCCTAAAGCCATTTTTAGCCTCCAAACTTGGTAGACTCGGACATTTAACCCCTTGGACTTCAACTCTGTCTAACTTGTCCCTCCAACTTGGAAAAATGGTACACTTTACCCTTTTTCTTCCACGTGATCTAGTTTTAACAAACACCGCTTACATACCATTTCACCATCATTGTTGCCACCACTTGCTGCCATCATCATCACTTTTCCTCTGCCACTAGTATCACTCTCGGTTTTACCATCACCTCCTTCCTTTTCCCCCTTCCGCCAACTACTCATTTGACTTCCTCAGTCTCTCGCCTCTCTTCCCCCTCTGTCAACTCCTCCTCAAACCTCCCCGCCTTCAAATTCTTCCACGGTATTTGCCCAATTATGGATTCCCAATTCGGCAACAACAGATGGTGGTTCGGGCAACTGAATGAGATTAATTGGAGGCCAGTTGGTTAGCGAGGGAGAAGAGGAAGTGGAGCTGAAGGAAGAATTGGTCTCTGCCATGGGGAAATCCATCATGAAGCTAGAAATTAAAATAGGAATCGAGAACCTACAACTTTAACAAATATCAAATTGAGAAAGAAGTTGGAGGCAACAAGTGAAAACTAAATTGCAATTTTATGAAGATATAAACAAATTGGGAATGAAGCTAAGCTACTTTGGATTAGGAACTCGATAACCCAGAAGCAGAAATGGAAGAAAAGTTCAAGAGAAAGGGGAACAAGAAAAAAGAGAAAGTTTGCAAGGAGAATTTTAGATTTGAAGCTGCTTAGCTAGGAAAACAATGAGGGAGGAAAATCAGCACTGGAATTAAGTTAGATTTCAGCCGAGAGAGGGAATGATTGGGAGCAACGCAAATTGGTTAGTTGCGAGCGACACTGATTCAACATTGATAAGCAAGTGATAGAGGGGATTGGAGCCAAAACTGCGACATCTAGAAGGACCATGCCGCCATTTTCATCTAGTGGGTTGGAGAACCCGATACAAAAATGGCAACCCATTTTGTTTCAGAATTTAGTGTCCTCAAAACTGGATGTTTCTATTGTTAGGAACCTAAGAAAAACCAATGACTGCAGCAAGTGAATGACATAGTCTCCCAAGCGGCATTTGCTGAAGTTAAGTCACGTGACAACCATGTGGAAGAAAAAGCGGTAAAATGTACCTTTTTTCTAAGTTAGAGGGGCGAGTTAGATCGAGTTGAAGTCCAGGGGGTGAAGTGTCCGAGTCAACCAAGTTTGGGGGCCAAAAATGGCTTTAGGCCTTGAATTAACCTCGTCCCATCTCCAGACCAAACAACAAAAATGGAACTAAGCAATCTTCACTGCAATATTCTTTTCATACCCATATTTCGTTCTCTACATTCAAGCAGTCAGCAGATAATCCTAGCTAGAATTATGACATCCTCAAACCTTAATTTCATCCAAAATTGAAAAGCACATAAAAGCTTCTCTTTCGTGATGGTACAGACATGGAAGAACACAAGCCTTAAGGGAGCCGAACCGTGAGTGAGAGCGAGAAGAAGAATACGGCACCTAATGCGTACGTTTATCAGATTGGACCCCATTGATTTGGGTATTCGTTGCTAACCTAATTGAAGTGGCTTACGGCTGCTCCGCGAACAATGGCTCAGGCGGTGCAACAATGACAAATCTGATGCGGTGTTGGTGTTGGACCAAGAGTTGAGCGTTTCTGGGTGAAGAGGGGTTGCAGGGTTATTGAGACGAGGAGGGAGCACGTGGCGGAGCTGTAGGAGACAGGAGCGGCAGAGGATGAGATGGTTGAGGGAAGGAGAGAGAGGAGGCTTTGATTCATAGAGGACACACTCGATAGGAGACGGGAGCTGGAAGCCAGTGCAAGTTTGGACTAATCTACATTTTAAATCATTAAAATTATATATTCGTGTAAATATTTAGGTTGAAGTTTGTTGTTCTTCTAATATAGTCATTTATTGTTATGAAAAATGTTACATGGCAGTTTGGGATTGCCATTAGATAGAAAGTACCACATAAACAATTTACATTCAAAATAACGGAAAAACTAGTAGAAGAAACTCACATAAAATACAATATATGAGTTAAGAAACTTTAAGATGACACTAATTGAGATAAGAAATCACATTAAAATGACCTTTATAGTTAAGAGACCCTATATAAATTTTACTCCATAAAAAATAATACTAGTTGTCTGTGAACTTCCTTCATTCGCTTTAGCTTTTCATGTGCAGATTTGAGGTTCCTCAGTCTTTTTGGCCTTGGTCCTTCATTATTTTTCGCCCTTTCCCTTTCTCATCAGCCTTCTATGACCAATCTATCCAGCAAGAATTTTACAAATAATAGTTTTATGAAACCTGGAGTGTATTTTAAATACACAAGCCCCTCAAACTTGCAGAGACTCGGTCTTCATACCCTCTCAAGAATGATCTAATCGCAAGGTGCTCTGAAGCATATATCATGAAACATGCCAATATAAGGCCTCCATATGCCATCCAGCGAATCCTGTCCCCCAACATCATTACAAAGTTAGACTTACCTTACAAAGGGCAATAGAGAAAAACAAAAGCTTGCGGGACAAGTAAAATTACCTTGCAAAGAGAGCGGTGACCCCAAATATAAATGGTAGCGATGGGGCGAGAGCTGCCAAGAATACAATTCCCAAAATGTAGTACCATGTAACCATGTCACAGGAAGATGTCTGTCGTTGGTGGCCTAACGTAACACATAATAACAGTTGATAGTGTTCTGTTACAAACAAAAGTTTATGCAGTTCATCACATGCAAACTTAAAATGGTACTGACCTTTCCCAGAATCATCTGTGTCGGGGGAAATGGGTCCCGATTGGATAGCCATTCTTCCTCCCAAGAGATAAACCAAGCGGAGATAACCCCCAAACACAAGGAAGAAGACTGTAAATGTCCACTCATATGTCAACAGCAAACCGGTCCAGGGCATCACTTGGCGAGGAACAATTGAAAAAGCAGTGGCAACCGAGAGGAAAAAAGCTATGATACATGCGAAGACTGATGTTCCACCCAAATAGGAAGGCACCTTGGCCTGCACATTTGTTACAAAACTGAACTCAGAAGGGTTGACCAGATATACAGCTTATAAAATATGGAGGGGAAAGGAAACGGACTTGATGATTGGAACTGGTGCTTGAGGGCGAAGAAACGCCGTTAGGGGCAACTGCTCTGCTGGACCTTGTTTTGTAGTAGAGATGTCTGATCTGATTGACCAATGTTCTTTGAAGTGATCCCATGCATTCTCCAGGCTGTTCAAAAAATTTACCATGATACTACAACTTTATCAACCAAAAGGTATCAACCAAAATCATCCCTACTACTCATCAAACCTGAAAGAGTGCGCAGTAGTAGCAGGCTATCAGAGCACACAACGGGAGCAGGAAAAGGAGTTTGACCATGAATTCATCGCGAGGATTTTTCCCCCCTGCCGTTCCAGGAAGTGATTCCGGAAGCTGCACCCTAATATTCTGCAGCATCAATATTAATTAGTCGGTCATATATCATAGTTTAGATCCAAGGGCAACAAACGATTGAAAGTACTATCTTACTGAGCTCAGCTTTGAGCTCATACTAAGCTTGAAACTTGATTAAGCTCTCTACTTTACCGGGCTCAGCTAGTTCACACCCTTGGGGAGATAAACACACTGCAGAATATTGTTTCATATATACCAGATTTGACTGAGAATTACCTGCCATATGTCAGCAGGTATTACTAGCCAAGATGTCCACCAGTCCCATGGCTTTAGCGGTCCAAGTGTATAGTGAAGGATACGAACTTCACGTTTATCTACCATCCACTACACAGGAAATGCACAACGTACGTTAAGATTGCTCCACAAGATACCAAACCTAATTCCAAAATCAAAGACCTAAAAGTGACGGACCTTTTGATCTGAAATTAAAGGCCGGTCTAAAAAATAAAGGATCTGAAATTAAAGAAGAAAAGCTTGTATCATCATCTAAGCAAGGAAGCCACTTTCGATCAAAATCAATAGAACTTCTTGACATCTCCAAATCACCGGTAACATAAATCAACAACTTGCTGCTAATTGCAGGTTTAAACCAACTCAAACATCAAATGGAAGTGAGTTATGATGACGCATATGAATTAGATTAAGAAGCACCTTGTTGGAGATCAACATGAGGCCAACATCTGCGTTGTAGAGAGTAGAGAAACGTTGCATCGCAGGAAGAGGTTTGGAGTCGACCACGGCCTGGGGTACGCTGGGGTCGAAGAGACGTGAATCAGCAAAGTCGGAGTAGTATGACTGGAGAAACCCCTGATCTCCTCCGGTGTATGAAGGCAAGGTGTTGACTTTGCTCATCATGTCCCTAAAAACAGTCTCAGATGGTTCGACAACCAACACACCCGCGTTCATCCTTTCCGAATGCTTCAGATTTGCACAGAATTTCCCGCATTTGAACATCTCCTCAATGTTTTTCAGCACCAGAGTATCCGCGTCCAGGTAAACAACTGCATGAACCGATAAGATGAATGTATCAGCTAGATGAGAGTAAACCCAGAGGAGCCGAAGTTCGTCCCAAGCGACGAAGAAGCTGGCTGGATTAATCCAATCCCATTTAATTACAGAGAGATATATGTAGATTCTTACTAGCAGATGGGGTGGGTGTATGTACAGAACAAATGAGCCGAAAAAGTTACCTCTTTTATAGTTGGTCATGTTGAAAATTTTGAGCTTTGTGTAGATACCCCAGTACCTCTTGGCTCGAACTTGATTGGGATTTTCCAATAAACTTACCGTCTCTACTATCCACCCATCAGCCTGCCCAAGAACCACCAAACGAAAAATAGTTAACAACTTAGGCTATAAAAATTGATCAACTAGTTGGAACGAAATTATAGAAGCCAAGGTAAGAACCCTAGGAAAGTTGTACATGCAGTTGCGAGAATTCAGTATGATGTCTGTACTAGGGTTTATATGATCCCATCTCCCCGTCTGACATCTTCTAGCTGCTCCAAAAGAATTTTTGAGATTTTTTTTAATTTTTTCTCGCCGGGTATGCTTGGGTGTATGTGCATTGAGGGTTTTGCATTTATGAATTTTGCCTTGTCCTCAAAAAATTGGTCGACCAGCGGATCAAAATATGTATGTGTGTGTGTGTGTATTGTTGATTTAAAACTAAAACAGCAGCAAAAAGACTGAGAAGAGAGAAAAGGGAAGGCAAAAGCGAAAGACAGTGCTGACTAGGACGAGGCATCGGATGACTAGACGTGCTTGGTGTTAAATAAGAATGAAACTCTGGAAGTTGCCTGGCCTATTTCAAGAATAAGGATTTAAAAGAGTGCCCTAAGACCGGAAAAATCTTCGTATATTCTTGAGATGGCAGAGTAACTAAATGCCCTGTTCCATCATTTCTGGAAGCAAACAACGCAACAAAAGTGACCTGGATTTGGTATCAGCTATCCTATGATTCTCGTTTCCGTAGTAGTAAGTTAAGAACGGAGTAGGGCAGGATTCAGTGGCAGATCCAAGATTTTTTGTTGGGGGGCAAGCCCGGAGAAGAGGTGAGGCGAAGCAGCAAATTGAGACTAAGTCATACTAATTTAAAGATAAAGGAGCAACTCGTACAATTTGAAAAAGTTAGAGGACTAATAGTGAAGTTAGACCATGTTAGAATATGTGCTTAAGGTTATAGGAAATAATTACTAATTTGGTCCCTATTTTATTTAGAGTCTACCTCACTAGTCACTGCCCCTCATCTTTATATTCTTTCATCATTTTCGGAGGAAAAAAATACATATTCAACCCCTAATTTCTCTTGAATTAACCAATTAAGTAACCATTATCTAAAACGTTTCAAAATTTCGGGGGCAGCAGCACCCCGCTACCCCAATGATGGTCCGCCACCCGCAGGAGTATATTTGAATCATCAACTCAAAAATCATAACCATAAAAATACGGTTCTTTTACGTACTTCTACTAGTTTTTACCTTGAGAAGGCTTCGGGCATACTCTGAGACGCCGGCGGAGACCAAAGCGACCATATCCTTCCTGGACCCGGTGTCTCGTATTGATTTTCCCAGAACTCGAGCTCCCAACACGTACTCATCGCCGTAGAGCAGCGTCGCGTAAGCTTCCTTCGACCCCAACGTCACCGCAGATTGGACCCAGACCGATGATACAACTAACACAACAAGAACAACCCAGAGTTTGGTATTAGAAACCATCGATTCTATTGAATAGGATTAATCTTCCAATCCGGAGGTTTTTTTCTCGACCAGAAAAGGGAGAGATTTCTGTGCAGAAAAAATCCCGTCACTCCTCCACCTCCTCCTCTTTCTCTTGTTTATATTTATGGTCTAAAACCCAAAAACAAGATACCGTACCCCATCAAACATGATGTTGATTAAGAATTCTTAATATCTTCCTTGGCTGCTATTAACTGTTTGAATATTCAATCATGAATTATTGTTGTAAATTTATGATGCCGGCCAAGAGTGGGCCGAAATTGATAAATGCAGACTTAGAATGTTCGTCAATTGGCATATACTTAGAATGAAATTTTTTTTCCACACGCCAGCTCCTCTGTCAACTCGAATGGCCCCCCTTGACATGGACCAAGTCTGTTTTGTACCGCTAATCCATTGACTGGATTTAACTTTGCTCTTTCGCGGAGATGACTTGAATTTGGCGTCAACCGGTAAAGGATATTTTCTTGCCCTCTAAAACGAATAAGTATATTTTTAATGAATTATAATACTTATATAATATTAGCTTAAAAAAATTGATTCATTATTAAAAAAATACAAAAAAAATATAATATATTACTTTATATTAAATTGATTTAAATTAAAATGAATTCGATAAAGAATAAAATAAAAATCTCACGAGTTGCAATTTGTTCAAGAAACTTGTACGCAGTTTGCGTTAGTCTGGTTTGAGGATTGACGAGCAATCCTTCGGGTACCACGGTGGCACAAATGGGTGATATACCCATGCTCGGAAAATTACAAAAAAAATCCCTAAGGTTTGCTCAAACCTCGTGTTTTGTCCCCCTATTTCAAATACCTACACTTTCTCCCCCACCAACTTAACTCCATATATTACCGTTCCCGTAAAAAAGAGAAAATTTCTGACTTTGCCCTCCTAATCTTATTCTATAAAAAATTTTCCCCCATATTTTAAAACCTTTTCAATCAAACCAATTAAGCAGCCAAAACTCTCAACTTTCTCAACTTTCTTGCTCAGCCGTAACCCTCCGCATCGCCAGTCGGTCTCTTCTCTCTCTCTCTCTCTCTCTCTCTCTCTCTTTGTGCGCAGACTGTGTGTGGCAACGGTGTAGGAGATGACACCGAGGCAGTCGACCTCGAGCGTGGTCTTGGCCCGGACGATCGAAGACGTCGCTGGTAAGGGAGAGGTGAAGAATCGAAGGCCTGGACGAATCACAGAAGAATCAAATCAAACGAATCACAGACTAAGGTCAATGATTCGTCCAAGGCCACGGTCGAAGACGGAGCAGGAGAGCTCCCCTTGCTTGGAGATGGAGCTGGAGAACTCGGAGGAGATTAACGGTTACGAGATCTGATGCTGGCGGTGCCATTGGCGACTCTGGCGATAGTGCTAGAGGCGAGTCCGCGGATGAGTCCGCGGATTTGGGTCAATCCGTTCTCCATCGCTGCCTCTTCTTCCACCCACACCAGTCCTCATCGGTCGTGGATTCTTTCAGACACATCGATTCGTTCGATCGTTGACAAAGCTACCGTCACCGGAAACGTCATTTCGCTCACAAATTCTTTCGGAAACATTGATTCGTTAGCAGACCCACCCTCGCTGGAAACTGCGATTCGTTCGCAGACCCACCCTTGCCGGAAACGTTGGTTCATTCGCAGATTTCCCCTTTTAATTTTCGATCCAAAATTTGAAGCCCTTGTATCTGCCATGATCAGATATCTTGCCCTTTTTTTCAAAAAAAATTTTTAATTGAAACTTCTATTTTGTTCATTGAATTAACTTGTATTGATAGAGAAGCTGGGGTAAAGTTTATAAGAAATGAGGCTAAGAGGACAAAGTTAAACATTTTCTTTATTTATTTTTAGGTAACGGTGAATAATGATGTTAATTTTAAGTAGGAGTGTAGGTATTTTAAGATAAGGGGGACAAAATATGAGATTTGAGTAAACCTCAGATGTTTTTTTTATAATTTTTCCTAAAATAAAATTGAATCGGCAAGTTTGAATTATTCATTTTGTTAATGGTTTCTTGACAAATTAACATGATACTCACCATTTCTTGTGGCTAATTAGGAGTTCAAATTTTGGTTTGTACAAGAGGTTTCTCATTTTTGCACCCAAAGGATAGGTTTAGTTTGATTGGGTAGGATATAGAGTGGACTTATTACCATGGTTTCTCTTATAATTCTATTTTGCATTGTAATTTTGAATATAAAAAAATGTTCATTTTAAAATTAGGCTAATTGCTAACATATAAATGAACTTCTGTCGAACATTTTGTTCATTTGCAACCTTATTTATACAAGAGTTCACTTACTTTGATGGTTATTATATCTCATAATCATATATTTAGAATGCGAAATTATGAGATCATGCAGAAATGACCAATGGCGGATGCACATGCAATATATGAGGGTCCATGGACCATATTTTTCTAAAAAAATGTTAATAAAAGATAAATAATTGAGCAATTGGACACTTTTTTATTTTTTAATTGACTCTCATAATTTTCATAATATATATAAAATAAAAAAATGTATCTCTTTTCCCACAAGAAAGATAAAAAATGAGTAAATCTCTTTTCTTTACTAACAATTAGAATCACGAAATAAATCCTATACTAACCCTTAAAGTTTCATATATTTCCTAGCTAGTCCTTCAGCTCTTTTTTTGCCACCATTTTTTTGTAAATAATATGGAAAAATTATAGAACTAGCTAGGTGCCAGATAAAATTAATAACCCATCTCGGAAGAAATGTATAAGTTTAAAAGTTAAAATTGGATTTTTTTTCTTTTGCATTTTATACGGTATGAACATCCCGCTCATATTCTTCATATTTCATGTAATTTCTAACTTTCATTAAATTCATTCAACCAAGGGGCGCAAAAAAAAAAAGAAGCTAAATCAAAGCATTCTCCGTATTATATTGATATATATATAATTTATATAAGCTACATTATTTAACGTTAAAATTTAGCAGTTATATATATTGAATCCATCGTTGTATTAAGCTAAATGAATGAATACAACTAAAATTTCTTGTCTGTTTATTTGAAAAATGAACACGAATTTGTATTTATTCATTTATATTCACAAACAATTTGGCTATTATTTATTTATATTTATTCATTTGGTCATTGTTCATCTGTTTATTTATTAATTTATTATTTATATTATTATATATACTCATTAATGTCTACAAGACTTATCAATTATTTATATATTCTATACACTCACATGTGTTTATGGATACGTTTGTTCATTCATGTTTGTTTACATTGTTCATGAATTTGTTCATATATATAGTTAGCAAACATATTCATTCATTGCTCTTCACGAATATGTTTGTTAGCTTGGTTCATTTAGTTTACAACAATCTTATGACTAATGAACAAACATAAACACCATTTTTTTCAAAAAAAAATGAATGAACAAACACGAAGAGGGTTTATTTGTGTTTGTATTCAGTATTTGTTAAAAACTTAAATAAACAAATACAAACAAGGCTTATTTATGTTTTTTCAGTTTATTTATAGCCCATGCATAAAGGTGTGAAAATAATGCTATCCTCCCACATTTTCACTAATTAAAATAACCGATAAAGAGTGTTATAAAAGGATCTTTCATGGTGTCTTTTGTGTTGATATATGCATGTTTTGGAGCAATTATTTCAAAGCCATTGAACGTTAGGTATGGTACAATACTTCTGCTCTGACTTTTTGTTTTTTCAGCATCTCATTGTTTTCAATCCACCAGTCTCGTCTCTATAACAAATTAATTACTAGTGTAACATGGCACATGCTAGTCTACTATTCTGGAATATAGGTTTTCAAAGTCAACTTCGGCTTACAAAATCTTTATAGTTGTTTTGTTGATTTTCTGGGGTATAAGCAAGGAAACGTAAATTGGACTCTAGATACCATATATTCCTGGAAAGTGCGATATCTGCGAAGGCATATTGTTCCAGTGGTTACCAGAGTAACCAGTAATTAAGAAAAGAGATTGAAAAAAGAGAACAATTTAACTATGTTGAAACATAGAATAATCAAGTCTTCTAATTGCTTTACATGCCATTCAAGGAGATTGATGAACAAAGATTCTATAGAAATTACTCTACTTTCTCGATGAACTAAGATTCTATGAAGGAGATGGCTGATGTGAAAAAGGAAAGTAGTGATGTAAGTTTAAACAATTTATACATCTTTGGGACTTTTCAATAGTCAAAATGATACCATTACAAAAATGCTGCAGTCAAAAGTATGAAACCTGATTTGATTTTGAGTGCATTTACATTCTCACCGCAATTCTTTAGTTTCTATTCATTGCTTCACTTAATTTTAATAATTTTACATAGTAATTTATTACTCTGTCAAATTTTTGTGCCAGATTTTAAAAAAGTTTGACAGAATATTTACAGCTGTTCAAGTCCATATCCTCCTGTTGCAATGAAAGTTTCCGATGACTTCCTTCAACCTTTTAATGTGATATCTAAATGTTACAAACACTTTTATGTGATTTAATTGATTAAAAAAATACAGGATTGTAACCATAAAAATTAGTAAAAGTAAATTAATTAGGAGTCTCATGTTAGCAGTATCACCTTTTTGGTGGAGGGGCGACGGAAAATACGAGAGGCCAATTTAATGGAAAAGTTATTAAAAGCAAAAATGACCAAAAACCTCCTGAATTTTTCCGGTAACCTACATTTGTCTCCCCCATTTTCAGAAACCTGCATTACCCCCTCAACATTTTAACTCCGCTAATGTCAGTTATTAAAGAAAGGCGAAAATGTTCAACTTTTCCCTCCCTGCTTTCTTTCTTTAAAACTTTGCCCACCAGTTTATAATGATTATAATTGCACTCCTCCACTTGATTTTATCAACAATATCATACCCTAAACTTTGGGGTGGCGACGGAAGAAGAGGCGGCAGCAGCTCGAAGATCTGGGGAATTGAGGAGGAGGTGAGGTGGTGAGACCATCGGAGGAGGCGAGAAGGCACAAACAAACCGGTGGGAGTGGGCGGCCATGAATTGTCGTCTTCGCCAGATGAATCGTAGGATGAATCATCCTGCCAGTTGTGTTCCGGCCGACGGTAAAAGGTTAATCGCTCAGTCGCTTCTCCCTCACGGTGGACAATGGCGGCCATGAATCATTGTCTTCTCAAATCGAGATCAGAAAAAGAATTTCTAGATTCGGATGGATTTGAAATGGAGAAGGGTAGTAGCTAGGAGAAGTCGATGACTGTGCGGAAAGAGAGAAGCGATTCGTTTCCCAGGCTTTTCGTTTTCTGGTTCATTTCCCAAGAGAAATTGGGCTTCCTAGTCGAATCGGGAGAGCCCGTGTGTGATTGGAGGGAGTGCCGAAGGTGAAGCTGGACACAATCAGGAGCGACACGGAGCGTGCGACTGAAGGCCACTGAAATTACGCTGCGCTGCCGGGAGGGTTGAAGGGCTGGAAACGAATCGGATTGGAGGGTATAAATTAGGGAGTGATTAGAGCCGTAAATAAACCAAATGAACACAAATAAGCTATGTTCATATTTGTTCGTTTAACTTTAAACAAACATGAACATGAATAATAAATGAACACAACTTTCTGTTCATGTTCGTTCGTTTATTAATAAACAAACACGAATACGAATACGAATACATACAATTAAACCTGATGATTACCACAAATCTAAATTGGAGTAAGTCTAGCAATGACCAATAGGGCAATAGGCGATGGTGAGAAAGATTATAGGTTATGGAAATGAGGCTCGGCTTGATGCTGCAACAGGTTCACGTTATGAGAAAAATGACTAATTATGTTTGGGGAAATAAAAATAATATATTAATTTGAGAAAATTGTAGCATAATCACATAAGTGGAGTAAGTAAACACTAATAAAAATGCATGATCTATAAAATATATATAATAATAAATGCACAACTAATATATAAATAAACAAATAAATCAATATAAATGAACAAATAAATAAATGAATATAAACGAATAATAACCGAATGGTTCATGAACGTAAATGAACAAACGAGACCTTATTCGTGTTCATTCGTTTAACTAATTGAACAAAAAATATGTTCGTGTTCGTTCGCTTAACTAAATAAACGAATATAAATAAACTCTTACCGAACGGTTTACGAACCGTTTACCGAACGTTCTGTTCATTTACACCCCCAGGAGTGATGAGTGAGAAGGGAGTGGCTTGTTAAATGTATAAGTTTGAGGGTAAAAAAATTTAAGAATTAGACATTGTCTCTTTTTTTTTTTTTTGTAACAATGAATAACAATGTTAATGTTGAAGGGGGTAAATGTAGGTTTTCAAAAAATAAGGGACACAACTGTAGGTTACCCCAAACCTTAGGAGGTTTTTTGGTAATTTTTTCTTATTAGAATTTAGGAAAAATTACTAAAATCTTTCATAAGGTATTGTAGACATATGTCTAATTAGACATACTAATCTAGCCCTAATTCCTTATAAATAACCCATGATCCAGTAAATAAATTGACTAATCTACCCCTAGACCAAAATTCACTCTCACCCTTGAAATCAGCCTCTGTCACCGCTTCTGCCGCTGCCGTCGTCGCCACCGTTGCTGCCACCTCTTCCGACGAACCGTCACCGCCTCCAGATATTGTAGTCATCATCCGCATCCAGATCTCACAGTTGTTCGCTTCCGGCTGTCGTTGGATTTTGTCGCAACTCACCGGATCTCGTCGTCTCTCGTCAGATCTTGTCATCATTCGCCAAGATCTTTCACTGAATCTCATTGTCACTTGCCGGATCTCGTCGCCACCCGCCAGACCTCGTCGTCTCTCACTGGATCTCGTTGTCACTCGCCGAGATCTCTCATCGTCTCTCGTCATCATTCGCCAGATAATCGTGTCTCACTGGATCTCGTTGTCACTCGTCGAGATCTCTCACCGGATCTCGCTGTCACTCGTCGAGATCTCTCACCGGATCTTGTCGTCTCTCGTCATTACTCGCCGGATCTCAACATCTCTCGCTGGATCTCGTCATCACCTCCAGATCTTGCTTCCGATCGTTGCCTCCAAGTCGCATCTTTGTTGCTTCTGAACAACAAAAGTGTCTGCAATAAAATGTAAATGTGTCTAATATAGTATGTGGAAGTGTTTACAAATTAATATAAAATAAATTATTATAATGTTAAATTAAAAATGTCTAAAACTATAAGAACAAATGTCTGATTGAATATCGAAAAATGTCTAAATAAACATGTAAAAGTGTCTGAACAAAAAATAACAGAATCAAAATGAATTATTATAATGTTAAATTAAAAGTGTCTAAACCTATAAGAACAAGTGTCTGATTGAATATCGAAAAATGTCTAAATAAACATGTAAAAGTGTCTGAACAAAAATAACAGAATCAAAATAAATTATTATAATGTTAAATTAAAAGTGTCTAAAGCTATAAGAATAAGTGTCTGATTAAAAATTTTAAAATGTCTAAAGTACAATAGAAAAGTGTCTAAACAATAATAACTATCAACCATCTTCTCCCTCAATTCTCTCTCCTCTCAGCCGTCTTTCCCTCGTCTCGTCCTCTCAGCCCTCTCGCTCTCACTCCTCTCGCCCTCTCCAACCTTCTCGCTCTCCTTACCGCGGATTGTCTCTCCCTCCTTTCGCCCTCTCAGCCTTCTTGCTCTCCCTGTCCTCTCCGTCGCCATAAGCACTCTCACAACAGATCTGCTCGACGTTCACTGCTCTAGATCTGCACCCCGTTGCTGCTCTTCGCCGCCAACTTGGCTTCGCCGTCCGCCTTGGCTCCTCGCTTCGTCACCTTCCTCTACCCAGCCTCCGATTCGTCTCCCCTCCATAGCCTTGCCGTCCTTCCTCGGTCTCGCGTCGCCGTTCTTCCTCGGCCTGCCTATCGCAGCGTTCTTCACCGTCATCCTTTGTCGGCGTTCTTTTTGGGCAGATCTGATATTGGTTTTCATTTTTGTGCAGAGAGAGATCGAACAGAGAGAGAAACTTTTTTAATTTTAAGGGTAAAATTGTAAAATTACTTACTATATCTAATTAGACATATGTCCATGATATCCATAATAAATAAACATATACTTGTATCACCCCTGTCTCAAATACATATATTTATCTAAGGTTTGGGTGAACTTACACTTGTATCTCCTATTTTTTAAATATCCATATTTATCCTCTAAAAAATTAATTCCATCATCCACCGTTGTGACAGAAAAAACTACCTATTTTTGCTTTTCTAATTTTCTTCCCTAAAAGTTTTGCCCCGTCAACTTCTGCATTTAACAAACTAGGCCCCGTCTCCTCCATCCTTCACCTCCGGCCGCCATCATCGCCGCCACAAACACTGCTGCAATGTCTTGAGCTTGTTCATCTTTTTTTGGCCGCAACAGTAGCACCACCGTCCGATTTTCTATGGAGATCATACTTCACTCCATAATAGTGGCACCACCGCCCGTTTTTCTGACGGAGCTCCTCCTCCTCCGCTCTGCTTAGGCGGTGCTTCGATCGTGAATGCTCTGAGACGATCATGAACCCGTTTTGATCGATGAACGCGCTCTGATCAAGAGAAGAAATCGATGAATCGAAGTAGGGGGAAAGGGCGGAAGAGACTGAGCACTTGTGCGTCGGTGGCAGTATAACTTTTACTTCCTCTGGCCAATGGCTTTGATGGCTTCGATTCGGATCAGTCTCCTCTGGCCAATGGAACACGAACCAAACCAGTGCTTGAATCGCCACCATCCTCACAAATCATCCACGAACATAGTCGGCCACGATTTCGCCGCAAAAAGCCTCTGCCGAGAGAGTGATGGTCGTCAGCCGAGAGAAATAGGAGAGAAAACCCGGACTCCGTCGCCCTTACTGCCATCCCTGCACCTTACTCAACAAAGTCATTGACCACCACTGCCATCAAGGGCAAGCCGTCGTGAAGAATCAAGCCAACAGCCTGGAGCCCGTTCTCGTCCATGAAGGGGGAAAAAGAAACAGTGGTGGGTCAAAGAAGAAGAAGTAGTATGAAAAGAAGTTTCGGCCGTGTGTTTTGTGGATGTGTCATGAGATTAAAAATCAAGGGGTTCATCTATACAATTCTTAAACGTTAATGGTCAATTAAAGTATATAAACCAATATTGCTAACAAACTGACTGACAGAGCTAACGTTGTACGAGGGTAAGTGTAAGTATTTGAAAGACACTAAGTGTAGGGTCACCTAAACCTTAGGGGGTTATTAATAATTTTCTCCAAAAGAAAAGAGCAAATGCCTAACATTGTCCTCCTAGCTTTCTACCTTAGAATCTTTGCTCCCCAACTTTGCAACAATACAAGTTACTCCAGTGAATAAATTAGAAACTTTAATAAAATTTGGGAAAAAAACAAATTAGATCGAGCTTTTGTTCCTTTGGATCAATGCAACTTCTACATCAATACAAGTCACTCTTTGTTCTCTTCTCCTCTCTTTCTCTCTCTTGTTCTGTTTGATTCTCCCTTTCTCTCTCTAAACTTCCAGGCTCCTTTTCAATTTTCAGTGAATGCGACTTTCCGTCTCTCAATTGGTCAAAATTGGCTTCAAATTGAAGTACCGGGTGGATTTGAAGTTGAATTAGATCGGCTTGTTGGTGGATTCAGGTTTCTGTTTTCGCAATCGGGGGTGTTAGGGTTTGGATTGGTTAATCTAAAATCATGCTGAGGAATTAGAATTTTAGTTGTTTGAATTCTTGTTGATTTGATGGATTGGATTGGCCTTTAACTCCCACTTGATTTCCTCTTTGTTTATTCGCTCGTATTCTTCCCCGAGTGATTGGTTTTATTCTTAGTGGATTTCCTTATTGATTCGTCGTTTATTCGCTTGTGTTTCTATTTTATTCTTGTTGCCGCATTCGTGTTCCATTGCTTGGGGATAATTCATGTCATTAACAGTGATGGGTTTGGGAAAGTTAGTGTCTGGGTTCCCAGTAAGTCAAAGGAAGAAGAGAACAACGATATTTCTGGGTTCTGTTTAATTGATGAAAAAGTTAAGGGGAAGTCGGAGATGACGATGTCATGGGTTTCACATGTTTTGCATTTTTTTACTTTAAAATAGAGGACTTGGGGCAGAGGTCCGATGATTAGGCTTAGGAGATGAGGAAGTTGATAAGAGCTGAGTTGGAAAGAATGATAAGGAGGGAGAAGACAAGGAAAAAGAGAATGTCGACTAGATGAACGAACCGAGGGCTGCAGTGCCTTGGACTTTAACGGACGAGTGAATGATGCTGTTAAAGAGGTGGCCATGGTCTATAGGGTGGTAGATAGCGGCGACGGGGGTGCAGGCAGAGGAGGAGGGGATGAATGGAGGGAGACAGGGCGTAGCTTGCTAGATGTGAAAGTAGGTAAGACAAAATTTTTAGGGAAGAAAGATATGAGGGCTGCAGTATGTATTTTCTCTTTTCTAGCATAATAGTGGATGATAGAGTTAACTTTTTAAGGGGCAAGTATAGGTATTTGAAATATTGGGAATACAAGGTTTGCCCGGGGGGTGTCTAGGTCATATTTCCTATTATTAAAGAAATTAATACAACAAAAATTACCCATTTGAAAATTAACTAAACCTTTAGTGACCGACGCTGCATTTTGCCCGCAAATTTGAGTTATTGCTTTTAGCACGGGCCTCCCCGACAAGGCAGATCCCTAGTCATCGAAGTCAACGACAGCCGATCGAGCGACAGCCGATTCCTAATCGGAGTCGGAGAATCATCGCCCTCAGTTAAAAAACTCCGAAAAGATTGATTTGATTTCGAAATTTTGATCCTATTGTCCGGGTAGATTCTTCCTTGTTGCCTTGACGCTGCGTCCGATTGGCGGATCTCCTTGAACGGCCTTGAACAATCGGCTAGCTAGGGTTTTCAGATACCTCAACAATGTCGACAAATCCTTCTTGCACAGTATACATCGGTTAGTTTTCCGCCCCTCGCCTAACAAATTCTGTTTAATTTTGATTTCAATTAAGAAATCCCCCCGTGCTCGTACGAGTGTTTGGATCTCCGGGTGACTTTTCGTTTTCGTTTAAATTCTTGTCAAATTTGATTTCTCTGGTTTTTAACCATTTTAAATTGATTTTGCGCTTTTGAATTTGCAAATCGTCTATTTTGCTTGCTGCTTTTTTTTTTTTTTTTTTTTTCAGGAGTGTTCATTTATATGTTCTTTTTCCTCGACTCTATAGGTAATTTGGACGAGAGGGTAAGCGACAGAGTTTTGTATGATATTCTAATTCAAGCAGGGAGGGTTATTGATTTGCACATTCCGCGCGATAGGGAGACCGACAAGCCCAAAGGTTATGCCTTTGCAGAGTACGAAACCGAAGAGATTGCTGAGTATGCCGTTAAGCTTTTCTCTGGCCTTGTCACTCTTTACAACCGAACTCTGAAATTCGGGGTTAGTTCCCAGACTTCGATTCTCTGTTTGTTTTCATTTAATTTTAATCTGTCAAAGTTGTGGGCTGCCTGCTTTCTTTCTTTTATGAAGGTTTTCGTATGTTTTGGGTAGTTTCGGTTTACTTAGCAATAAATTCACATTCATAACCTATTGCGGTTAAATGTACTGGTTGTAGGGTCTGCTCTTTTTGATGATGGTACTGTGGTAGGAAGCTAATGCAATAGGGATTCATTTGAAAGATAAAAGCTTTGTCGGGGAATGATATGTAGAACTCAGCATTTTTATGCATTTTTTGGCACCTGTTTGTTAAAACATTGAGCCTGATGGTTCCATGCTTGATGCGTCTAAATTTGTTTTTTAACTTTAATATCCAGATCTCCGGGCAGGACAAATCTTCACAGAATCTATCGGGTTCCTTCACATCTACACCCGATTCATTCAACAGACATCGGCCTTACCCAGCATCAAATAACAATATGGAGATATCTCATCATGCTACGAGGTTGTCAACACATTCAGGAGTAGCAGCTTATCCTTCTCATTACTCCCAAGGTAATTTATTTGGTGGTTCTTTCCATTAGTAGTACTGTTTCATGGGAGCAGCTCCAATTCATGCATCTGAATAACTCCTTTATGTGCAGTTCCACCACCTCCTGGTGTCAGTCCACACCCTAATGGGCATGGCTCACGTTCAAATGGGACCAGTTATGAATACAGTCGAAGGGTTTTTGGTGCAACACTGGATATGCATCGAAATAGGTGACACCTGTTTAACACAACTAAGCTTATCGCAGCATCTTATTGCTATTTATATTGGAAAGTCAAGTTGTAAGCTGTCTCCAACTTTGTACAAGATGTAGCTCAGCCTTGTTTAGGCTTGTCGTGCATTAAGTGCTTGTTTGTACATCATTTTCTCCAGCCTGTTAAATGTTGGACCTTCCTTGTATCGAGTTGTTTTGATGCGATGGAGTTTTTTCCCTTTGCCTAGTTTGAAGAGCTCAAAGTTGGCGTAGCTTGTAAACTGTTTTATAACATGCAATATGCGAGGGAGTTTTCATTCTAGGTATTTTAAGCTGTTGGGCGCGAGGAATTTAGGCATTTAGCGGGCTCCTTCGGGAAGCGCTCTTGCCGGGTAGAATAATTTGCGGCCAGTTTCGAATTAATATTAATACATTATCGTGTATTATTCTGAAGTGATCATTATCTAAATTATTAATTTATTGAAACTTTACCATTTAAGAAAATATGTTTTATTTATTTTCTACTTATCCAACCTAAAAAAGAAAAATAAATAAATAAAAATACTTGCTTTTATGAAAAAAGTATTATCAAATTTGTTTTTTTGACCTTCTTAAAGTGTAACATTCCAATAGATTGATGATTTGTGAAAATTATTACTTTATATAGGAATAATTTATGGTAATACATTAAATTTAATTTAAAACGAACAGCTCTTGATTTGAGGTTCATGAGGAAAACTTGAATTGGCACCTTTGCAGCTTCTTGGGCTTCTTAGAAGTATAGGATTTGAATAGGTTTACGGGTAAAATTCATAGAGGATTGCCTAGTTTATTTTTGTGTCCTGAATTTTATATTGTCCTAATGAGATAATTTTACTTTTATTGCATGTTCTAATTAGTTACTTTCCGTTAATTTGACTATTATGTTGACTAATATATTGGATGGAAAATGTTGATGTGACATAAAAAATAAATTAAAAAAATGGTAAAATGACACTTCCAGGCCTCTAACTTTCTAGGAAATGAATTCTAAACCATAAATCTATTGTTTGTGTTCTCGTCATTAGTTTTATCCCAATTCACAGAGATCTCAACTGCCCAATTTCAGAACTGCTACCTCCATTTGATTCCCAGTTCATTGCAATCGATAAAATTTCATTCAACTCCTCAAATAGAGAGAGAGAGAGAGAGAGATTAGAAAATATTGAGGATTAAATTGATATTGTCTTAACGAGGTACTTTTACTTTTATTGTGTGTTCTAATTAGCTACTTTCCGTCAATTTGATTATTATGTTGGATGGAAAATGTTGATGTGGCATAAAAATTATATTTAAAAAATGGTAAAATAACACTTCTAGTCCTCTAACTTTTTAAGAAATGAATTCTAAACCTTAAATCTATTGTTCATGTTCTCATCATCAGCTTTATCCCAATTCACACAGATCTCAATTGCCCAATTTCAGAACCGCTACCTCTGTTTGATTCGTAGTTCATTGCAATCGATAAAATTTCATTTAACTCCTCAAAAAGAGAGAGAGAGAGAGAGATAGAGAGAGAGAGAGTGCGCAGGTGGAGCATGCAAAACCAAGGCAACAGTACCCTTGACCAATTGCCCAAATTTAACCCGAAATTCACTTGTACCAAGATCCTCCTCCCCACCTAGAAACCCCAAACTAAAGATTTTGAACCATTGATGATTCAAGCACAATTTGGGTTTGACACTTCATAGATTTGGGATTTGCACGCAAGTTCAGAGACAGTATGATTTTGGGTTCTGGTGGCTTCGACGATGGCACGATTTTGCACGCTTGAGCTAACATGAAATGAGAAAGAGATTGGGATTTAACACGAGGGGCTATATCAAGAAAGAGAGACCAAGCAAGCAGGAGAGATTGGGACCAAAGGTTTGAAGGTGAAGAGGATGAAGAGGAAGAGAGTGAGGTAGATGAAAAAGGGAGGTGAGTGAAGAGATTAAGACCGAAGGTTCCAAGGTTAAACAAGAAATATGGGGGTTGTTATTTGTTGATGGTTTCTATAGTTAAATGGGTTAAAATTAGTGATGAGAAAATATTGAGGATTAAATTGATATTTTAGTTTTATTTTAGTATTATTTAATGTCACATCAACATTTTGATCTAATTTAATAGTCAAATTGATAAAAAGTGGCTAAATAGGACACGTAATAGAAGAAAAGGTAACTTGTTAGGACAATATGAAAGTCAGGTACCCTTTTGTGACATAAAAATAAATTAGATGATCCCTAGTGAATTTTATGCATAAGTTTATATAATTGGGAAAGAATGTTAGTTTTAGTCTTAAAATTTGTCCTACTCTTCTGATTGAGTCCTAAGATTTTGCTAAAAAGTGTTAACAGTTAGTTCTATATTTAGTTCTATATTTACTTAAAGATAGTTACTGAACATAATACAATTTATAAAAATGAGAAATTGATAATTTAAATGGCCCATTATTTCAAAAAAATTATTAACAATTTAAATTTATTGTAAGATAGTTATTGGATGGTTTAAGTTATTATTTAAAAAATTTAGTTTCAGAAAAGTGGTCAATTTTAGGATTTACATAGTTGCAAAGTTTTGAGACTTGTTTAGAAAGGTGCAAACTTTTAAGATTGATTATTTACATAGTTGTAAAATTTTATGACTTATTTAGAGAAATGAAAATTTTTATAATTGAAATACAAAATTAAGTGAAATTTTATGATAAAAGGTAATCTTTTCCATGTATAATTTAAGTAAATAATTATTATAAACACTTTTAATTAATGCAATATTAATAATTCCAAATGAATTGGGCTCAACATTTTGAACTTTTCTTCGACTGCAAGGTGATTTGGTATTCATAAAATCAACGCTAACACAGATTTAGATGCAGAAACATTGATGTGTAAATAAAGAGATAATGCCACTGTACGAGTTTGATCTGAATGTGAAAATTCTCTACCCAAGTAATGACATTTTGAAACCATTGTTTTATTTGTTCATGGCGGTATACCTATATACTTCATGTAAAAATCCAGCAAATAACAAAAATCTTTGCCCATACACGTGATAAGTAGTACTTCATGCGGTACGGGTATAGTTTCAGTGTAACTCCAAGTCATATTTGATCCCGTTGTTGTGTAAGGTTGGGATTCTAGGCTTCTAATAAGTTGTTGGTTTCCAGTTGCCATTAACCTTTTTTTTTTTTGAGAAAATAAATTTCCACAATGGCCCATTGTGGCGCACAACAACCACCATCCAAACAATAACATAATATTTAATGAGCCTCTTTAACTAATATGCATTCACAAAATAGAGAAGTTTAACTAGACAAACTATAAAAATTACAATAGAAGTAGGTCCTTTAGTGTTTACATGGGCATATGGATCTCCTACCACTACTAATAACATTTACCTCTTGCTTTTACATAATTATAAAAAATATGAGAATATAAAAGACTTCTCATCCTATTTCTCTTAAATTTCAGATCTCTACTTATCATTTTGGAATCATTTCATTTCTTTATAATATTGATTTTTTCTGATATTCTAATCCTAACACAATTTAACTATTTATAGGATACATAAAAACTTAAAAAAAATTACAAAAATCAAATCTCAAACAAAATAAAACTCCTAAACATTCTTCCACACATCAAAAACTTGGACCAAGAGAAACGCACAAAACTAGCCGCGAGAAGGAATTATATGCTGGAAATTCAATAATTCCAATCACGTGGCTGTAAGCTTAATTAAAAGAAAAGTCCTCCAACTTGTACAGTTTGAGCCAAAACACCCAACTTCTCTAAATTGAGCCATTGGCGGTTGGAATGTTGCGCTCGATTTCTTTCACTCGTCCTGTTTTGCAATAAAGTAATTACTTTTTTATGATTTTTTTTCTTATCCAGATTATAAGAAAAATAAAAATCAATAAAGTGTATCTAATTTTTTTTTAAAAAAATTGAAACAAACTGTATGAATTTCCTTAAGTATAAATTTTCAATTGGCATACAAATCAGGCAAATAATCACTATATATCAAAATATTATACATCAACAATTTATTTTTAAACAAGTTTATGAAAAGCCTCAAAGTTTCAACTTTCGTATATGGCAGAGTAAAATAGTGCCCTCTTCCATCCATCGTCCTGGGGATAAAGAAAAACAACGAACAAATTAACAGCTAAATTTGAATCTTGGAGGTACCAAATAAATGTGGATTGGCTGGTATGAACTCATGAACTCGAAAAACAAGTTACTCTTAAGAAATAATGTACACCTGTGAATCTGAACCAACAACTGGAAATTGATTGGAAAAATAATTAGTTTTGGTTTACCCTGACAAGGCATTTAATTGGCGTAATCTGAGACGTACGCCATCAGAGACCAAAACGACCAATATATATATATGTCCTTGTTGGTTGGACCCGGTGTCACGTTTGGACTTTCCGAAGACGATCTACCTCCCAACAGGTACTCTCACCGTATAACTAAAAGAGCGTCGCATAAGCCTCCTTCCAGGACTCGGACCCCAAAGCCAGCGTAGATTGGATCCAGACTAGTGCAAATAACACAAAAGAAGCTCGAGTTTGAAATAATGAGTCATCAGTCCTTTTTTGGTTGGATTCGGACACTTAATTGCTCGAGAAACTAGGACTTTTCTTCGAGAAATTAATTATATAGATGAATCTTTCAAGTGGTTAGCTTGTGAGTGTGAATGAACGTATGAGCTCGGTCCAGGACGAAAGAAAAACTCTCTCTGCAACTTGGGGTATATCACCACTGATGATGGCTGCTGTTTAAGGTTGACAAAGGATTTTTTTTTTCTTTTTCTTTTTTGTACTCAGAAACTCTACACTACAAGTTAAGGATTTAAAGGAGGTGAAAGGGGAGGAAGGACTTGAACCCGAGACTAGTGAGTATGTGGGTCATGAGCCCCATGCCCTTTACACTTATTAGTTGACCTGACAGTGTGGGACAATACAAGAAACTTTAAACGTCCAATATAGACAATAGAAGTTTAGGACCAAGTAAATCTGAAAGAAATCTTGGAATGACTGGGCCTGGGCAAGAATTTGAAGAGCTTACATGCAAATGTCGGCCTAACTAACACCTAGAACCTGGCTAACTATATATAACTATTGCTAGTAGAAGGAAAGGAACAGCAGGTTATGCTCTACTGCTAAGCAAGTTGAAACATGAATTGAGCTGTCAGATTCCACAGTTTAGAAGTGATTTCTACACTAGGATTAGGCCCCGACTTTGTGGAGTTCCATAACTACAATATTTCACGAAACAATTTTTCAAGCACTTGTCTTTTGAAGTTTATTTAATTCCCCTTTCACTGTATGTTAATGTCAGATGTCACTTTTTTTTTTTTATCTTCAATAAATAATAATAATTACAATAATAAACTTTTTCAGATTTATATCTGTCCTAAACTCACTGAAAGCCCTCAAACTTTGTTAACTTGAACAAGTTCTACCTCTAACTAAAAATTGGACATCGGCAGCCCTTGAGCTTTCCACTTATTAGAGCTCTACTAGGATATAACAGTCCTATTCCTGCTGTATTCTGTATTGAATACGTAGCTTACTTGAGCACCAAGTTATAGTTCGACTAGGATTCTAAGTACAGTTCAACCAGGATTCTAAGTAGGATTCTAAGTACAGTTCATAGTTCGACCAGGATTCTAAGTCCTGTTTTCTGATAGTATAAAGCGCTGTAAATTGATTGCTCGGTATAAGAAATAAAGAGTGAAATCCCCATTCTACAACTTTACATGGTATCAGAGCAGGCGACTCGCCTGATCCCAAAATTCTTCCAATCAAACTTCCGTTGACGTTGACAATCCTAGCTGACTGAGATGTCAGACAACAGAAGAGGGTCGAGCAGCAGTGGAGGAGGCCCTCCGAGTTCTGGGAACGATCCAACATCTCCCTACCACCTTAGCTCCTCCGACTCGCCTGGAATCACATTGGTGTTCTGCCAATTGAAGGGAGACAACTACCCCACATGGCGTCGTGCCATGTTAAATGCATTACGAGCAAAAAAAAAAACAGCCTTCATTGACGGCTCCATGGAGAAACCTGGAGATGATGAGGCAGAGATCAACCTCTGGGAAAAATGCAATTCTATGGTGATCTCATGGATTTTCAACTCTCTTGCTCCTGAACTACATGGAAGCGTTGCCTATGCTAACACCGCTAGAGAGATGTGGCGGGAACTAGAAGACAGGTTCTCACAAGGCAATGCTCCTCGGGTTCATGAGTTGAAAAGAGAGTTGGCTCTCATGCAACAAAAAGAAATGTCTGTAGTTGTCTACTACACCAAACTGAAGGAGTTTTGGGATGAACTCGACACCTACAGCAAGATTCCTCCATGTACTTGTGGCGCTGTTAAGGAGATGGTGGCTGAAAGAGATAACGAGAAGCTACATCACTTCCTCATGGGTTTAAATGATCAATTCAGTATTATCCGATCGCAAATCCTGAATATGGAGCCGCTCCCATCTATTAACAAAGCCTATGCCTTCGTAGTAAAGGAAGAAAGGCAGTTAAGTGTAGCAACACTTAGGGCACCTACAACAGAAGTTACCTTTGCAGCAAGAAGAAACACCTTAGAGAGGGAGTCAAATGGACCTTGCAAGCACTGTGGGAAGAGCGGTCATGATCCAGAAAAATGTTTCGAACTCATTGGGTATCCAGATTGGTGGCAAGGAAAGAAAAAATTAGGAGGAAACATCAACAAACCTGGAAAAAGGATGGGCGATCTCTAGCAAACAAGGTCAGTACCAGCAATGCCAAGCAAGATCAAATGCCATTCACTCAGGCTCAAATAGAGCAAATCCTTGCGATGATCTCGGGACAAAAACATGAAAGTCATGTGAACTTCGTTGGTAAGCAAAAATCAGATTGGGTGATAGATAGTGGAGCATCTGAACATATGGTTCATCATAATCAGTGGCTCGAAAATATGAAATCTACAAGAAGCTCAAATGTAGTTAAACTCCCAAATGGCACGGACTTGCCTGTGAAGGCTTATGGGGCAATCAGCCTGTCACCCCATTTAAAACTGAATGACGTCCTTTTCATCCCTTCTTTCACATGCAATCTGATATCAGTTAGCAAAATCACTCAACAACTTAACTGTTCAGTGACTTTCTTCCCTACTTTTTGTGTACTACAGGACCTGACTTCGAGGAAACTGATTGGCAAGGGTGAGATGAAAGATGGCCTATACTACTTTCAGGAGATCAAGACATCATTCATTGCTTCAGCCAACAAAAAGGTTTCCCATGAAACATGGCATCAGCGTTTAGGTCATGCACCATTAGATAAGCTCTCTTTCATTCCATATCTCTCTAAAGTACCTTATAGGGACAAAACCGAGCCTTGTGAAATGTGCTTTAGAGCAAAACAAACAAGAAAGTCCTTTCCAAAAAGTTTAAGTAGGTCTGAGTCTGTTTTTGATCTAGTCCACATGGACATATGGGGGCCTTACAAAACTCCTACATTGTCAGGTTTTCATTATTTCCTTACTTTGGTAGATGACCATAGTCGTTGTACTTGGACCTATTTTTTAAAAAGGAAGTCTGATGCTTACTTGGTTTACCTCCTTTTATGCAATGATAAAGAACCGCTTCAATAAAACTGTTCAAACTGTCAGGTGTGATAATGCCCTTGAGTTCAAAGCTAGACCCATGCTCTCCTTCTTGCACGAAAAAGGAATATGTCTTCAGACCTCTTGTGTTGAAACCCCTTAACAAAATGGAGTTGTGGAAAGAAAACATAGACACCTATTGGAAGTTGCCAGGGCCCTTCGCTTTCAGGCTCATTTACCCCTTAAATTCTGGGGGGAGTGCGTACAAACAGCCACATATTTGATAAACCTTACTCCAACTCCAAACCTTTGTGGCAAAACCCCTCTTGAAGTCCTTCTCGAAAAACCAGTGTCTCTTGAATATTTAAGAGTATTTGGCTACTTATGCTATGTTCACCATCGAACCAATGACAAGTTTGAAGCTAGGTCGAAACCATGTGTCTTCCTAGGCTATCCACCAGGCCAAAAAGGCTACAAGGTATGGGACATGGAAGCTCAAAAGCTATTTGTATCTAGAGATGTGGTTTTCTTTGAAAATAAATTTCCCTTCCAAAAGTCAAATATGCCACGAGTCCAACCACCTCAAGAAGCCACACACATTGGTACTGAAAATGTAGAGGAACAAGAAACAATGCCAAACCATCAAGAGCCACAACCTGAAAATTCGCATGAATCTGACCTTTCAAACCCTTGTGTCGTCTTAAAAGAAAACCGACCCCAAAGGTCAAGAAAGCCACCCTCATACCTAAATGAATATGTATGTGATCTCCCGAACGCAGATAAGTCATCTTTCATTACAACTGATGCCAACACAGTTGCCTCAGGTAAGGGATACCCCATCTCAAGTTACCTTTCTTACACTCAATTGAGTACAGAATACAAAGCTTACATTGCAGCTATCTCCTCTCAAATGGAACCACAAACATATGCTCAGGCAGTCAAAAATCCCCTTTGGCGAGATGCCATGAAGGCTGAAGCAAAAGCCCTTGAGGATAATGGAACTTGGACTCTTGAACATCTTCCCGATGGAAAAAAATCAGTTGGCTCAAAATGGGTGTACAGGATAAAGTACAAATCAAACGGAAGCATTGAGCGCTACAAAGCAAGACTTGTAGCTAAGGGGTTCACTCAAAAAGAGGGCATAAACTATGTTGAAACGTTCGCACCAGTAGCCAAACTTACATCAGTCAGATGTCTTTTGGCAGTAGCAGCAAAAAAAAGCTGGGAACTTCACCAAATGGACGTGCATAACGCCTTCCTGCAAGGAGATCTTTATGAAGAAATATACATGACTCCCCCTCCAGGAATCTTGAAACCAAGGGATGATCGTGTTTGCAAGTTCAGGAAATCCCTCTATGGGCTCAAACAGGCTCCAAGGCAATGGTTTGAAAAATTTGCCAACTCTCTCATGAAGTATGGATTTGCGCAATCAACAGCAGACCACTCCTTGTTCACCTTACAAAAAGGTACGACATTTATTGCCGTGCTATTGTATGTTGATGATATGATCATATCAGGTAATGATCATGAAGAGATACAAAGGCTAAAGAATTACTTGAATAAAGAGTTTCATATTAAAGACCTAGGGAAGTTGAGATACTTTCTCGGTCTTGAAGCTGTTAGATCCCCCAAGGGTATCTCTCTTTCTCAGCGTAAATACACATTGGATATTCTTAAGGAAGCAGGTATGCTTGGTTGCAAACCTGCCCGGGTTCCCCTACAACAACAACACCATTTGGCCTCAAAAGAAGAAAGGATGCTGAATGACCCCGGACCGTATTAAAGATTGATTGGAAAACTAATTTATCTTACGATTACTCGTCCAGATATCACTTACTCAGTTAATTTTCTGAGTCAATTCATGCAACAGCCCACTTTCGCTCATCTCGATTGTGTCATGCATATTCTTCGATACCTAAAAAGGACACCGAGCCTTGGCTTGTTCTTTCCAGCAAAAGGTAAACTGATTGGGCGGGATGTCCCATTTCAAGGAAGTCCACTACAGGTTATATCACCTTTCTTGGTGATGCGCCAATATCATGGAAGTCTAAGAAGCAATCTACAGTCTCAAGATCTTCTGCTGAGGCCGAGTACCGTGCCATGGCTTCAGCCATAAGTGAGCTCATATGGTTGAAGGCCTTGCTCAAGGATCTCAAGGTTCAACAAACCACACCCATGCAACTCCATTGTGACAACATGGCAGCCATTCATATTGCAAAGAACCCTGTCTTCCATGAGCGCACTAAGCACATTGAAATTGACTGCCATTTCATTCGAGAAAAGATACAAACCAGTGATATTGAAGCAGTTCATGTTGCCAGCAGTCAGCAACGAGCGGATGTACTCACTAAGGCTCTAAGTCGAGAGCAATTTGAGCATCTTATGTTCAAGATGGGCATTCAAAACATTCACGCACCAACTTGAGAGGGGGTATTAGAGCTCTACTAGGATATAACAGTCCTATTCCTGCTGTATTCTGTATTGAATACGTAGCTTACTTGAGCACCAAGTTATAGTTCGACTAGGATTCTAAGTACAGTTCAACCAGGATTCTAAGTAGGATTCTAAGTACAGTTCATAGTTCGACCAGGATTCTAAGTCCTGTTTTCTGATAGTATAAAGCGCTGTAAATTGATTGCTCGGTATAAGAAATAAAGAGTGAAATCCCCATTCTACAACTTTACACCACTTCGCATTGAGTTGGTCCAATAATGGATGGAAGTTGGACAAGTGCGATCATTTGACAGAACGTCGTTAAATGGTAAGGGAGTGGATTGATTGGTAGTGCTTGAAAATGTGCTTGGAGTTGAGGTTTGCTGATAAGCACCTAGGTGTATAAGCACCTAATTAACACCGTTAGAATTCTGTTAGTTTTAAATATAAATAGTAACTTTTACTTCTTAATATAAGTTATATTTAATTAATATAATTATGGAATGTATTAACCTTATTCAAATTTTTAGCTATGGGAAAATTTTAAATTTGAATTCATTTGAAAAGATAATAATAATGAAACAAATAAATATAATATGATAAATATGGTAATTACTTAAAAACAAGTTTATTCATTCAGTTTTTCGCATAACCAAAATTTACTTAAAAACAAGTTTATTCATTCAGTTTTTCGCATAACCAAAATATATTCCGATAGTAACATACATTCAGATATGAATTTTATACAATTGGTTGTCAGTTTAATACATAAACACCACCAGACAATACAAATAAAAAATCAGTAAAATCCGAGACCCAAATCACGCATACAATATTTATACAAATCGAACCCAAATAATACATATCACACATTTTGAATGTGGGAGCATACATGACCACATGTGTTATCCTATTAGTCAGAAGTACTCACACAAAATAGTAGACAAACAAATGGCTCCTGGGATCATATACACAATCACATAAACATACAAATCGAACTTGGGATCATACATACCCACCACCAGATAATACATCAAGATTATGATAAACAATCTCAGAAGATAGAACAATACAAATCGTGACAAACAACACACGAATCCAACCAAAAATGTTTGAAATCCGGAATCGCACCTTTTGTCCTACCCACAACCCACCGCAGGTATCGTCGTAGGCCACCGATCGGCGATGGAGAGCGAGAGCGAGCGACGGATCAGAGAACGAGAGCAAGCAGAGAGACTAGCCGAGCCGGAGCGTCCCATCTCCCTGACCAAGACTGTATCCATGCGCCGGGGGGAACATGTTCAGGATTAGCTGCGCCTGCACCATCGAATTACTACTCATCACCACCTGCGCGAACCCCGCCCGACCCAACTCGCTCCCCCAGCTCCGAAACTTCTCTTCTCCGCTCCTCGCCGGCCCTCCGATCGCCAGAATGTTGTTGATCTCCCGATAGAACAGGCAATGCTCCACCCGGTGTCACTCCCCATATACGCCCCCAGAGAATCGAAAAGCGTCGAGTAGAAATGAAGCGACCCGACGAACCTATCCAGGAATGACCCACCCAGCGACATCTCTAGCTCCACCAGCGTGATGATCCGCGGGGACAACTGCTGGAGAAGCCTCATCGCTTTCCAGTCGCGGAAGATCGGGAAGCATACGACGAGCCTAGGAGGTTGGTCGGCGACGGAGAGCGAGAACGAGCAGAGAGAGCGAGCGACGAAGGAGAAGAGCGACGGAGAACGAGAGCAAGCAGAGAGAGCGAGCGAGCGACGGAGGAGAAGAGCGACGAAGGGCGAGAGAAAAAGATTACTGGTGGGAGAGAGAAAATTACGAGAATTAAATGGTAATTACTAAATTTACTAATTTATAAAAGGAAATTTAGTGATAATTATCACAAAAATTATGAATTTATCCTAATTGATTCAAGTTTCCTTTTAAATTTAAAACTAACCGAACCCAAACATCATCTAATATGTGCACAAGCACCTAGGTGTATTTCAGAATTTGCCACGTACTAGCCTTGTACAATTAATGTTCATCGCTTTGCTAATATTTGGTTTTGAAAATAAAAATCATTTTTAAATGTAACCTGATAGTTATATAAGTAACAAAATACAAATTGATTTCTTTCTTAGAAACACAAATTTAAATTATTCGACTTCATAAAAATTATAAAACCTATTAAATAAATTTTGATTTACTTGTTATATTCCAAATTCGTTGACGCTATTTTTTTCCGAGACGTTCCAAAATATCATAAAATGGTATAAAATATACTTTTGTTTTGAGACTACGATTGGCAAATAGTAACTCGTAAAAGTACCGTAGTGGATTCTGCTATTTTGTTCAGCTCCATTCCGTGTGCCACTTCCAAGAGTCCAAGACGCCAAGAAGCCACTCGACTTACCAAGTTTGGACACATAAACCATCCAAGTAATTCCGTTGGCAGCCACTAGAGTTAGCAAAGTTTGGGCACATGAACCACTCAACTAACTTCTAGAAATGAGGTGTGGGGTAGACTCCTAGGGACTGTTTGGTCTCATACACATATCTGTCCCTGGATAAGCAAAATCCGACGTAGTTATATTTTGTTCACAGATTACCCTTGCATTATTTCGAAGACACATGGAAAAAGGTTCGGTTGCCAGATAATTGCATGAATAATTAGCTTCCTCAGCTCTCCAGTCTCCATTCAGAAAAAACACCCTTAGAATTTCACTTTTATATCCTCTTAAATGTAACGTTTTGAGTACCAAATACAACAAGGATCACCGCAAAATTCTTACACTTAGAGCAAGTGCAAAAATTGGTGCTTTCCTGCCTTCAAAATCGACTTCTTAAAACTGTATTCTTGTGTGTTCTAAAATGGATAATGCCTCAATCGATACTTTATGGAAAAACATTTTGCGTGTGACTCTAGTCATGCGAATTGTGTGACAATTATTATTATTATATAAATATATGTCCACCAACTGTGTTATTACTAGAAAATAATACTATAATACTATAATCTTTAACATTTGAATTTGTAACGACATGTAGCCAATGGATTAGTGCTGGCTTCATGGTTTTGGATCGAGCATTTATTAGAAACAATCTTGCATTGTAGCTACGTCTTCGTTGGTGTTAGATCACACTTGACAAGCATGCATGAACATGAAGGCACCAGTTTCATGTTATGATTTCTTTACCAATACTTTTGTCTTGGTAATTTACCAATTTCACGACAAATTAAAGGAACAAAACTATGTATAAATGGGCACCAAAGTATATATACGAATGATCACATATTGTTTCAATAGTTGATCTCCACCAAGATCAATTAAAGATGGCTAAAATTTGTGGGGTTCTCTTCTTTCTTGTGATGCTGCATGATTTTGAAGCGTTGGCTTCTGCAACTTCAGATCAGTTTATTAAGACCAGAGAAACGCAGTTTGTTCTCAATGGCACTCCATTTCTGTTCAATGGATTCAATTCCTACTGGATGATGTACGTTGCTGCTCAGCCCAACCAGAGGTTCCGAGTTAGCAGCGTTTTCCGAGATGCCGCCTCCTCCGGTCTCTCTGTCTGTCGGACGTGGGCCTTCAGCGACGGAGGCGATCAAGCACTCCAGATTTCTCCCGGAATTTACAACGAAACATTCTTTCAGGTCTGATCTGTCTCTGAAACACGCACATTTTTAGACCCGGCCGGTGGTCCTCTCTCCTTCCGGCCCCCAAATTAACATTTAACTGATTACGTAACTAATGAGTATATTATATTATTACAGGCAATTGATTTCGTGGTTTCTGAAGCAAGAGAATATGGAATCCGGTTGATTCTGACTCTAAGCAACAACTACAAGGACTTCGGAGGAAGACCTCAGTATACGGAATGGGCTAAAAATGCTGGCGTATCAATCAACGGCGACGACGAATTCTACACTAACGCACTTGTCAAGAGTTACTACCAGAACCATGTTCAGGTTTCATTACTTTCCCCCATGAACAGAGCTAGCTAGCGCTATATTAGGGCCGGGAAGATCTGAATATATCCTAACAGCTTATAGTTTTCTTTGTGGTTGACAGAAAGTGTTGACGAGGATCAATACGATCACGGGAGTTCAATATAAGGACGATCCCACAATAATGGCCTGGGAGTTGATTAATGAACCACGCTGCCAAGTCGATTACTCTGGCCAAATGCTACAAGTATTTTTGCAGCTCAGCTTTGCCAATCTGTTCTTTGGCCTGTATATAATTTATAGAGAAAAACTCTAAGACTTCTGATATTAGCTGACACTAGAAAACTCACACTGGCATTAGCAACATATATGAATGGTAACAATGATGATGAAGACGAGAATTTTGATGTTGTGATAAATTGCAGGGTTGGGTTGAAGAGATGGCCGCGTACGTAAAATCTATTGACAACAAACACTTGTTGACAATAGGCATGGAAGGCTTCTATGGAGATTCCATGCCAGACAGAAAGCAATTCAACCCTGGAGGCCATCTCTTCGGAACTGATTTTATCAGCAACCATCTTGTCGGGGACATTGATTTCACCACCATTCATGCTTATCCAGATCTCTGGTATCTTCTAATGGAAGCTTGTATATGGTCAACATATAGGACCAAACAGCCCTGATGACTAACTTCTGCTCTTTCATTGGAACGACAGGTTATTGGGTCAGTCGGAGGATGAACAGATGGGATTTATGCAGAACTGGATCACAAGTCACTGGAAAGACTCGAGGAATAGTCTGAAGAAGCCTCTGGTTTTCTCAGAATTTGGGAAGTCGAAGAACGACACAGGGTACAGCACAGATAGCAGGGACAAATTCTTGGATTCTGTATACAGCAGCATATACAACTTGGCCAGAAAGGGAGGGACTATTGCAGGTGGCTTGGTTTGGCAGATCATGGGAGAGGAGATGGAGCCATTTTACGATGGATATGAGATCGTGCTATCGCAAGAACAATCCACAGCAAGTGTTATTGCTCAACAATCCTATAGGATGAATGTTCTTCAACACATACAAAGAACCCCCCAGAATTACAAATTACCAACACCTGCAGCCTAATCACTGCAGTTGCAGCATATGACCCAATCGCTAATTTTCAAATGCATGGGGTTCATCGCGGGACCGACAGGATACTTGCAAAAGAACCATGCATCTCCAAAACAGAAACAGCATCGTAATCTAAGGAAAAGAAAATGGAGGCCAACAGTTCTGCAACAACTAAACCATCTTAACTATATATATTACTATTATTTTTTGTTCTTTTGGGAAAGGAAAAAGAATACAGTATGGCCACAAATATTGCTTACATCAAGAAGACTATTGAAATTCAACAGAAGAAACCAAGATATAATGTCAAAAAAAAATGCCAATCGTGTTTGAGGGCAAATAACAATAGATTACAGACGCCAACAGCAAGCTATTAATCTCACAGACAATTCTAGTTACACCGTCCTCTGAAGTCTGAACTGCAAAACTTTTACCACGCCTCAGCAATCATATTTCTCAGAAGGCAACTGATCTGCTAAGGCATTGGATGCCATCTAACAAACACATGACCAGGAAACCATACCTCCATATATGTCTCGGGCTATAAGAATTCAAACACACTTCATAGCAGATCCAGAAGAGGCGGCTGTTCAGTTGTCTGTTTAGCTTGGCTAGAGCGAGAATTTGGTGTTGCTCCCCTCCCTCTGCCCCTGCCTCTGCCAACCGCAGTTGTGGGAGGGGGTGCAAGCTTAGGGGCAGAAGTCTCATTCTTGGTAGAACTAAATATCGATCCAAGATCCATTGGCTTCTGATCAGTAAAACCAGAACTTCCCAAAGGTGAAACCCGATTCTGTTTCAGGTACCCAATAGAATTTGGAGCATTTAAGCCCCCGCTGATAAGCACACTCGTGTTAGAATTTGAACTCCCCAGGGTTGATTTTTGTGGCTCCCATGAGCTTTGGCCATTGGAAGCCCAACTGTTTGCAAGTATAGATTGAGAGTTCATACTGTTGGCTCCACCTGAGATTGAACCAGATCCAAGGTTGTTTATAGGTGCATCCACAGTGCCATTGTTAAGACTGCTGGAAGCTCTAGTCCTTGGAGGCCAGTTTGCAAAAGGATCTATATCATCCAAGCTTGGGGTGGATGATTCTCCTGCATCCATTTGCTGCTCATCCTCACCCAAACCTGACTGAGGGATAGCAACAGATGATGGCCTAGGAGGCCACTCTATGTCAACTGCAGTACATGACATAGTAGTTTGCTGGCTGGATAAAGTAGACAGCATGGAAGATTCTAATGATGACATTTGACCTGGTCTATCAACCGAAATGCGCTGAGTGGATGTGTTGGTCGAAGACTGCGAAGAAGCAGATGATCTTCTAGAGGTAGGGCCCCAATCCTCATCCCAAGTAGGGCTACTCTTGGATTGGGGACCAGTATCATTCGATTTGCTCGAGGATTGGGGCTCAAGTCCATTGGTAACAGGAGCTTTTTTGAGATCTGGTATTCCAGAATCTGTCACGGTAACCCCTCTTTGTTCTTCTATCTTTCTGCAATAAGATAAAATCAAGAGTTAACAGCATTCAAGAGTTCTGAAAAGCAACAAAATCTGAAAAGCAACAAAAAAAGATTTTCTTCTTAGTATTCCTATTTATTCTCTGTGCTTCAAGTTAAAAGTGCCTTCCAAGAAGGCCCTAGGTCAGGAAGGATCTTACAGGTGCAATAATAATTAATAATAATACCTCAGGATATCCTTGACAAATAGCATATATTTGGCAAACTGCTGAACGTTCAACTGTTGGGCAGTGAGCAGAGGAATGAGTATTGGCAGCACATGCTCAGCAACAAATTCAACCCCATACTGATAAAATCATGAGGAGAACAAAATTAGCTCCAATTCCAAATTTCCCAAACACAAGGCAACGATAAAACCATTCAATCATCTAGTACCTGTTTGAGAATTGAGTTTGAAACCCCAAGTGTGCACATGAGGGTAGGGGCAGACCTGTCAACAGCAGTGCAACGTTGAATAGTTTGCAAGACACCAAGAACAGCTTTCTTGTCCAGTGTCGGAATCAAATCTCCCAAGCATAACAAAGCATTGACCCTCACCTGTCACAATGAATCAACTCATTTTTTTTGCAAAGAAGCAACTCATTTTTTAAACAAAAGCAAAGACAAATTTCTAGGCAAGAAATGCAAACTGAAAGGAAGACAAAAGTCAGAATAGACTGTCTTCCCAACTGCATAACATGCCTTCTGAATTCCTTTGAGGCTAGCCCCAATAGTTATATTCCCCAGAACATACAAAATAAGCCAAAATAGTGCAAGATCTTCAAAGTTCCTTCTTCAAACTAATGCTTCTTTCCAAGAAACAGAAGAAAGTTGAAAACACTTTCCCCTTATTTTCTTATGGAAAAAGAAATCGACTTAAAGGGCTGACCATAACAGCCCAGAAGCCCTTTCAAAGAGAATTAATAGGAGTATCCAGTCACCTTTATGATGAAAACAGAAGTAGAATATTCTATCATAAAAAAAATGAATACATACCGCAGCAACAGTTGTTTTCAGAGCCAAGCCATGAACACGAGGTAAAAGTGCTTGTTTTACTAGCTGGAAAGGATTAAAACGGAGACAGCTAAAATTAGAAACTTGGACATTTGAGCTTAAATTTAAAAGCTAAGAAAGCAAAATGCAAGAAATGCTATAACTACTTATCGCTTTCATGTCATATTATCCTTTACATGAAAATGAGTTTCAGACTTTCAGAACATGTAAGTCATGGCTGATAAAACAATCTCTGTTCCAGCATATGCAAAAATAGAGTTCAATTATGACATGAAACACCTAACTTTTGCCCTTACAGTCAAGATATTGCTTCAAGAGTAAAAGAAACATTTCCTTCCCCAGTTCTTCAAACTAGCTATTGTTGTGAAGGTTCTTTGACCCTCATGTCAAGGGAAACACCAAAATAGAACATATCATATTAGAGGTCCATAAAGCACTGCAAGCTTAATTTTCATTTTCTAAATCGCATTTTAAGGATCGGAGCTTCTCCTTGTCAAACACATCAAGCAATTTTAAATGGAAAGGGTTTCTTTTCTCTCTTTTTTTTTTTTTGGGGGGGGGGGGGGGGGGGCCCCCCCCCCCCCACCCATGGGGGGAGGGGGGAGCGCACACTTCCAAAACCAAGATGAGATGATTCTGCCATAATTTTCCAATAAATATTTGGAGAAAAAACGTTGAGATTTGTGGCAGTTTAAGTTGAAGGAAAATTACATCTGGAGGAAGTTAATGATGCTACACAATCTCTCCCTATCTACCTATAAACATGTTGAATTTTCTTCTTAAAGAATAACTAGTCTAAAAATGAAACTGTTGCATTCCTCCCAATTCACAATAGTTATGGCCTTTTAAAATTTCTTGTGTTAGGATGGGCTCATGCAATACATTTTTCACAAACAGTACAACATAAAACAAGAAAAGGAGCCTGTTAGTAGACTATGGTGATGAGCATTATAATTAGTATATTTTAAGATGAAAACATGAAATCATACCCTGCCACTCTCCACAAGAAAAGGAATCCAGAAAAACAGAGTGGCAATCACCTGACCATCAAGTTGCTTAGCCATTGATGCAGTTTTCTTCAATACTTCCTCTTGTATGCGTGGATCTGTATCATCGTAAGCTCGAACAACCATGGGCAATACATGAGACACGAGGTGCTCCAGACTTGTCTAAGATAATAAGAACTCGGATTTAATAGTTATGCAGGAATGAAGTAATAAACAAGTGATGAAGGCAAAAGGAAAGGAAGAAAACAATAACAGCAGCTTAGATACAACATAAAGAAGTTAACTCCCCACAAATTACCAGAAAACACCAATGTTGGAGAAGCCATTGAGTTATTCCAGAACAAGACTAATGTTCTGCTGGAGCTGAAACTTATACATATTTTCTAAAATTGTAAACAGTCTTTAAAGCATAACTCTGAAACAATAAATACATGAAAAATGGCCATAAATCTAAATAATGCTTCACAGATTCTAGGATTATCAAACAACTTTTGAGAATATTCTAACAACCAGCCACAGGATAACTTGATATGCTTATAGATCCTCCAAATCACTCTTTTCCTTCTTTATAGATAGTGTTGAAGAATCCAACTCAAGGCCAATTGGCTAGGAGTGGAGAGGGCCTATCGCAATAGAAAGCCTTGCCTGACCACTTTACTTGACCATGTGAATTTTCCCACTTAACACGCTGCCTCATGTCTAGGTTAGTGCGGCTATATCATGTGGGTTATGGCAACGGCTGGGCCCGCAGCAAACTTTTGCTTTGATATCATGTTAAAGCATTCAAATCAAAACCAATTGACAATGAGTGAGGAGGCTCCAACACAATACAAAGTCCTAGCTGGCCCCTTTACCTGACCATATGGATTTTCCCACTTAATAGATAGACCATACCACAGTCTAGTTGAGTTTATATCACGCAAACAATGTATACATGAAATATAAAAGACTCTCAACATTTAAACTGAGCAAAATTGGACCTTTACAAAAGCAATTTTTCATAAGACACTATTGCTTGCGTTCACCTTGTTAATTATAAGTTCAGCATGCTTCACCAGCAACAACAGTGTCTCACCCGCAGCATTACTCAGTACAGGAAAGAGAGCTGGCAGAGTAACTAGCTCAAAATCACTTTTATCCTGCCAAAAAAAATATATATATTGATATCAGCCAGATATAGCTAGCATATTATTTTATGAACTGAAAAATGAAAATTTTGACCCAGATCTCAAAAATTTATCTCAACAGAAGTCCATAGCACTAGCATAGGTCATTAGAAGTAGTTCTAAGGTAGAGCGAAAATGTGATTGAATAAATTGACCAGGACAGAAATAAGAAATGACTTTAACGACGTGCCCTATGCATTCTTATTAAAGTAATAAAAAATGGGAAATATTTGGCATCAAAATTAAACACAATAAACTACAGGAGACTTCAGAAATCTAATTGGTATTAACGGTTTTAAGTGAAGTACGGACTCTAATTAGAACATAAAGCTTAACAGATCCCAAGCCACATAATCCATCTGCTGATTATCAGATAAGTACCTGTGAATCAGCAATCGTGAAAACCATGGGAAGAATCATTGGTTGCATAACCATATTCCGCAGTTCCTCACAAAGAGGTGGAAGTACCTACGTTAAAAGAATTTAATTCAGCATAATTATTAAGTGCCCACCCATAAACAGGTAGAACATACAACAGTTGAAAAACATTACAATATCTAGATCCAAAACCCATTATCGCATGTTTTCTACATGCTTAAGTACTTCAGTAGGAAAAAATGTGCAAACCTTATACCGCAATACACGAGAGTCAAAATCTTTCCACATATCAGCTAATGCTTTCAAGAACTCAGACTTCTGCATGTTATCTCTTTCCTGTAAATAATGAAATTGTCAATCAAGAAACTAGTAGTTCACCGACAACAATGATGATGCTTCCTTGATGATCCAAGCCACAAGCATGTTTTAATGCCAGAAAAAATTATAATGCATACAAGCATGTGGTCCAGGAAGCGAAGAGCCCGCAGCCTAGTGTCCTCCCGGAAAAAGGGTGAAGCTGCAGAAAGAACAAATATATCTTCAGTAGAATGCAGAAATTTAAGCATTGGGATCATTAAAAATTAATAGGTAGTGACAATTACCACAATAAGCACATAAATCAAGCAACAAGAGGATAGAGGTAAGAACAAATGGATTTCAATTGTTCAGCATTTAATGAACAGATTAATCACAACCCTCGTTCATGTAATTTGGTTTAATGGAGCTACAGACTTCAAATGTAGCACCATAACAACTGAAAGTATAGCGTTTCCTTAGAGATATGAATATTAAATAATCCTGCGTGAGATGTTTTATATTGCCAGCAAAAGATTTTGTAGTTTGATAGCATTTGTTGATGAAATATTGCTGATATAGAAAAATGAAAAGAAAATCTTAGATCTATGAAAAGTAGTTGTGAAGTGTGTTTCACATGGACATGTTATTTAGGCAAATATCAAGCTGCCATCAATAACTTCCATGATTCCCTCCTCCATGTGGGATTTTCCTTCCATATTTATTTCTTCTATTTTGCAGCCTCCGAATTTCTCTCCCTAATTTTTGTTCCTACCATGTCTTAATTTTGTTCCATCATCAGATTCTAAGGATCTCATTTTCAGCAGGCTCCCATCCAGTCTTTTCCTGTGCTTTATATACAACATGATGCTGGAGAGGATTTGGCAGAACACAATTGCAAAAATATATTCAAATAACCAAAGCATAAAAAATACTTCACATCCAAATTTGACATGCAGGAACTAAAAGACAAGTGTTCTTTTGCAAGGAGTAAGCCAATGGTACATTTTAGCTGCCATATCTTCTTGTAATTTGTTACACCTTCATAAGGATTCTTTACAAATCAATTACATGACAATCTGTGGTATGGGGCCATGCCATGGAATTACCTCATTTATATCTCAACATCAAGTAACCATGCTACAGAGTCTATTCACATACTTGACACTCTTCATTACGAGAAGATAGAAAAATCTCATGATGAATAAGAAATTCTAATTACACGAAAGAGTGCACAAAGTTTGATGCTTTCAGAATAGCTCCTAGACCACTGAAGATATCAAAATTACCAGAAAAGCAGACTGCACATCAAGCATTCCCTACAGGTGATGTGAAGTGTCTTATGGAGAGGAACTTCATTCCCTACATTGGAGAATGAATTCCTTCCTCAGTTTCCCCTAATCAACAACCCATACATAAATGCAACCTTCACCTGAGCCCTATGCCTGTCCCCTTATTGATGAACACAAAATTTACAGGACCAGCCAAAAAAGCTTATATTAATACTAATAGAAGAACATGTACCAACATCCTCACCTCTCCCCTCAACCCCCTCGCCCCACCACACAGTCACCCAAGATACCATGAATCAAGACAATGAATGTATGTTCAACAATTCCTTTCTCCTTTGATAGGTAATATGTACATCAATTCTTTATTGAGTGAAAATTGATGGAAAGTTGACTGGACTAGCAAATTTACCTGTAAAATCAAGTGCTGCTGGCCTGGAAGACTCATTCACAGATAGCATCCTTTGCAAGTCTGGAACTAATTCTTGGGGGATAGAGAAGAAAGCTTCATTGGACAAGTAAGTTAAAGTATTCATGTACTGCCAAAAAAAAAAAAGCACTAGTATCAATAAGTTGGTGCTGGAAAACAAAGTTATATAGCATTGGCAACAGCAGCAGCACAAAAACAGTACTAATAAGAGCGAAAAAGTAGTGTGGAGAGCATTTAATTACAAGAACATAGTACATTAAAAACAAAATGTGTGATGAAATCAGGCAGCTGAAACTGAGAGAATTCTACTTAACAGTAACCAGAAACTTTTCAAAAATTAAAGCCCTTTCTCCTAATGGAAAAGAGAAAAAAAAATCAAAATATACCATCTTGACATTGTTGTGGCAGTCAAACAAAGGCTTTTTGGCTACTAAGTGGTACACAAGACATCCGAAACTGAAAATATCTGAAGAACATCCATTAGATGACGATTTGCTCCGAACAAGTTCAGGTGCAGTGTAATTTAGTGATGGCTGAAGGGGCATTACAGAATCCTCAACATCATATTCCTGTTAGTCCAAACAAGGAAGATCATAACCAGATATAGCTCATTATTTGCAGCTAATCAAATCAGAATTAATTTAGATCCTGGAAACTCAAAGTGAGAAACAGAAGTGCCTAACAAACGAAGTGTAGGGAATTTCAAAATCTTAAACTTGTAATATATTGCATTGTTAGAGAATTAAAATTTAAATAGTAATGTCAATTTTAGAATGACAGCATATGTTAAAAAAGTATGCATACAAGTGTGAGATGACTATGGAGAGAAATGATATAAAAATGAAGAATGGGTTTGAGTAAAACTTCTTTTCTTACATTTCTGTTTTTCTTTTCCTTTTTAATTTGAGAAAAATTCCCTACTTAATTATGGCCATGTACATCCCTGACCTAAACTGTATGATTATTAAGGCATAGATGACTGAAAGACTGGTTAATCAGAATGTTCATTTTCACATGAAGTGTTGTGCTTTCATGCAATACATGTTAACCTTTATCAATCTTATGATGGAACACAATGTTGGTAATTATCTTCATTTACTGCAATCATCAAAGCTTTCCCATACAAATAGAAGAAAAACTTATCAACCTCACCAAAGGGTTATCTCACGTCCATATAATGTAAAACCTTTCCAATTTGTTTTTTTCATCAAAATATTGCTTTGAATGGTTACTTGACAATATCAGCCTCAAGGTGACAACCTCACTGTAGTTGGGGTCAAGGTGTGATGATGATGATGATCATATGCATGAAGTTAAAGGGCTAATCTAAAATCTAAAATGAATAACATTGTCCTTATGCACCTACAGAATAATGGAAAGCCTGCGCATTAGCCAAATCACTAGAAGTCTGATCTGTTGATACTGCAAACCCAAATCCACCAAGCTTCCAAGCCCCACTGGAGGTAATCAAGACATTCTGCAGAGTGGAAACATCATGAGTAGATATAGACATCTCATATTGACAAGTAAGCATGACTGCATGACACAACATTATGTTTCTGGAATCATTTGGTTGCACAATATAAATAATAGGGGAGCAGACTTTATAAGAATAAGGAAGGCTTGGTGTGATAATTTTAGTTCTCAATGCAGTTATATGGTTTAGCAATTTAAACTTCTGACAGTCTTTACTCAGGTCAGGAGAGTTAAAGCTCACAAATATACTTTCTGAACCTGTTAGCCAATGCATAAGCTCAAAGTTGAAATTGCAATTGAAGTCATGGGAGTTTAGCACTATGATGGTAATAAGCTGAAGAAAGTGATAGAAAGCAATTCCCATGAAGTAGAAAGGGTTCTTGCAATATTGAGGTGACAATATGAATTTATGATAGAGCAAAAAATTAAAAACTTATATAAATTGCACTAACAGGAGTGTAACTGAAGTAACTACCTCAGGTGATACAGCCCGATGAATAAGCCTTGCATTGTTATGAAGAAAATCTAATGATTCTGATATTTGCAGCAAACCATGCTTCACCTCCAACAAGCTCATTTCCTGCAATCATAAAAATGTTTAGAGAATTTTGTCAGGAGAAAATGGAAAACAAATCCGTGGCTTTGATCACTACCTAACATTAATCCAGGCTCTCTTTCCAATTTGTAAAGTAAATTCTAAACTATTTCTTGTGAAAATTGTCACCTATGAAATAAAAGAGAATAGAATTTGACCACAATCACTCATTACCACAAAATTGTCGCCTATGTTGGATAAGAAATGTATCACCCAAATAAACGCATAATGCACATAATGATGCAAATAATAAATAAATATTTTTCGTCACACTAAAGAAGCATTGTGCCTCAAAAGATGTCTTATTATGTTCCCTTCATAACATGATGCAAAATTAATTTTTTGTCATTCTAGCTTCAGCCTTAACCCTCAATTATTTGAATAGTGCTGGATTACAATCTTCAGCAGATGATTCAAAGTCATCATCTGCCACTGATAAGATTCTAGATATTTTTCCACCTTAGCAAGTACAGGAAGTGAAGGCATAGGATACAAAGAAATGCAGGGAAGCGTACATTTTGAAAAGAGTAAGCTTTCCACCTTTCCACAGATGTTGCTGGATAAAAAAATTCAGATACGTTTATAACTGAATGTCCTATGAGTATACTCACTTTTTAACCAGCGAATTAACACAGCATCTACTGATCAAACGGAGTAGTTATCAAATGAATAAGAGGCCGCAAAAGCCAGCCGACGTACACATCATTTTGAACTAGCAAGTGCATACCATTCCCTTGAGCTCCTTGGGCACCTTGGCAATATTATCCACAATCCCAAGGGCATTAGCCACCGACGCGAACAATGGCTCGGTGACCATCGCCATGGCATTCTTGTTCTCATCCAGCGCCTGCACCACGTGGACAACACCTGGATGCCTCAGCCTCACCAGCCTCCCTGCATCAGCGCGGATGACATCGTAGAACGCGTCCTCAGCCGCCTTGGACAGGCCCGCCCGAACTCGCGCCTCCGACATCAGCTTCTTGTCGAGCAGCCACACGCAAACAGTCGGATACTGCTGCGGCCGCGAACCATCACGCGCCTTGGCTGAATAGAGCTTCCAGGCGAGTCCAGGTCCGGCCGACCCGATCTGGTCAATGAGATCGTAGTCCTGCAGGGCTCTGGGCCCGGCGACCTCCTGCACCGTGGTCTGCACGGTTTTTTCGATGACGGCAGAGGCCTTTGCTAGGGCTTGGGTGAGGGTTTTCATATTAAGCGACATTGTTGCTTCAGTGAAAAAGACAAGTGCAGATTGGCGAACGCTTAATTTCGAATCAAAGATTGGTGAAGGATCCGAAGTAGAAATCGGTTTATGCAGGTGTGCGTATATATGATACAATTCTAATTGCAGCGACGAGGAGGAGGAGATGGAAGAGAAACGAGCTCTTTGTTGGATCTCTGTTTCTAGTTTCCTTCTTGCTTTGCCCCGTCTCCCCCTCTTCCTCTCTCCTCGCTCGCCTGTGCGTCTATGCTGTTTTCTGTTGGCTAGTCCGTTTCCTCGTAAAATACGTGGAGGTCCCTGGAGAAGACTGAAAAGGTAAATTGACCCCTCATCATTTATTGTTTTATCAGCTTCGACTTACAGAACAGAACAGAAGGCACCCACTTCAGCCAAATCCCCGGAAAGAATCTTCAAGTGATTTACATGTATCTGTCTATTTATTTTTTGTTGTTGTGGGAGGGAGGGAGGGAGGAAGGTGGGCAGTGCTTCATTGTCTATTCAAGTCAATACAGCCGTCCAACGTTTGACTTCCCCCACCAAGTCTTCCCTAATTGGAATAAACAAACTCTGCTAAAGTTTTAGAAAAAGTTTGAAGCCGTCCAATAAAACTAAACATTAATGGAATGAATGTTACTTTACCTAAAATTACTAATTAATTAGATGTCATTACAGGTTTTTAACCTCAATTAACATCCCATTGACTTTGGCCAAAAAAACATAATACCCTCGACTTCGATGGTCGTAATGAAATAAGATGTTTCGTTAGTTATGAATGTTTCATATTGATTGTCTGGTCCTGACACAAATTATTTTTCTTTCTTTTTCCAGCATTTTGTGATATTAGAAACCAAACAATCAATTTGTCTGAAAGCAATCTATTTGAGCTGAAGTCCTTGAACATGGGGTGGTTGACGAGAGGTTGGAGGAAGCTGAAGGTGAGGCAATCTGAGTATTTGCATGAAGGTATCGGCCCATGTAATCCAATAAATGCCGCATTCTACTGGGCCGCAGAGAATTGAAAGACGGTGCAATCCAGTCCAGACAATTTCATTGATGAAATGAGCGTTTCTTGACAAGGAAGAAACTGTCTCTCGCTACTATTTTGGAACAAGCAGGCACCTCAGGAAACTCTCTACTTGATGCAGTTGTTTATTCTGGAAAATGGAGAACCACTGGAACACATTGGGTATAGCTTCACCCTCACTCATCTAAAGGACAATATAAGAGGCATTTTACGTCCGCACTCACTCTGCTGCTGCAGCTGGAAGGCTGAACATTCTGTTTGTTTTGGACAAAAATTTCCACAGGCACAGATTTATCAGAGATGACCAATGACGAACAGTTACTTAGGATGAAAAATGCGCATGGAAACGCTGCGACACACGAGGCCTTGAAGAATCACCACCAAGGAAGTGGCCTCGTTGCTTATAATGTATAGGCAGATCCTTTTGAAAAGTACGCTCTAAGGCATCCCCAACTTATTTCATGTCTTTTTCTCCTATACTTCCTAAGGTAGCGAAGCACCTGGAGAGTATGCAAGCCAGATTTTTGTGGGGCAACACATGAGAAAATTTCAAGTATCACCTAGTCAGGTGGTCTTTTGTTCAGCAACCTTTTGAGCAAGGGGGATTAGATATGAAGTCTCTAAGGCTTATGTACACCAAACTTTGCTCTCCAATTGGCTATGTGGCGCTTCCTCACTGAAGGAGATACTTTTCGGAAACGGGTTATAATCGTCAGGCATGAACAGAGCAGTGATGGGAGATGTTCCAGTTTGGTCTGCAGCTCGTCTGTCGTGTGGCACCGGCGTTTGGAAGTGGATGAGGAAGGGTGGGAAGATTTTGTTCCGCATATCAAATTTCAAGTGGGAGCTGGTCACTCTGTTAGCCTTTACCCTTGATGAGAAACTATAGGTTTCCGCGAATTCCAATTTCCAGAGCCAACAACGACGTCTGGCAACTTGGTCCATTGTTGTTGGCTGGACTGAGTAGACTTGGAGTTAGTAAGACAGAGCCAATCCGACCGATTTGATTACAGGGGCAAGCAGGCTGGCATTTGTGCCAAGTCGACCGAAGGGCATGTAGAGCCATGACGAGGCTTTGGGTTTTGGAGGCCCGCACTTGATCCAATCAAAGTTTGGTTTGGATTTGCATTTAATCTGATCCAAAAAGATCCCATTATTGTAGGTTTGGAGAACAGTTTTTTTTTTTTTTTCCACTGAGGCATATTTGCACATATGATGGGACTATCTTCTATTGTATAAACTATAAACTGCGCTGGAGAACCCATAACTATTTGAACTGAAAACTGTTTGAGAATTTAGTTAGCAGACGATCTAAATATATAAAAGTAGGTTACTCTCTTCTTTCCACTTAGACGTTAAATTTTTTAGTCACTTACTTTTCTTTCCAAACAAATGGGAAAGTTAAGCAATAGATAAAATGATAGATGTGACTTTATCCTGGTTTTTGCCAAAAATATATGGGCACTGCAGATAGTTTAACAACGGAACTTCAGGCCCTAAGAGGGGCTACTAATTGCTATCCAGCACAATTTCCTCCCTTTTATCATTGAGATGGATTCAATGACCTCTATTCACCAATTGAATTCATCTCAGTGACTAACGCATTTTGTTTTTTATTGTAGGAAACTAAAGGAACTGAATCAGGGAATCCAGATCCAACACACTTATAGAGAAGGAAGCGCAGTGGCAGATTTACCTACACGACAAGGCGTAGACCATGGGACCCAAGGAACTTTTGTTTATGTAGTTCCTCCTAGTTGTATTTCAAATGCTCTGTTGGCGGACCGTTTGGGAGTTGTCTTTCTCCGTTCTGTTTCAATTCCAATAATTAGGATTTCAAACTCGCCTTAGTGGCTTCTGTTGTTGTATAACTCTGTCTTCTAATTTTTCTCTTCTTAGTATGATGCTTTGTTTACCCAAAAAAAAAAAAACAAGTGAATATAAACACACAAGTTCAAGGGCTAAGAGGGACTTTTACCTTTGTTTTTCATGAAGGCATACGTATTTGTCTAGGCACAATCAATAATTTTCTTAATTGTTCACATATGTGAATTACACATATGTTCATTTAGCCGTAATTTTGTATTAGTCTTTGTGCATTTACCTCCAAAAAGAATAGCACTCATGTATGTATACTTTGAAAAGATTCTGGACCACTGGGGATTAGTTTTTCTTTTTCTTATTTGAGAAATAGTGAGTTTATCCATGGTAGTGATTTTTTTCACATAATTAGTCTTGTGCTTCTATATTTGGACTAAAAGATCATGATTTTGTGGTAGATAATTAATAAACTATGTTATACTATTCCTTAGGTGATTCACTGCTTTAAATTTCCCATTTATTTTTTCATTGCACTTGATAATAAGTAATTATTATTTTTTTTTTTTAATATTGGCTCAATCGATATGCACACTTACATTGGATTTGATAATTGTGTCAGTTTTCAATTGTTGTGTTTATTCAAGTTAAATGATACAGAGATCAATGCTGGTTTTTCTTATTTGAAATGGTGAGTCTATCCTGAGACAGTGATTTTGGACATCCTCAGCATTGTGCTTCTATATCTGGAATAAAAGATCATGATTTTGTGCTAGATAATTAAGAAACTATATTATACTATTCCCAGGTGATTCATTGCTTTAAATTTCTCATCTATTTTTTTTGCACTTTTATAATATACTGGCTCTGATAGTAAGTAGATTTGGAATTTTTTAATATTGTCTGAACCAGAATAACTTAATGGACTTTATAAGAAAATAGACTTTGGATTTGACAATTATGATGGTTGTGCTAAAGACAATGCTTATTTTTCTTATTTGAAAAAGTAAGTCTATTCAGTAGTGTCTTTTTTGTATATCATGAGGTTTATCTTTTGCAAAAGAATAGTACTTTTCTTTGTTGTTGGAGGACATTGTACCAATGGATATCGTGTCCCTTAGATTATTTTCGTTAGTTTTTATTATTGATAAATGCTGTTAAAAAAAAACTTGTCATTTTCGATAGTTTGCAGTATGATGAGCAATTGGAGAATCTTATCCGCTCTTCATTTGCTTTGAAATTGATACTTAATCCATCTCTTTGTTCCTGTGGATGAGAAATGGGATGGTGCCAGTGAAATTGGTTAAGGGTGATGGAGCAAGTTTAGGAAGTAGAAGTAGAGTTACTAATCGTCCCATATTTTTTAAATCAAAATTTTTGTAACAATTTCATATTTAGTAATTATGTACCATATTTCTTTTAAATTATTATTTTAGTATTCACTTTTTTATTTTTTATTTATGTACAAAAATTGAAAAGTAAAAGTAAAAACAACATACAAATTTTTTCCTTTTCTTAATCTTCATATCAAACTCAAATATTTCAAAGAATTTGATAATGAGATAGTATTTAAACAGAATTTGAGTTTCACTACAATCATCATCCTAAGTTCCTTACTTACATAATAGTCTAAAAAGGCGCTTGTTGTCAATAAAGTTTGCTTTATTTCCCATTTATTCCTAAGATTTTTGTTTAAAAGAAATTATAGTTAGTTTATTTTTTCTGAACCAAAGAAAAAAAAATCCACTAGCCATTATTGTGGTTTTGAGACGCACCATTCCCCCAAGCATATATGCAAGATGTTTGCAATTTGATCATTTGAAACACATGTTTCCAACATGCAGAACTGGTTAAAACACTAGTGCAAAATAGTTTTTAGTTCCACTGCAAGAGAAATGCAAAAAACTTATAGAAAAGGGAGATTAAAATTTAGTCACTGAGCATGTTCAGTCGCCCTTCAATCGCTAGTGGGTGGGACTTATTTTTTGAACAATTAAATATTTCAGTTGTCACTATTCAATCACTTTTAATTCACCCTTCACACTACTAAAATATAGGACTTTACCAACTGTCATTTACCAACGTGCAGCAGTTGGTAAATTCGGTATGCATTAAGTTGGAAAACTTTTTACCAACGCGCAACTAATAACACGTTGGTAAATTCCAACGTGTAGACGTTGGTAAAATACACATTGGTAATTACCAACGGTCATGGAAAGCACTCAGTTTCCATCGCGTACTAGTAGTTACCAACGGCCGGCAGTTGGTAACTTAGCAACTGCTGGCCGTTGGTAAATTACCAACTGCCGGCCGTTGGTAACTTACTTACCAACTGTCAGCAGTTGGTAACTTGGCAGTTGGTAATTACCAACTGCCGGGAGTTGGTAAGGTTGTTGTTATGAAGCCGTTGGTCTTGACAGTATTGCAAGTTGGTAATTAACAACACGCGCACGTTGGTAAGTTTCCCATTTTCGCGTTCGTTATATATATTAAACGTTCAAGATTTCGGTTATTTCGTATTTTTCCATGTTTTAAGCCACATTCATAATTAATTGTAAGAATTCAAGAGTACGCCCGGCTTTGCTCAGCAATAAACATTACACAACTATGCGAACGTTATTAAAATATGCAATTCTCAAATACAGCATAATTAAAGCAATAACAGATATGTCTGAAAGAAAACATTCAACATTCAACGGCTTACACATTTCATAAATATCAAGTCAGTCTGATTTAGGTCTAAAAATTATTATGTCTATGCCTCTAACAGAAGAACTTTGGAAATGCGCTAACCTGTTGATGACGCCCATCACGGAGTCCCGACTATCTCCTCATCCTCTGAGTCCGAGTCATCAGCATAATGTGGAACTGGTTGTGCCGGTGGGCACGGAAGGTTTAGCGAAGGACAAATAATCTCTAACTGAGCTCGGTTTGCCTCCAATGCCGCTCTCTGAGCCTCCATCTCTGCTCTTTGTCTCCTCTTAATTCTCTCGAGCTTCCTCTCGTACTCCGCATCCCTTCGCGCATTCTCCTCCGCCATCATCTTCTGTACTTGCTCGTTGAATTGCGGTGTCTATGTGATGTCGATAGGCGAGATGGGACCTGGCTGTCGGTGTCCCGGTATAGCACACTGCTCAGATCCTAATCCAAATACACGGCCTCTCCTTCTACCACTAGATAACAAATAAATAACATAAATTGCATATTCAAATCTAAAGCCACTGTGTAGAAACCTTAGTGAGCCATTGGTAAGTTTTATTACCAATATTAGTGATTAAAACAATTTCCCTTAAAATCATCCCGTTCTCAATTATATACGAAAAGAAATCTAAACTAACCTTGAACGACTGCAAACGGACAGGATTCTCAATGCGTACTTCTTCATGCTAGCCAGATGCAGGGAGGAACTGAAAAAATGGGGAAAAATAACTTAATATCCTGGTAATATAAGAAATTTCTTCAAATGAAACAAAGTATCATTAATGTACACGATCAATTTAAACAAAATACGTTAGGGAGATTATTGGATATAGGCTTTCGGTTTGATATTTTTTATAGATGACAATCGCCGGTTTAAAATTAGTGTTTAGGTATATGAAATTATCTAAATAAGATTATTGGGGTAAATTGAATTAAAACAAAACCTAAGTTTTGGGAATTATGGTAAGGGATATTTGGGGTTAATTTGCAGATTTTTTTATGAATTAATTTTTAAAGAATTTTTATGGGGTTTAGAGATATATAATTAGGATTTAGGGTTTTTAAGGGTTTATGATTATTGAATTATAAATATTACAGTATTGAAAGTTAGGGTTTAGGGAAATATATTTAGGGTGTACGTTAATGGTATATTAGGTTTAGGGTTTTAAGGATATAGAATTTGGGTTTAGGGTTTTACGGTTTATGCTTTAATTAGGCTCTAGGGCTATGATTTAGAGTTAATGTTAGTTACTTAGCTAGGGTTTAGGGATATAGACTTAGGGTTTAGGGTTTATAAGCGTATAAGGTTTAGGACATTTTAGGGTTTAGGATTTAGGGATATAAAAATAGCTACGGTTTAGGGAACTAATTTCTTAGGGTTAAGGGATATAGAATTAGAGTTTAGGGTTTTGGGCTTAGGGTTTAATTTGGGTTTTAGGTTTCAGGTTTATGTATTTATGGTTTAATTTAGGGTTTTAGGGTTTACATTTAATTAACAAGGGTTTAGGTTTAACGGGTTGTACTTAGGGTTTAGGGTTTTAGGTGTTAGTGTTTAATTTATGGTTACGGGTTTGTGTATTTTGGGTATAATTTAGGATTTTAGGGTTTTGGGGACAGTATTTAGGGTTTGGGATTTAAGGTTAATTAATGGTATATCGAGTAAAGGGTTTTACATCTTTGGGTTTAATTGAGGGTTTAGGGATATAGAATGTGGAAGGGGGGGTTTAATTAATTATTAAGGTTTGGGATTTATTCTGATGATTCTTACTTCCTTGTATATGATATCATGTCTTTAATAAGCCCAATTTTTGAAATTATGTTTATAGAGAAAATTTCATGAACTTATATATATTTATGATTGTACCAAATATATAATTATATTCATGTGTGTGTGTGTGTGTGTGTGTGTGTGTGTATTTATATTATATAAATATATGTACGGGGAATGATGGTTATATAGCAAGGATAATTCAATTAAAAAAATTGTGGAATTTTTATGATATTGTTAAATATTTAGGATTTAAGCTTACTTGATCTAGCATTATTTTAATCTGGGCCGCCAAAGCCAAACACTTTGTACTTTCGCGTTTATTGTGTTGGTTGAGGTAAGTATGAATGACAATGAATTGATGTCGATAGGATATTGTTATTCTTACATTCTATCCATGATTTTGGATGTTCAATCTATATCATATTAATCATTAATCGGTTTTACAATTTTAATGCTTCTATTGTATATATTCTAATGTAGGTAGGACCTAGTAAAACTTATTTATCCACTGCGTACTAATATGGTTAATAGTAATTTATAATTTTTAAAAGCAATAAGATAATTTATTAAATAAGAATAATGCACCAGCAGAATCCTTAGTCCCTGAGAGTTGAATATTTGTAACAAAAGATTGGATCTTCCAGGAGATTCTGTTTCCTTGAATGACACATATCAGTTGTTTGGAATTAGTTTCAACAACTTCAACAAACTTCAATTTGATAGCAATTTGAAGACCTGTTAACTTGTGTAGTCTCTGGAATCAAATGAGCTTTTGTAATGATGGTAGAACTCCTAGCGTGATCAATATTCTTATCTTATTCATAATCACAACACACTACAGTACTGTTTGGTTGGCCAAAATAAAGATTACTAGCTCTGTTTGAACTAATTTTAAGCTTTACTTTCCCTTGGCTTAGTTCATCTTGAGAAAGCTCGACCTTATGAGAAATACTATGCTCCAACAATATATTAAATTACAAAAGGATATCTAAATGATATAAATATATAAGAATGCATATATGCGGATAGGACACGAGGAGAATAAGGCCTAAACCCATATACTTTCCAAATCTAGTGCCTAATGCAAAAAAAAAAAAGTCAAAACCAATCAAAAGCCATTTAATTGTAAAAAAAAAATATCCTACCTCTCAAGCAAGACATAGTCGGACACCGATTAAGGTGAAGGTGAATATCCATTGACATCCTAGAGGTGTGTACAGACTGACACCTATCATTTTTCTCGAATACTTGTTCAATCTCAAAATTCACATATCATACATTTTTTTATGTGTATAATATTTCAGTGTTTTTTAAGAAGATGTTGTTATTTTATTTATCTTTTAACTAAAAATTAAATGAAAAATATTGTTCACTATGGTGATATAAAAATTAAGATAGTGTATTCTAGTAAAAAATTAGAATAAACTCAAAGTATGCCAAAACTTAAATATAGAAATGGAAAATTTTTTATGATATTGTTAAATATTTAGGAATTATTCGTTTTTAATTCCTGAAATTTAGAAAAGTTCATACAAATTTAGTAAGATTATAAAAATTATATCTTCAATAGATTATTTCAACTATATCATATGGACTTTTAATGAAAATTAATTTTCAGTAAAAAAATATAAAAATAAAAATACGTCATTGTAAATTTACTAATAATTTCTATATCTATAATGGATTTTAATATTTATAAACCAATAGTTAATGCTTGTGATTAATATTAATATTAACTTGTTTAACATTTTATTAATTTTTCAATTAGTTCAAAAAGAAAAGTATCATTTTTTTAAAATATATTTTAGCTAATCTCATTTTATTTTAAAAAATGTTTTTCACCATATGAAAAAAATATAAATATTCTACAATATTTGGTCATTGCAAAATGTAAATATACTACCTAAACAAATCACTTCAAACTAATAATTTCATAATGTCTAATTAATCCCGAAAATAAACAAAAAATTGTAAAAAAATGCACATAAAAAAACAATTGTAATGGGTAACCTAAAAACTAAATCTCCAACCAAATGCAACACAAAATAACAAATATTGCACATATTTCAAACCAAATTAACACTATATAATCCGAAAATGCGTATTTATTGGGAGAAAAAAATCAAAAAAAATGAAATAAACGCAGTTACCTTAAATCAAAATGTTATCTTCCTTCAAACAACTCCAAATCACTTCAATCCTGCAATAAAAACCAACATCTTCAACCCATTATCAACCAAGGAAGCTCAAATAGGGAGAAATAGCTCCAAAAAAATTGAAAATTTCTCGGAAAAAATTAAGCTAACCTTCAGATCGTGGTAAACGACAGCAGATCCACGAAAAACGGACCTCGAAGAAGCTGTTTCGGGTCCCAATCGACCGGCCACGTGAATGTGTGTGTAGTGCGAAGGTCGGGTTGCAGGGAGAGAGAGAATGGAATTCTGAGCGCGACGAAGAAGACGAGCTGCGCTGGGGGGGGGGCAATTTAAAAACGAATTTTCCAACGGCCATAGCCGTTGGAAACCCTATGGCCGAAACGCACCGTATCATTTAATCAGTTTCCAACGGCCAAAGCCGTTGGTAAATGGACAATCTGACATTTTTTTCCAACGGCTTAACCGTTAGAAAGATTACACATTTTATCACCCCAATTATTGTATATATTTACCAACGCGTGACACTTGGAACCTAATGCCGTTGGTAACGGAAAAAAAAAAAAACCCACCAACGCGTGCACGTTGGAAAAATTTTACCAACGGCTTGACCGTTGGTAATAGAACAGTTGGAAAGGACAAGTTTTTTAGTAGTGTTCAGTAGCAACAATATCTCAGTTTGTCGTCCTTCAATATTTATCTCTATTTCAATCGCTCATCAATCATCCCTACCAAAAAATAAACCACCTTTACCTCTCCTTATTCTTTCATTCTCCCATTTTTCATCTCAAGTTCACCTCCCTCTTTTTCTCTCATTCTACAGCTTCAAATCTCTGCTGTTTTCTTTTTCTTCCTCATTCCTTAGTTTGTTTTGGTTCATGATCATAAAGGGAGAAGAAAAGTGTCATTATCTAACATATTCCGAGATAAAGTGTTTATTTGGATAAATTTGACCTAGTAGGAAGGTATAAATTCTAATGCAACTAGAAAGATAATCACTACTAGAAAATGATGATTTTCTAACTTCTAAAAGTCATTGCAAATTTTTAACTGCACATTGATAAAAGTTTTTCTACTGATAGTTTTCAATGGCCGGCTGTCAGAAACTTTTGAAAGCCTCCAATGAGCTTTCTAATAGTGTGTCATCGGAATTTTTTTTACCACCAATAGCCAAAAAAAATTTTGATTCCTTTGGTGAACTTACCTTAAAAACTTATTGGTGCCTTTATAAAAAAAAAATTTTCTTAGCGATGCTAAATCTGACATATGTTTTCCAATGGTTAGCTGTCAGAGTTCTAATTTTCTGACAACTGAATGCAAAAAAAAAAAATATATGTTGAATAGCATTTTTTTTTCTTTTGTAGTGAGTATTTTAACCTTTTTTCTTATTGTTAGAAAAAAGGACAAAGTAGAAGATATCGAAATGGATAACTAGAAGTTGATTTTTTTTTCTTCATATTTTACTAGTCTTGTTGTTGTATTATCAAATAGGAATATGGGGTCATCAATGAACATACTTACTGAACCAGCAGAATCAGGAATAAAGATTAACTTAAAGCACCACTTGAATGTAGTCAATCTGGATATTAAAACAACGGTTGAAGTGAGGGGAAAGGCTGATCAGCGAATTTCTGATTGCATGTTTGAGGAAATGGCATGATAAAACCTGGATGGCAAAGTTGGGCAGTGGTTGAGCACGTCCTCTTGCAACGGCTAAAGGTGGCACAACAATGCCATGACCAATGGAGGATATAATATTTTTACAAATAGGGTCTACGTGCACGCGCATGTGTGTCTATATATATATATATATATATATATATATTAGAGCTTACAACTTTGCATATAATATAATGATTGAAAAAATATATATAGGAAAATATTTTGATTTAGAGTTAGCATTTATTTTTTTGTCCCTAATTGACTTGCTTCAATGAAATATGAAAAAAAAAATGAATGGGATGTCCATGCTGTGTAGAATATAAATGACAAAAGTTTCATTTTAGCCCATAAACTTATATATTTCTTGACTCATTAACTTTATTTTATATCTAACTAACTTATTAATTTTCTTATATGTTTGAAGATAAAAGAGAAAAAAAAAAATTTAAACCCTAGATGACAAAATGTATAAAATTTTAATGATTGGTATAGAATTTCTGTCATTTTAATTATTAATGGAGAGAAGAGATTGCCCCATTTTTTTAATTAAGATAAAAGACACGTTATTTTTTTATTTAATAGATATTATGAAAATTATATTTGATCCCCTATTAAAAATATTAAAGGGATTTATTTATCAAATTAGATATCCTTTATTAATATCTTTGTAGAAAAGAATGGGGTCTATGGACCCTCCATGTTTACAAGATATATACGCCACTCGCCGCGACGAGACGGAGCAAACAGCGGTTATCTCTAGCTACTTAAATTACGCCTTCAACCGGGAAAAGAGTAGTGGAATGCTTGAGAAATGCAAAATGTTAGACAAACTATTTTGAGGTGTTGCAATTCGTTTGTTTAATTTGCTACACAGTATCGATTTGAGCATTTATGAGATTCATCCGATTGCACAAAAATTTGTAGTATTAACCATATGAAATAAATGGAGCCAGGTCAAAAAAGAAAAAAGCCTAGACAAGTGTGGAAGGAATAAGGATAAGAAAGCGAGCGCGATACGAGAGCTCAGGTTGGTTTACAGCTCGCTCAACAAGTGGGTGTATAATTGTTATTGGATGTGAATATTGAAATGGATATAGTGCCAAGTATCTTGCAAGGGACGGAAACAATGGCGATCCAAAAAGGATAAGGCAGCCACCCAGACCCACAGCTTGGTGCCGCCTTGCATCGCGCCACCTAAATTGACCGTGTAGCCTTTGACTGGCCAAGGGCCACCGCAACTCGTGCCAGGCAAACAAACAAACAACCATGTGGATGTGGCCAGGCCACCCTTCAATCAATCTCACATCCCCACAAGGGAACAGTTTTGAGCAAGGTTGTTAAGATCGAGATTCTATTGAAGATTATTTTTTATCTTATAAGATTGAGATCACAAAAGTATATCGTAAGATCCTATTAAAAAATTAAATTTTTTTATAATAAATAAAATAATTTATATATGATCAATTATATTAGAAACTTAATCAAATTTAAATATCATAACAATGGTACAACACAATTAATGTTATATTACAAATAAAGCTCAAGCTCTAGTAGAGCATACATCAACATAATTAACACAATAACAAACACAAGTCTAAAAGAAATTCATAAATAAATATAACTAACACAATAATAGTAAATTTATAGAGGTACTTTCAAAGTTTCGAGTTTTGTCTCCTGACTGAAAGATACACGAGCTTTTTTTCTTTTTGAGTTTACTTCATAATTCAATTCATATGACCACTGGCATGAATAGCCAAACTTGGGCAACAATGGCACAATCACTTAAACTCTTAAATTTGGGCTAAAATACAAATGTAACCAAAAAAATTAATATCAAGTAGAATCAATGGGATCAAAAGATCCTACCGATCTTAAAATCTTAATCGGGATCCTACCCGATCTTAAAATCTTAATCGAGATCCTAGGTAAATCCTATTATTTTTTAACAATGTTTCATAATGTTGAATCGTAAAATCGCGAGATCCTGAGATCCATATCAGGATCTTAACAACCTTGGTTTTGAGTTCAATGTACATATAATCCAGCTCACACCACCCCGTGGCAAGTCATGAATTGATGTCTCATCTAAGATCTAACCCTAAACAAGACAGGTTATAAACTTGTTGTCCATGTATATGTGACAATTAATTTGAATATCAAAATTGCCCTATAATGTCTGTCACCTTTTTTATGTTTTGTATTTAGGATGTTTGTTACTTTTCTCTAACTTTTCATATTATTTACCTGTGTAAAGGTTAAAATGTTCATTATTCTAATTATGCTATACATTATAAAAGGTTACTAATAGGTTTAGATGTTAGAACATCAATAATGTATATACAAAAATTAAAAGTGATAAGCATTTTATTGCAAAAGGAGTACAACTTTTTAGTGCAACTGTGCAAGTAAGTCCTTAATCTAAAGTAAACCCCTCCAGGTTGCTAAACTGAAAGATTCCATATTTTCATCGGGAAGGATGTCGTTGCTCTGTTGGTAGCCCCCTGCACCGTGCAACTAATCTGTCCACCAATGTATCAATGATATCATCGAACTTATTATCATCCATGAGATATATTGTTCTTCACTATCTACTGGCTAGTTTAGGGATGCTTATATATGGGCTAAAATTCATCGGGGGTCACCTAACTTATTTTTTTGTCTTAAATAGGTACTTGACCTTCAAGTTGTCATAGCAAAAAACCTTTCCTCCTATTACGTGTTCCAATCAGCTATTTTCCATCAATTTCATCATTAAGCATGAAGAAAAATGCTAATGTGACATAAAAAATACTAAAATAAATTATAAAATAACATTTGTAGTCTTCTAACTTTTCCTATCAACAATTTTAAGCCCTAAACTTTTCCCGTACCCTCCCTTGTTCCCTTCATCCTTCTCTTGCTTTTCACAACCACTCTTTTTGTTGTCCGACCACCGTCACCACTATAACTTGCACTCTGCACGCAGCAACTTTAACAACAACACATACCTATTGCACCCAATCAAAATTGGTCATGGAGGCAAGAGGAAAGGCCGGTTCACAGCTTGATTTGCCCATACCTGCAATTTCCCTATCATCCTTAGTGAACTTCAATAAAAAATCAAACAACCATAAAATTGAACAACCCAAAAAGCTACTCTTAAAAAATCAACAACCAACCACATGTAACTTGCTAACAATTGAACAATCAGCGAGTCAGTGATTGATTCGATGAAAATGTTGATAATCTGCCCCCTAACCGTAGATCGACAGCGGTGACGAATTCTCTGTCATCTAGTGAGACACAAAAGCTTCCTCTCCAACGTCACCATAGGACAAATTGTTAAACTCAATTGGCGATTTTGTGACAGATTCGGCTCCGAAATCAAAATGTTGCGAAGGATCGTAAACCAATGCCAAATAGAGCTCCACTGTTGTTGCTAATAGACCAACCTCCAAACTAACATCGATGTCATTGACGTCAAGGCTCTTTTTATTAGATGCGTGAGGTTAAAGGGTGGCTGGAAATTGGATCAAATTGGATGTACGAGGTCGAGAACGGCTGGAAATTGGATCTTGATTTCTTCTCGTAGGAGGCATTGCATGAGGGAGATCAGAGACGCGAGGCCACAGGGGGTGGGTATGAGATTGTTGGTGGTGGTGGTAGTGATAGGGAGGGAGGAAGAGCAACTAGCGGTGGTGAATAGGGTGGGCCTAGTGGTTCTAGGTTTTTTGTAGATTTGTTTTGATTTGTTTCGAGTGCAATTAGTGTGAGGTAGATTTAGAAATTGAAAATGTAAAATTATAGATTTAAAAAGTTAGAGGATCAAAAGTGTTATTTATAATTTATTTTAATATTTATTTATGTCACATCAGTATTTTCCATCTAGCTTAACACTAGAATTAATGGAAAGTAGTTAATTAGGAAGCGCAATAAAAATACCTTACTATGACAACTTGATGGTCAGGTACCAGTTTAGGACCTTAAAAAAAAAAACCTTGGTGATCCTCAGTAGATTTTACCTTTATATATGTTTGTTAAAGTTTTCTTAATGATCAAAACCGTTTGTGTATATGTGTATATGCATGATCATGTTTTTTTAAAGAGACATATCTTATATGCACTTGTATATTTTTTAGAAGTGCTAAGATTATACATTCTCTTCTCAGTTTACAAGCACTATCCAGCTGATTTTTATGCGAGGAAGTTATATATAATAATGCATTGCTTCTATAGACAATTAACTCTATTCCGTAGTTTCACAGCGTACATCCTCCACTCCAATTTTCTTTTAAAATTTATCCATAGCATAAAAAATATTATATTACATGATATTTTTTTTGTAAAATTGAGTTTTACAATATCTAAGTATAAAAAAGAAACCCTTTATAATCAATCATGCCTACTCCTAAATCATGATTTCCTTAATAAAAATCCACTTAAAAAGTAGAATTGTCAAACTGAGAATAGATTTGGCCCGTTGGTCGAAAATATAACGAGGGTTAACTACAGTTTTTTATTTATTTTTGAAACAGCGAACAAAACGGAAATTTCATTAATAAAACAAACAGAATACACAGAAAAATCTAGCTATGAGCTAGAAAAGAAACAACCAACAGCTAGAATACACCAAACCTGGAACCCCCTCTCCAGACTTAACCCACCTGATCAGCCTTAAAACTACAACTAATTTTGTAGAGCTTGCCTAGGATCGCTAAATTAAATATCACTTACTGTGAATACATGATATGCGGTATAAATATTTTTACATTTTATTATTTTATCGCGTAATATATCACAATATTTTGCGATATGCTGCATGCTGCGCACTTTTTGTATGTATTTTATAAAAAAAATCATGATATGCGGCAAATATCGCGTGATACGTACTGTGATATTTTATTTTTCGTGAATATTTTTTTTACATCAAAATATCATAAAAATATAAAATATTAAAATATAAATAATACACATATCATAAAATAAATATTTATTTTTCTTGATTAATATAAAAAATTAATGAATGGTATTATTTATATTTTTAGTATATGCAAAGTATATGCAAAATTAATGAATGGTCCATAGTCGACTGGTCGTAGTTTTTGTTTCTCTTTTTTTTTTTTTTTAATTTTTAGTTACTTTTCACACTCTTTTACCTCACATGCATTATTACCCTTGAGTAGATGTTTGACCAAAGTAACTTTATCTTATTCTTTCTTTCCAAATTTTATTAGAAAATGTATTGTTATTATTAAAATATTTTTTCTCTTATATCAATAAATTAGTTTTTTTAATATTATTTATTTTGTTCCATATATAGTTTTTTTTCTATATATAACATTTTATTTTATATTTTTGAAAAATTAGAATACTTATAAAATGTGTAAAAATAAATTATTAAACAAATTATGTCATCTAAAAATAATATTCTAACATTTATTTTTTATAGTAACGATAACGGTATATGACGTGGTATACTATACGGTATATCTTAAAATTTCGGGGTGTGGTATATCTTGCCTAGGATTAGATATCCATTCCACCTAACAACAATTTAACATAGAGACACTATTACCTAGCCACAGAAATGATAAGGTCTGAATTTCACATAAGACTTTGACAATCGTAGAGATTTAAACCATTGAATCTCACCTTGTTCCTTCATCTCCATGACACCCAAATTGTGATGAACATAACTACTTCCTAAGCTTTCATTTGTCCTTTGCTGAACAATGGAGGTAAATCATCTAATGATACTTTAGCTTAGGATAGATTTGAACAAGTATCCAGAAACCACCACCATCAAACTTGCCTCCACATCGAATTTGAAAAATTGTTTATCACTTTCCAATAGCAAATTTGATTTGATGGAGGAGATAGCATGTTTAAATATTTTGAATTGGGAGCGCCTATTATGAAAAAATAAAAGAGATTATAGGGATCTTCATAATGTTATTATTGGGGATCTAAGCTAATGGATCTACTCACATAATTAAACAAAGTTCAAGGACTTAACTTTATTGAGCACTTAGCTATGGTCCAGCTCACACAAGTTGGATATGTTCAAGAGATAAATGTATAATTTGGCCAATTACAATTTGAAAAGTTAATATTCACTCTATAAAAAAAATATGAATAATATTTATTTTTAAAATGTCTCAAAAAGGTTAAACAGTTTTTTTATAAAATTTTTAACATTTAATTTATCTTATAATTCTCATTAAACTCTCACGGCATAAAAGTTATAATTTTTTTTATTCTCATTTAAACTTACAGCATAAAAATGAACAAACTAATATAAATTATACAGATAAATAGTACCAAAAAAAGAGCAGCATTAGATAATGTCAAAATAGAATGTTAATTGTAGATTTGGGTAAAATGTAATTATTACCAAACCAAAGGGAAAATACTGTCATTCCACTAAAAGAGGACCAGTACAAAATAGACGGACAGCTCATTATTGCAAGTGGGTCAATCTGTGTTGTCCTTCGTGGCACTCGGGCCATATGTGTTCTTCGTGACATTTTGACCACCATCCGAATTCCGAAGCCGAACAACTATAAAAATATCTCCATGCTATCCGAACAATTCCAGAATTATCCAACATGAACATGATTAACTTTTCTCTGCTTCTCTCCCTCCTCGCCCTCACCTACCTCCAACTCGCTGCCGCAGCCTGCCACGCCGACGACGAAGCGGGGCTGTTGGCATTCAAGTCGGGTATAACACATGACCCGTCCGGCATGCTCACCTCATGGAAGCCCGGTACGGATTGCTGCTCTTGGTCGGGTGTAACCTGCCTTTCCGGCACGCGAGTCACCAGTCTGTGGCTTTCCGGCCAATCCGGCAAACCCAACTCCTATCTCTCGGGCACAATCTCGCCTTCCTTGTCAAAAGTCCAATTTCTGGACGGCTTATACTTGCGGGACCTGAGAAACATTTCAGGTCCATTTCCGGATCTTATATTCAGGTTGCCCAATCTCAAGTTCGTGTACATTGAGAACAACAAGCTTTCCGGTCAAATACCACAGAACATAGGTCAGCTTTCCAAGCTTGACGTGCTGAGTGTACAAGGGAATCGGTTCACCGGGCCAATACCGAGTTCCGTCTCTCAAATGACTGAGTTGACGCAGCTCAAACTCGGCGGAAACTTCCTCACCGGAAGCGTACCGGCCGGAATCAGACAGCTGAAGAATCTTACGTATCTGAGTTTGAAACAGAATCAACTGTCGGGTAACATACCCGATTTTTTCTCATCACTTCCCAATCTTTTCTCCATCGAACTTTCCAGCAACAGGTTGTCCGGGAACATCCCTCCGTCCATAGCTTCACTGGCGCCGACCTTGCGGTACCTTGAGCTAGGCCACAACTCTCTGACGGGACAAATCCCAGATTTTCTGGGGAAGTTCAAAGCGCTCGACACTTTGGATCTTTCCTCGAATAAGTTCACTGGAGTGGTGCCGAAAAGCTTCGGAAACTTGACCAAGATTTTCAATCTCGACCTCTCCCGCAACTTGCTCAACGACCCATTTCCTCAGATGTACGTGAAAGGCATAGAATCGCTCGATTTATCCTACAATCGGTTCAATCTCGGGCAAATTCCCAAATGGGTGACTTCGTCTCCGATCATTTACTCGCTCAAGCTGGCGAAATGTGGGATCAAGATGAAAATCGACGATTGGAAGCCGGCGGAGACTTACTTCTACGACTTCATCGATCTGTCGGACAACCAAATCTCCGGCAGTCCCTTGAACCTGCTGAATCGTACTGATTATCTGGTGGAGTTTCGAGCTTCGAATAACAAGCTAAGATTCGACTTGGGGAAGCTGAAAATCCCGAAGACGCTGAAGCAGTTGGATTTGTCGAGGAATTTGGTTTTCGGGAAGGTGCCGTCGACGATTTCTGGACTTGATAAGTTAAATGTTAGTTACAATCATCTTTGCGGGCAGATTCCTGCGTCGAAATTCCCGGCGGACGCGTTCGTCGGAAATGACTGTTTGTGCGGCGCTCCCTTGTCGCCCTGCAAACCGTAGCCTGCAAATGCTAATTGCTCGCTACTTGTGTTGTGCTAGTGGGGGTATTGTCACCAATTAATAAAAGCATTTCATTTTCAGTTGCTTTTCAAATTTATATGTTTGAACAACAATTACTCCGTCGATAGTACGTTTTCTTTGTATTTATATTTTAGCCTTTTTTTAGAACAGTTTTTTATGTAAGCTTTAAAGTTTCTAAGATGAAAACTTAAAATCTAAAAGTAAAAAATTATCATTAAATAACTTTTTAAAAATTTTAATATTAACTGCTGTAATACAAAGAATTTATTCGATTGAAGAATAACACCATATGTAGAAAAGTAAGCATGTAATTTAACCAACTAACAATCTCTTAGTTGGTTTAAGGCAAAAGTCTCAAATTTGCTTCTAATGTTTAGTTGTGGACTCATATCTCCAGCTCTAGTTTTTTTTTTTTTGCCCAATCTCCTACTAATGTTATAAAATTGGCTCAAATTGCTCACTAACAATTAAAAGTTGCAAGTTTTGTAATTTCAGAGTGATAATGTAACATTTACAAATTTTAAGGACTTTAAGTAATTTATCATTTTTTTTAATGTCACAGTTGGCAAGGAGGCAAGTGTGGTGCGGGTGTTAAAGGTGGTTGGTGTCGGAGGCATTAGGTGTTGGAGGCAGCGGGAGTGGAAAGGGTGTTGGGTTATTTTAAAAAAATGTTAAATTACATAAAGTCCTTAAAATTTGTTAAACGTTATATTACTACATTGATATTACAAAACTTGCTACTTTTAATAGTTAATGACCAATTTAAGCCCATTTAAAACATTAGTGAGAGATTGGGCAAAAGAAAAAACTATAGTAGCAAATATGAGCCCACGTTTGAGCATTAGTGGTAAATTTGAGACTTGTCTTAGTTTAACATTAAGTCGAGTTAAATAAAAATAAACTTATTTTCATTTTTATAATTTTCTTGTTATTAATATTATTTGAAAGCCAGTAAAATATAGATATAACAATCCATTTTATAACATTTTTATAATATAACTAAATTTTTACTAAGTTTTCTTTTGTTTAGTTTGAGTAAGTAAAAAATCATAAAAAATTTAATTACATTACCAGAAATATTTTATTAAATAGATTGTTTTACCTATATGATACTTCATTAATTTTCAAATGTTATTGACTCCAGATAAAAAATTCATAAAAATAAAAAATAAATTATTTTAAATTAATCAAACTTATTGAAATTGATGCTAAAATTTGTAAGGTGTTAATACCTCCTAGGACATCCTTACAAGAGACCTATTATAATTAATACTTACTTCTAAAAATAACAATCATCATTGTTGATGAATAATGCAATTGTTGTGGGCTAATTTTGGCCCAATTGGTTCATCTTGCAATTGTGGGATGGTTTGGCTCTAAATTCGATCAATTTTTATAATTGGGGCACAGATCAAGATGAAAGTTGTAGAATATACATGAAAATGCATTTTTTTTCCATGCCAGATGAATTTTGTTTGATTTATTACTTGTTACTTCATTCGTCCCAAAATTTTTGCTCTATTTATTTTTAAAAATTAATTTATAATTTTTTATTTTCAACATTTTAATATATAAATAAAAAAAATATTTATATATAAATGATAAATCAAGGCATATATTTTCTAAATAATTTTTTTTAATTTTTTCTAACAAATAATAATATAAATAAATTTAAGTCAAAATATAAAAAGAAAAAGTCAAATGGGGCAAAAATTTTCAGACAAAGGGAGTATATTCTAAACATGAACACTTGTTCACTGTATATGAATGGTCCTAGGGTAAAGGGCTGGTTCAACCTAGTGGTGATGTAGGCTTGGGTGTGGGTTGGTTGGGCCGAGTTGGTCTGGAGTATATATATATATATTTTGGGCCTTTTCCTATGAATGGACTAACATCTCTTTCAGCCCTTATAAATTTTCTTTGTTCCATTTTGCTCCCTAACTTTTCCATTTGACAATTGGACTTGGGAGACAGTACAAGGGCAGTTGTTGGGGTTGACATGTCTGCAAGTTTGGGGACTTCAGTTACACAAAATAAAACATATAAGGCCTTTCTCCAGGTTTGGTCTGTTCTGCGTTTGTTTTGTTTAAATCCGTTTCAATCTCTGGGATATTGGTATTTTTCATTTCAACCCCTTAAATCTATCTCGTTCCATTTTGATCCTTTGTCTCCTTTTTTCTTCCCCCCTCCCCCCCAATAACTATATACTTTACCCACATTTATTTATTTTTCTCTTTTTTCCCCTTTCTTTTCTTTAATTTGTTTTTAGGTGTTTAGTTATTTTGGTTATTTTGGTGCGTAAGGTACTAGCAAAACATTTCAATCACCTTGGTATGAATTGTTATTTAGACCGCAAGTTTTGGTGGAGCAAATATTGATTCATTGGCTTTGGGGGACAAAATAATAACCGATGTAATCTAGATTTTTCCACATAGATTTGTTATTGATGATTCTAGTGGATTTCGTATGCAAATTTTGTTTAATTGCCATTTAAAACTTATACTCCATCTGTCCCAAAAGGAATGAAATATATTCCATTTTTAGATGTCCTAAAAAAAATGAAACATTTCCCAATTTAGAAAGTTTTCAATTTCTAATTTACCTTACTACCCTCATTTAGACTCTCACTACACAAAACCCAATAAAGAATATTTTTTTAATCTTCATTTATACTCCCATAGCAAAAAATCTAAAAAAGAATCTTTTCATTTTTAATCATTATTTAAATTTTTACTATATAAATACTTTAATCTCCATGTCCAAAGAAACGTTTTAATTAAAACAGGACAGATGAAGTATTTTGTGTTGTCTATATTTGTCATCAATGCTACTATAAAATAAACCACCGTAACGTGCAGCCTGATGTATTATACTTGTTACAGTGCAGACCGTAGTGGTTAGAGGTGAACATTCAATTAGCCCGGTTTGGAGTAGATCTGAATACAATGATTCGATCGATTTTTGGTTTGACAAAAAATATCCAAATTATTTGAATTATATATCAAAACTGATCTGAATCATCCGAAGTATATTTTGGTTTATTTAGTTTTTTTGTTCGGTTTCTTTTTCTACCGCTTGGACACATTGTATATGAAAAAAATAATATAAATATTAAAAAAAATCTTTCATGCCCAAAACTAAAGAATGATAAACAAGATATAGTTAAAAATTAGCAAAAAAATAACTTTATATATCTAGGTTCAATATGAATAATGATAATATTTCTTACTATTTAGTCTATTCAAATTATTTGACTTCAAGTGCATTATCAAATAACCGATCTGATAGTTGAACATAAAATTCAGTTTTGGTCCAAATTGACTAAACTAGAGAAATAACTTAACCATTTTTTTCTGAATTTAATTGGTTTTTCCAGTGCTCACCTCTAGTAGTTAACATCTATTGTGCTGGAAAAAGTATAGGGCCCATTTTGACTGAAATTAAGACGTTGAGTACTACTAACAGAGATATAGCCAAAAGCAAAATCTTAGTATTAGTCCTCCAAAGTTTTATGATTAATTGTTTTTGCCCTATATTGGGATCACATGTTGTTTTTTTTCTTCCTGATCTATGTATATAAGAAAAAAATTCTTCTGTCGAGAGACTTCCAGCGAGCCTGTTTTTCACCCTGTCTTTGTTAGTTTGCTTTTCACTGGGGTAGAGTGATTAATTTACTTTTCATTAAAGTGAAAAATGTTAAAAAATGTTTGAATGATGAAGTCTTTTTTAGTTTAATTTTCAATGCCTCTCAAGTCTAAACTGATACTTCTAAAGTGAAAAATGTTAAAAAGATCTTTTTCTTTTATTCTTTTGTTACATGATTCATTTTGTTATTCTTCATTTAGCTTAATTTTTATTACGTTCGAATATGATGTCATGTATCATGTTATAGGAAAATTATGCTGTGACTTTTTTTTTTGGCAAGTGTCATCATCTACACAATTTTTAATTTAAAATAAGTGAAACGACACTTATACGAAAAGAAGGGCTATAAGTTTTATAACTGATTTATATTTTTGTGTTGATTATAATAAAAAATGTGTTCTACGAGCAGAAACCGTCAGTGAAAATAATTTTTTGAAGTATGGTTCATGTTGATCAAGTCCAACAAGAGATGGTGATTTGTTGCTTTTAAAATTTTGGGAAAATTTATACTAGTTCATTTTTAATTTAAGTCAACTTAATTAAAAATGACTTATTTTTTTATATTTTTTTATGAAACTAATTTTATTTAGAAGCTAATATTATATAGGTGTAATAATCCATAGAAACACAATTTTTATAATAGTATTAATTTTTTTTATGAATTTTTCCTTTTTAATACATAAAAAATAACAAATTTATAAAAATTTAATAATATCATGAAATTTATTTTCAAATAGATTATTACATCTATATAATATTGACTTTTAAATGAAACTTGTTTCGAGTAAAAAATATATAAAAATAGAAATAAACAATAAGTTAACTTAAGTTAAAATGAATTGACTTTTAAATTTACAGCTAAATTTACTCAATCGATTATCAATAATAAACAAAACAAAGATAAGCAAAGTAAAAAGTGAGTTAAGAGAAATGATATATCAAGATTAGAGGGTTTTAACTCCACAAACCATAGCCTACTTCATCTCCTCAAAGTCTATTACTTATTGATAAAGAATAGTACAATTATATTTTCCTCAAAATTCATACTTAAACAATTTTTTACAAGGCCATAAGCTTAAATAATAGCACAATTGCTACATTTACAAGTAAAAATACTCTTGGCACATTTACAAGTAAAAGTAGAAATCTTCAATATTTTTATCTAATGGTGAAGATGTTGCTAAAAGTCCTTAGGACGATTTACTCCATGAATTTATACTCCTTCCGATCTACTTGAACAATCGTGAGACGTTGGAGAAGCATTGGTTTGTCATATAGGGAGAGAAAAGGTCTATGCCAGTTTATTTTGGAATATGGAAGGAAGGAAAGGAAAGGTTCTTTTGTGAGTCAAAATTATTGGATAAATTCTATTTATAGTCCCTAATCTTATCGTGTCTCTAATCTTTATTTTATTCTCTTAAAGTCCCCAATCTCCCTATTTTTGTCTCAATCGTTGTCCTTCCATCATTTTCATAGTTAACTTTAACAGAATTTTTGTGGCAAATACCAACATTAGTCTTACATTTTTTTATTCCTACTCAAATAATCCTCAAGCTAATAAATTTATCACTACAACCATCATCTACCCCTATCTTCCTCCTCCTCCTCTTCCTCTTTCTCCTCCTTTCTCCCTACATAGTTTGAGTGCGACGAGTAGGTTCAGAACCCACCATTTAAGCTTTTTACTCATAGCCCGATTCGACTCGATTTTGATTTTTTCCTTCCCATCTCAGAATTACTGTCATGGCAAGTGTCGTGGCTATGCTGGTTGGTGTCGCGGATAAGGAGACGATTCGATTTCGATTTGGGGGTGATTTCGTTTTCAATTTTGATTTGATTTAATTTTGTTTTGGCAGCAAGTGTTGTGGTTATGTTGGTTGGGGTTTTGCTCGAGGCATGGATTAGGAGGAGGCAATGGAGGAGGATTTGCATGGAGTTGGTGAGGGGCGGAGACACGAGAAGGAATGGCGAGGATAGGCATTATCATCCAAATTAAGATCAAGGGACACCGTCCATCTCTTACTGTTCATCGGCAGAACCAGAACGCGGCAATTGAGATTGAGAAACCTTGATTTGATTGATTTCTTGGTCAAAAGATATGGAAGATGGAAGCGAGTGATATGGAGTTGGCAGGTATGGCGGCGGAAGGGAGCCACAGGAGGTGGTGGGTGGTGAGGATGAAGACGACAAGATTTTAGGGGCTAAAAGATTATTGCTCGATGTCAATAGATAATCAATCTAGGCAATTGAATGTTCCTTCACATTTCATTTGATCCTTTATGGGTTTCCTTATTTTTCTTGTTTGGGATTGCTTGAATTTCGCTTGAATTTTTTTATGAAGGTGATCGAATAATTTTATGAGATTTTCTTCATGTTTGTATGCTACTAATCGGTTTGGTTTGGATTGATTTATAATTGAACGTTTTGTGTTGTTAGAGTGTTGGTCGATTTGGATTGATTTTCTAAGATTTTTTTTATGAAAATTAAAATGACGGAAAAATAACAATTGAGACAGAAATAAAAATATTAAAAACTTTAAAAGGATAAAATAAAAGTTATGAACCCGTTTAAGATGACATGATAAGATTATAAACCATAAATAAAATTTACTCCAAAATTATTTGATGGCCTATAGACTGTTTGTTATCGGATCGCACGGAGCGTAATTTTATTATTTTCCTTTATTCATTCACTGCACAGACAGAGGGGGGTCCACGGTAGGACGAACAAGAACAGTTCGCCCTTTAGGCAACACTTCAACAATCGTGAAGACATTGATTCTGGAATTGGATGCGGCAGGAAGAAGCAGGATTCAGGAGTAGCAAAGCAAAGGCAATATTCTCCCGTCTCTAGGGTCCGGCGATTTGCTACTCCACGTATGTTGATCATCTTTGTCACGTCTTATTTGTCACGACTGATTGACTCGGCATCATCTCGGGCCCACTTTTCTTTCAATTTGGCGAGAATTTCATCCTAGGTTGGCTTGCTTCATATTATTTCTGCTTTTTTTTTTTTTTAATAACGAATTGTCTCTGGGAATTCAATAATTTGCTCGCCCTTTGCTTCAAATTTGACAGTTTGTTTGGACTAATCTGATTTCGTTTTCCCCATCTTCTTTTGTAATAGCATAGCAACTCAGATTTGTCTGGTATCTACTTTTGATATGTCTTAAGTTTGCTCTAGATTTTGATTGGATTTAGAAGAGTCAAGGAGTCGGGAGGGCGAAAATGTCTTCCTGTATGGAAGTTATTTGGCTGCCGCGCCTCGTCCTGTATAGAAAGTTGGGTGAGGGTATTCTCAATTAACTCGTCTCTGTTAGTTTCTTTTACTACTGGCTCCGTTTTCCTTTTGCGTGGTTGTTTCGTCTTGTAGTTCCTAGTTACTCATTTCTAGAAGTTACTGAGTTTGGGTTCGCTTTGTCTACCCACCCTTACCTCGATTCTGGAACCCTTAACTGGACGTGTGAAGACAAATGGTTTCATGTTCTTATAGGAGGTATACGTGACTAATGAATACTTAGTGTTGATGGTGACACTGCTACCACTGTTAATGTAGTCTGTGATATTTGATCCTACCAATTCATGCCTTGTACCTTTGCTTATCTTCACGTTCTGCAGAGTTATGCTTATAGAAGTTGCCGTGCCAACTTGGTTACTGTTTGGTGACACGCTACTGCAAACAAAATATTAGACTCCTTCCTTGATCCTGTTTTGTCCTAGATTTTGTTTATTTGCATGTTATTTTCTAGAATGCACTTTAAAGGACTGAAATGTTACTGCTTCCTGTGCAGGTACATGTTTTAGTTACTTGCGTTAATCATTGTTTTGTGTCTGCGATGGCCATTATGGAAAAAGAAAGCAAAGACAGCATTTCAGAAAGTTTACCTACAGTTAATGAGGGCTCTTCTGTTCAGATTAGGGTCATGTTCTTTGCTAGAGCTCGAGACATTACTGGCTTAACAGATTTGCTGCTGGAAATTCCGTCAGGTAGTACTACCCGAGATTGCCTAACCAAGCTTACAGATAAGTTTCCTGGCTTGGAAGGGATCCGCCAGTGCATTGTTCTTGCTCTTAATGAGGAATATGCTTCTGAGTCTGCTGTCGTGAAGGACAAAGATGAGCTAGCCATTATACCTCCAATAAGTGGTGGTTAACGTTTTAGCTTTATCAGAATCCTCATGGGGGCATAAATGTTCTTGATCGTCCAGTTGTTGAGACAATAGCGGAGGGGCTGGGAAAGGCCCCTGCACAGGTGGTTCTGCATTGGGGCTTATGAGTACGACACTGTAATTCCTAAGAGTAAAACCGAGTCAGGACTTAAAGGAAAACCTTGATCTTTTTTATTAGTCGATTCCCCAGGACATGTTCTTGCAATTTTTTGAGATTAAACAATTGATGAGCTAACTAATCAACTTCATCTTCAACTTTTATGATTAATTCCTCATCCTGTTATATACTTTGGTATGGAAAGTCTCATCTTTATCTATATCCGATTTTTATTAATTTATTACAACTATTATTGCTATTGAATTCATCTAATTAGACAATGTCAACTAACAAAATTATAAATTGCTCGAAATTACATTTTAATACTTGTTTATATGCTTATTATTGCAGGAGCGGTTCGCAACTGGTGCCTTTCTTGTTCATGAAGCTTATGGCGAAATCTGAAGAAATCTGGACCTTTTGAATAAATTGACATTGTATCCATCATAATAATTGGTTTTTCTTTCCGACAACACCATTTATTGCAAAGTAGCCCTTCAGCTATCAATGGTTGTATAAATGATTCTTCCTTAGTTTAAGGAAACGAATGCAAATAGTTAAAATATCCTGTTATTGTAGCTAATTCTCTTATAGTGATACTAATAGGTGCTGAAATGGGACCTTTGTAATATGAGTTTCCATTTTCCACATATACACAAGTTCGAGCGCATCTACTTAGTGGCTAAGGCATGAGCGGCTAGGGACACCTGGTGGAAGTCGGGGGCTCGAACTTTAGTGCTGGAAATGCAACAATGAGAAAGAGATTCCTCTTCTGCAAACAAAATGGAATCTCAAAGTGAAAACTAAGCCTAGGATAAAGCAGACTTTAGTGTATCACTTGATCTTCGGAAAAGACGATGTCCCTTAGTTTCAAATATCCAGGACATGGAAGAGAGAGCATGCTGCCAAAATAGTGCACCCCTCATCTCCCCCCCCCCCCCCTCCGAGCATATTCATGCTAAGCTATAAATAGCCTACATTCCTTATAACCCAATCTACCTCAAATAACTGAAACAATATAGTCAAGTTTACAATCTAAAAAATTATGGCCAACCATTTCTTAAATTGAACACTGCATGATACACATGCATCTGCCACAGGGTTTTCCTAGTCTTTTATTATGAAGCATCATGTAGGTGTTGGTGCAATTCAAAACCAAGTCAAGTCAAAGCCCATTTAGAGACGGAAGAACTCTAAACCATGAGAAGCCCTCCAACAAATAAGAGACATAGAGCTAAAGAGATAAAACAACTTGATAAAACCATCCACAGTCAATCACACATATCGACAAAGTAATTAATACAATTGATCCAGAATAGGCCTAGGGGACCAACTATGGTATGTAGAATATCCATCTAAGGACATGGATAACACCCAAACATTAGTTTAAATGGTGTTCTCTTAACAGGAGTCCAACATGCCTCTTATTCAAAATCCTTCCAGAGCACAATCCTATGCCCAGGTCCCGACTCCCAACATGACTCTAAAACCGGACTTAAAAGAAAGGGGTAAAAGAAATGGAAGACAAGAGCTAAAGAGAAAGCACTTTATATCATCACCATGCAATTTTTTAAGGACAAATAATCTCCATAATGGTAGCCCCAAAATCCCACTAAGGAAATAGTTTCAACAATACTCATCATGCTGTAAATCCAAACCAGAAATCAGCATTTCAACAATGGTAGGAACTTTAACTGATTACTATCAGTTGAAGTTGGTTCAACATGCTTATCCATGTCTCTGTTTGATTAGAGGACAAGAAAACTGATAACATCATTATAAGCTTTGCACAATTGAGCACTTGAATTAGAATAATCCATAAACCGGCAAGTTCTCTCAAAGGAACCAGTTTAAACTGTTAAATGATAATTGGTTGTGTTGGGACACCTAAAGAATTTGTCACTTCATAACTGATAGCTCTAATCATGATAAACACATGAACAACAGTTTTGCTGAACGACTATGCCTTCAACTCTTGCAGGGTCATATTCAGTAGTTTTTATGGTTCTAACTCCTTATTTAGCAGACTTCGAGCTAATAATTGATTATTCTGCCAGAGAAAAATATTAGCATTCATGAGCAGCTTTATCAAGTGCAGTCACTGCTGGAGCAGCAGCATCAGGCCAGGGAAAGGACTTGCCGTCTTGAAAACAGAAAGGAAATAATGGGAATAAATACTTAAATGCAGTTGAAAGCACCAGAACACAACAAGGTACTCAGAAATGTCTCTAATTAAACAGCAAAAGTAGGTGCCATGAAAACACTACTACATTGGAAGGCTTCTATTGAGATTCTTTTGCAGGCTTGTCTGTCAAATTGATTCAGATTGACAAGATGTTTCTTGGAGGGGCTTCATGAAATGGGGTATATACGGATATGCTATTTGCACTGTTTTTTTTTTCCCTTTTGTTTCGCCCCCTTCTTGAATGATATCTCAATCACAATCCTGGAAATGCTATTTAATGTACCTGACGTTAAATGGTATGATCTGGTGCACTTTGTTGTGTGATGAATGAATTAAAAATATTAGATGTTCAGTCTTTTGGTTTTAGATATTATCTGATGCATTTTGTTGTGGAATTGTTTACTTACCCAGATTAGTGAGCCATAGCTTGTAAATTCTTTACCAGATGACTAACTGTTGGTTAAGGCTTTATTTGATATTACCGTTGAATAAATTATTTAAAATTCTAACACTAATTATAAAAGCTATTCCCAAACGGGCCCTTAAGATCAGCAAAATACGGGCAAGTCATTGCGACAATTGGGCAAACATCCATCATCGTAATTTCCTATATTAGCATCTTCGGATGTAGGGTTTGGCCATTTGGGGTTAGTTGGGAGATGAAAGATGGAATATGTTCCAGCAACTTTGTAGTTCTAATTGCATATATAATTGAGTTTGATTAATTAGCGCTTGTTTATCAGAATAAAAATGACAATTATTTATACCAGGTCATTGGGTGCCACACTGAGCATCCGATCCTTGCATACCCTCACAAGTTATTCCGAGTAGGCGCCTTGACAGCTGTAACTCTTATCCTTCCGCCATAGAAGAATATATCTCTATATTTCTTAAGCCACATACCAAAGAAACTAGCAAACGGGTGAAGGAAGAAACACAATCACTGACTGGGTTCAGGTTTTGGTCTGAACCTATGAGTGACTACAAGAACAAGGGCCCGCATCAAGCACCTAGACCTGGGGCTCCTCCACAGCTTTATGGAAGCTCGGCTGGTTATCGTGGCCCGGCTCCTCCGCAACAAAATCTTCTTGGAAGCAATGACTTTCCACGAAGTTATCCTGCTGCAGGTTCGTACGTTCACCAGCCAGAGCAGCCTCCAAACAGGGTACAGGGGCATGTAGAAGGATATTTAGGTTCCTACCATCAGTCGCAGCCACCTCAATCTGCTGCTCCTCTTCCACTACCGTATGGAAGTTCACATCAACATAACCATGTGCATCAGCCTGGAAACAATTCATCAACACAGGGTCATGGAAGTTCTAATACCTACAGGCAAGGGCAGCCACCAGTACTCGGTGCACCTCAAGTGCAAGACCATCTCCTATATGAAGAAGCAAATCTGCCAGAGAAAGCTTCATCAGCACGGAGTCATCAAAGTTCCAATAATTATCTACAACGGCAGCCACCAGTACTTGGTGTTCCTCTAGTGCAAGGGCATCTCAATAGAGCATCGGAAGGATGGGATTCACAAGGACACATAACCCCTTACAAAGAGCAGCAGCCTTCAACGTCTGCCAGTTCTCAGCCTCCACCTCAAACGTATCCTAGTCCTGGCTGCGACGGTGAAGATGAAAATCCCCCAGTAGCATATCCAGTTAATTATGACCACCAACCAGTTGTAAGAACAAACCCCAACATCAACGCTGCTTCCTCCACACCCCCAAGTCGGCAGCCTCAATTTACTCCGCCAACACCGACACCTCCACCACCACCACCTAATGCTTTTCCGCCACCAACGCAAGTACCTCCACCAAAGCCACCCCAACAGCATGCTCGCCTTCTGCCGACCCCACCAGATGGCTACCCAACAGGTTCAACTCAACCCAGTCCCAAGCCAGACAAACCTAGCTGTTGCTGCACCATATTATAGATATGAATGAATACAGCTGACCACTGTCCGCCCTCCTCCCATTCTCTTTTTGTGTGTGTGTGTGTGTGTGTGTTGCTGTTCTCTACCCTTTTTTTTTATACAGTGTTCCTTTGTTTTTTCTGTAAGTAGCCTCTCGCAAGCCCCTCGTTCTCACAAACTTCCCTCTAAACAAAACATCCTCCGTTTGACGTGCAATCGAATTTAAAATCTCCGCCGTGATCCGTGATTGAAAACCCGTAACCAGTAGCTGCTGTTTACATGTGACCATGAAGCTGATGAGGTGGGCATGAAGTTGTTGGAGTGGATTAGAATCAACAAACTAGTTGTTTTTGTTGTTCTTATCAATAACGAGGAAGTTAGAAACAGCCTAAATATAATTGGTTGTTATTAGGAGATTTTTAGCAAAGTTATTGCTACTTTTTAGCTTTGGTAGTTAGTTTTCCACATGCATAAATTAAAACCTTATTATTCAATAAAATGTGTCTCATTCTAGCTAGTCTTTTTTCTTTTTTTTATTCTTTACATGCATACCTTGCAAAAATTAACAAAGTGGTATCATAGCCCGTTTGATCTTGAGAGATCTATAAACTTACCCATACATCTCCCTTACAATAGAACAAAGTCTTGTAACCATGAATTCAAAACCATCATTCACTCTACTAGTACCACCAGTATATGATAGAACAAATTATCAAATTTGGACTTTTTGTCTACAAGCCTATTTTGAGGCCACTGATTTGTGGGAAGCTATTGAAGAGGATTACAAAATTCCTCTACTACTAGACAATCCAACTCTTGCACAGATCAAGAGTTACAAAGAGAATAAGCAAAGAAAACCAAAAGCAAAAGCAATCTTGTTTGTAGTTGTCTCTTTCACCATTTTCACTAGAATAATGATGTTGAAAACAAGTAAGGAAATCGAGGATTTTCTGAAGTAGGAATATGAAAGAAATGAAATGGTCAAAGGAATGCAAGTGCTCAATTTGATGGGGGAATTCAAGATGCAGAGGATGATAGACTAAAAAATAATCAAGGACTACTCTAACAAGCTACTTGGTATTGTTTGTAGTGTAAAGCTTCTTGGTACCAAATTTGACGATTCTAGAATAGTTCAAAAAATTTTAGTTACAATCCTTGAAAGATTTGAAGATACAATTTCATCTATGGAAAATTTAAAGGATCTATCCAAGATTATTTTGGTAGAATCATTGAATGCATTAAAGGCACAAGAATAAATGAGGCTTATAAGGCAAAAAGGATTTGTGGAAGGTGCTTTTCAAGTGAAACCACCAAACAAAAATGGTGAAAAAATAAAAAGAATAAGCAAAGTAATAGTCATAATGCTCAAACTTTTCCACCATGTCTCTACTGCAAGAAAATCAATCATCTACAGAACAAAATGTTGGTGGAAGCCAGATGCAAAATGATATAAGTGTGGTTAGTTACGATACATGGAGAGGATATGTAAGTCTCATTAACATGTGGGAGAAGCTAAACAACCTAAGAATCAACCTCAGGAGAAGGAGTTGTTCGCAGTATCATGCCCAGCCACCTATAACTCAATTAAAAGTTGACTTATTAATAGTGGCTGCACAAGTCACATGAGTTATGATCAAGAACTTTTCAAAGAAATTAATAAGAGTTTTGTCTCTAAAGTTAGAACTGAAAATAAAGATTACGTTGAAGTGAAAAGAAAAAGGACAATCTTAACTAATGGTGCAAGTATCAGTTGCAGGAAAAACTTGGGAAGATGACAGATCTTGAGGCTTAAATGGTGAAACAGCAGTTACAACTTTGGGTCACAATTGCTTTTACCTTTCGTTTAAGTGTTTGCTCAGTCATTTGCTAGCGTCCACCTAGTCTATTTTGGTTCTAATATGGCCAAATAATAGCATAATCTGATTGGGCTCTTAACTAGACCTTTTGAGCCATAAAGGATTGCTTGATGGTGTCAAACGATTCTTCTAGATCATGGCACAGTTGATGAGAGTCTGAAACAACGGAGCTTTTTACAATACCCACCCCCGAAAAGGGGGTACGCATGCCCCCCAAATCTTAGACGTTGATCTTGGTTTGGGAGATAAAAGAGAAACGGGCTGACTGGGGTAAGAGGTGAGGGAGGGAAAAGAAAAAAAATGAATTTTTTTTTAAATGTAATAAATATTTCTAAAAAGTAAAAAAAAATAATAAATAAATTTTTATTAAAAAGCGATTAAATGTTAAAAAAAAAGTGATAAATGTTAAAAAATTGGTAAATATTTTTAAAAAGCTATTAAAAACCGAAAAAGTGATAAATAATTCTAAAATGCAATAAATAATTAAAAAAAAAGATTAAATAAAAAAGCGAACAAAATTAAAAAAGTGAAATATTTTTTTTTAAAAAAAACGATTAAACTAAAAAAATAAAATAAATATAAAAAAATTGATTAAATACAAAAAAATTAAATAAATTTTCTCAAGTGACATATTAAATACAAAAAAAGCAAATTTCGCTTTGTTTCTAATTTTATTCACTTTTTTTATTTTTAATCACTTTTTAAATTTTCAATCACTTTTTTTTAATGTTTTATCACTTTTTTTTGTTTTCGAAATGCTTTTTTTACTTTTTTATCGTTTTTTCTTATTTTTTTCATATTTAATAACATTTTTTATATTTGATCGCTTTTCAATTTTTTTTTCACTTTCCCATTTACTAATCACTATGTTTTCTAATCGTAATCACTTTTTTTTAAACTATTTTTTTTATTTTTAATTGCTTTTTCTTATTTTTAATAGCTTTTTTATTATTTTATCACTTTTTTTTAGGGTTGTTATTTAACCACTTTTTTTAGTTTTAATTGCTTGTTATTTATTTAATTGATTTTCTAAAAAAATGTTTGCTTTTTTTAGTTTTTGTATCGCTTTTTTTTATTTAATCAAAATTTTAAATTATTTATTGCATTTTAAAATTATTTATCACTTTTTCAGTTTTTATTTGCCTTTTAAAAATATTTACCAATTTTTTTAACATTTATCACATTTTCTTTATTTTATCACTTTTTTATACATTTAATCGCTTTTTTTAAAAGTTTATCGCTTTTTTTTATAGATTTAATCGCTTTTTCTTACATTTTATCGCTAAAGTTACCTTTGTTGTGACCGGGTCACATTAAATGTAACCTAAAAATGTTACCGGGTCACCTCGAAGGTACCTTCGATGTGACCGGGTCACCTCGAAGGTACCTTCGATGTGACCGGGTCACATCAAAGATACCTTCGTTATGACCGGGTAACTTTGAAGGTAATTTAAAAATGTGACCGGGTGACGTTGAAGGTATCTTCGCTGTGACCAGGTCACTTTGAAGGCCACCTTCAAAGTTACCCGCGGTCACAACGAAGGTAACCTAAGAATGTAAACGGGTCACATTGAAGGTAACTTCAAAGTTACCCGGTCACAACGAAGGTACCTTTGATGTAACCCGGTCACATTTTAGGTTACCTTCAAAGTAACGCGGTCACAATGAAGGTACCTTCGAGGTGACCCAGTCACATTTTTAGGTTACCTTCAATTTGACCCGGTCACAATAAAGGTACCTTTGAGGTAACCTGGTCATATTTTTAGGTTACCTTCAAAGTTACCCGATTACATTTAAGGTACCTTCGAGGTGACCCGGTCATATTTTGAGGTTACCTTGAATGTAACCCGGTCACAATAAAGGTACCTTTAAGGTAACCCGGTCATATTTTTAGGTTACCTTCAAAGTGACCCGGTTACATTGAAGGTACCTTTGTTATGATCGGGTTACTTTAAAGGTAACCTAAAAATGTGACCAGGTCACCTCGAAGGTACCTTCCTTGTGACTGGGTTATTTTAAAGGTAGCCTAAAAATATGACCGGGTCACATCAAAGGTACCTTCGTTGTGACCGAGCCACGTTGAAGGTAACCTAAAAATGTGACCGGGTTACCTTTGTTGTGACCGGGTTAATTTGAAGGTAACTTCGTTGTGATGAATGTATAAAAAAGCGATTAAAAGTAAGAAAAAACAATAAAATAAAAAAAAACCGATAAAATATATAAAAAGTGATAAATGTAAAAAAATTAGTAAATATTTTTAAAAAGCTATTAAAAACCGAAAAAAGTGATAAATAATTTTAAAAAATGATTAACTTAAAAAAAAAGGTAAAAAACAAAAAAAACTGAAATTTTGTTTAAAAAGTGATTAAATAAAAGAAAAAGCGATTAAAACTAAAAAAAATGACAATTTTTTCAAAAAAGCAATTACATATACGTGAAAGGCGATTGAAACGCAAAAAAAGTGACTTTTTTTAAAAAAGTGATTAATATATATAAAAAAGTGATAATACATATATATATATATATATATATAAGTTATAAATGTTAGAAAAGCGATAAAAAACTAAAAGAAAGTGAAATGTTGTCTAAAAGTGATTAAATAAAGGAAAAAGTGATTAAAACAAAAAAAAGCGACAATTTTTTTAAAAAGCGATTACATATATGTAAAAGGCGATTGAAACTCAAAAAAAACGACAATTTTTTTTCAAAAAAGTGATTAAATATATTTAAACAGTGATTAAATATAAAAAAAGTGATAATACATATATATAAATGATAATGCATATATATAAGTGATAAATGGAAGTATTAAAATTAATGAAGGAATTTTATAGGGTTTATCCTTTTTAAATAATTTTGATGATACGGTGCGTTTCGTTTTTTTTCTCTTTTAGTTTCACGGTCCAAAGACTCCAAACTCCAGAGCTCCCTTGAATCGCGAATCTAGGAGACCAGGAGTACGGTGTACGCCGACTTAAAGGCGAGGCAGTCGCCGATTGAGATTTACGAGGAAGAAGGCAACCGAACCGCTAGCGTCCGCCGGCTGACCACCCCCACTTGGCGTCTTCGAGACTTAGACTCTTCAGTCTCCGCTCTTCAGACTCCAGGCAATCAGGCTGAAATGGAGGGAGATGACCAATCAAATGAGTCACATGGTAGGAAAGCTTCAAATAGGCATTCTTTGAAGCGAAAAAATGCCTATAACAGATTCATGTAAGTTTTGTTGTATATTATGTGAACTTTGGTATGACCATTTAATGGATATGGTAGTGATTGAAAATATTTCCATTATTTTAATGCAGTAGCAGGGAAAGGGCAAGATTTGAGGAAACTCATGGCCGTCCGATGACGCGAGATGTAAGTCTAAAGATTATACAGAATCTTTCATATTGGGTAAGTACTGTTTGAATATGGATAAGGAGATGCATTTTGATAAATTGTAGGAGTGGACGGATATGAGTAAGCGATGGAAATCTGAAGCTGAGGAGCAGAGGGAAAGATTGGCCGAATCTAAATATAGTATTAAGGCCACTGTGGTAGAAGATGGTTGCTGGAATATATCATGTCGGCCTAGGTGCTTTAGTAAGCATGTTAAAGGGTTGAGTGAAGAGCAGAAAAGACTGGCTTATGAAACTGGACTGGGGAGCTTATTAGAGAACCAAGTATGGAACTTGAAGACTGATCTCATTTGTTGGCTTGTGCGATCATATGATTTGGGAAGCATGACCCTGTGTGTTCATGGTAAGAAATTGCACATTACTGCAGCTGATGTAACGACTATTATGGGAGTATCTGATGGATCGACAAAATTTGATCTAAAGAAGAAATCAACTTTGGTGCATAAATATTGTAAGTATGTGAGTCAGCACTGGGTGATGTATGAGAACGGAATCTCTGAAAAGTTGACAGGATCCAGTGGTGTTGAATTCAAACGGTTGTACATACTTCTAACCTTGGCCACAGTATTATGTCCATCTAGTCGAAAATATCTTGGATCACAGTTTGTTAATTGTGTTGAAAATGAAGAGTCATTCAATGATGGGGAGTGGGGGACACTTATTTTTCAGCAGCTTGTGCTTGGTATGAAAAAATGTTGCAGGATGGTGTGCAATGTCTTGGTGGGTGTGCATTATTTTTACAGGTAAGTCACTTTGATCACATTAGGTACTGAAAACATATATATTATTAGTCAATTTCATAATAAAGTTATGTAATGTACAGTAAGCGAAGATAAGAGGATCTATTTATGCTTGCAATGATTCATGAGGAATAACGTTTAGGGTAGTGGTCACATAAATACATTTAGACTTGTGTTGGGGGGGGATGAAGTAAAACTGAAATATTTGCCCTATATTCTTTGTTGTAATATCATTTCTCCTTCAATTTTAGATATTGTGTTGCTGGAATGCATTTGTTTGAAGGGCTGTGATTTAAAGAAATTTTTTTTTATTTATGTGATATTTTTGTCCTTACGATGACTGAAGTCAATTGTTGGTGACTTGTGCGGTCAAAAAATTTGTTGCTAAAATGATCTGGGTTAACATACAGTTTATATCGAATGCAACTTGTTTATTACTTATCCTTTTTGTTTTCGAGTATGAAACGTGTTATGTCTGAGAAGACAATTACATCCAATTGTTGATGTTAGAAACCAAAAATTGATGTTATATGCCCTTTATTGTTTAACTTGAGACTTCCATACTATTTGACCATTGATGTTTTAGGTTTTCTACATGAATCATGTATTACTTGGAGGACAAATGGTGGATGTAAGCATTCTTCCCATAGCTTATTTCACAGATAGCAAGATGAAAGAAATTTGCAGTGGCCGTGTATCAAATGAAGTTGATGAGGTTAGATAGTAGTAAAATGTGAAAATATTTTCTTTTGTTATATATTGTTCCATGGTCTGAAAAGGGGCGTTTCTTTTAATAATCGGCTATTTCCGTAAGTATATGGCAATGAAGGAAATGTAACGTTACAGCATGAAAAACTTCAGTCATTGAAAGGAGAGCACAGACATAAAGATGCGGAAGGTACTCACGGTGTAAGAAATGAGTACAATAGTGATAGTAAAGAGTCAGATAGTCAATCTAAGGATAAAGGGACTTCACCAGTTTCAAGTGAGCAATTCGATAAGCTGGTAGCAGTTGTTGGTGCGTTGTGTACAAAAGTGTCAGATTTAGCATCAACAGTTGAAGATATTAAAGCAGAACAAGAGTGGCAACGCCAGTAACTCACGGAAATTAATGGAAAGGTTGTGATATTGATTGAGGCGTTGAAGAGTAAGCGGGTGAAGGACACTCCTCAACCACAGAAGATGCGGAGGGAGGATACTCATGCGTCAAATGCACCGTATGTTCCGACAATGTTCTGCACCCCTCAACCAGTCTCTATAGCCACTGAAAAAAATGTACCAGTTGAGAGTGATGGAGTAGATGATGCAGGTGGGCAGTTTGATTTTCTTAATGAATGGGGTGATGACAAGCATATGAACAGATCACCAGTTGAGAAGGATGATCAACCACCTGAAAAGGAGGTGATCTCACCAAGTCAAGGCAAAGGTTTACAGGGTAAGGGACATGTAGATGTAGAAATTTACATTTCCTCAAACCCGATGTCACAGTTATTGATCTATTTTCCGAGTCTTAACAAACTGTTCAGGTAAAGGTGCTGTATGTGTCCTGGGTACCTTCACCCGTAGGATCTGTTAGTTTAAACAATAATTTCCTTTTGAGTTAAATTTTGTAATTGTGATTCCATGTTTCAGAGGATGCATGTGAAACGGAAGGGTGTTGATCCAATAATGGAAGACCGGCGTTAACGAATTCCTTTGTTGTCGAAGCTACAGACCTCACCATTCATTGTATATACGAAGTCTAAGAGAGGGGTGAAATGTCACCGGTTTGTTGCTGGACCCTATGGTATTCGCTATCCTCTTTCTCAACGTGAACTCCAAGTGCTTATGTATGTGTTTGGTGCATCAAACAATGAGTGGTACGTGTACATTTCTCAAATCTCATATTTCTTTAATCGATGTGTGTAATAATCTAAAATTAATTCATTTCGATAGTGAGGTTCTTGTTCATCCAGGTGGCCCTTATCAGATATGTCGTACTGAGATGCTAACATTGAACCCTGGTCAGTGGGTGATGAATGTTATTATCAATGTGCGCGCCGTAATCCTTACTCTTAGAGCTCGTGCAAAATCATCTTCTGTCAGAAATTGGTGGCTACCCATTGACTTCACTGTATGTTGGGTTAGGTTTTTTACATTTTACTGTTATATGTCAATACGAACGTGTTGCAGTTTTTTTAAATTTTACTATTGCCTATGTATATGACACGGTTTGTGTTTTTTGTGTGTTTGTTTATGTCTGAGTCTACCTATTTCGGTCTGTAGTCTACGGACATGTTGTTTCAGTTCTGTGCCAGTTCCTAACATGCCTAAAATGGGTTTCCACCAGTTTTTGGCAATGCGGTCACGCGATGATTTGCTTCACTGGGTTAAAAAGCATCACGTGGAGGAGCTGTTGTTTGGTGACATATCAAACTGTGATAAGGTGTGTATCAAAATTTTTGCATATTGCAATGCAGAATAATTTTACAAGGTTATTTAGTCCAGTTACTGTAAGCTTAACGCTAGAATTGGATTAGATATTTTTACCCATTCATGAAGAGGGGCACTTTTATTTGCTGGTTCTGGATACGACGCTAATGACAATTTCAGCATGGGACACCCTTGGTAAAGGGAGAAGTCTTGAGTCATATATGCTTTCCATGGAATTACAAGTACGTTCTAATCCTAGTTGGATGACTACTTATTTCTACTTGTTATTGCCATTTTGATTGCGTATTAATTCATGCTTCAATGAATTTACATTACAACCTCATTTTTCTGTAGTGTGCAGCACTTGATGTTGTCCTTAAGCCTGACAATTTTAACTTTACTGACTTCAAAAAAGTGAAACGTGAGCCGTTCCCAAAGCAGCCAAATGGTTTTGACTGTGGGATGTTTGTTTGCTACTTCATGGAAAATCTCACTAAAGTGACAATGCGGCCACATACAGCGGTATTGATGCCGACTTTCTCTCACATTTATTTCAATGTACTTGTATGTTGTTTTTTTCCCTAAAACATAGCATTCACTTTGTTTACAAGTGGGACTCGGATGAGGAAAGGTGACGACTCCTCCTGGATCTAATTTTGTGTGAAGAAAACCAGTTGAGTACAGTGGTGGAAGAACGTGCAAAGGTCTGGTTTGAGGCGGAGCAAGAACAAGTCCCTAATATTGATGTCAGAAAGGATCTTATTCTCTCTATGGATGACGTGGGTACGGATACGAAGATAACTGCTACTCCAACAAGAGGTGCAAAGCAGAATAGGTAGTGAAGAGCAGTTGGATATACAGGTTTTGGTGTTTGAATAGGAAGGAGTTTTTTTTTTTGTGTACACATGAATTTTGTTTAGCGGTCGTATATATTGCCATAGTCAGATTGTAGGCCGCCGGTTAGTGTCTGTGTTACTGTTAACGGGTGTACACGTAGGTTGACCGACCAGACTTGTACATAAACTCATTTTGCAATGAAAATATTGTTTGAAGGAAGCAATGAAAAGATATGGAGCAGGTCTTGAACCAGAAAGAAACCAATTCATCTGTGAAATTACAAATGCTCACTTTTTTGAATGGATTGTGTAGTTGTTACTATCAAATTTGAAGAAAGTTGGTTAAGTTTGTGCACTCTTGCATTACTAATGGTACAATAAGAAACCTAATACGCAAAGGATAATTAAGCAGGAAAGTGTATAGGCATTTCGCTCAGTCAAAACCAATTGAGAGTAATGGTTAAAATGTGGATTTGAAAATGAACCAAATTTGGATAGATTGCATTATATTATAAAATAATGGGGCATTCAAGTATGAATCACTTTTAAATGCAGCAAGCCAAATCTTTGAAATATTTATGGCATTTTATACGTTTGGTATCAATTTTATGTTGTTAATTGCAATATAAAATTTTTTCCTATTTTTTAAACATTCATCAATTTTTTTATTTATATTTAATCAATTTTTTTTATTTTATTCACTTTTTATTAATTTTAAGCATTTTATTATTTTTTATCGCTTTTTTAAATTGTGAATCGCTTTTTTTAATTATTTATCACTTTTTTTGTTTTCCAAACGTTTTTTTTTCTTTTTTTTTCACTTTTTTTATTTTTTCATATTTAATAACATTTTATATATTTCATTGCTTTTCAAATTTTTTTTTGAACTTTCCCAATTAGTAATCGCGATGCTTTCTAATCTTAATCACTTTTTTTAAAACCATTTTTTTATTTTTAATCATTTTTTCTTATTTTTAATAGTTTTTTTTATTATTTTATCACTTTTTTAAGGGTTATCGCTTTTTATTTTTTTCACACGCTTTTTTGTTTTTTTAATCGCTTTCCTTTCTGTTTGTAGACCATAAATAATAAACTCTTCACTCACGCCTCCGTCTACAATTTTTTTTCTTCTATCCTAAATTAAACTCACTGACCCTTGAGATAATATATTGTAAGCCTTCATTTCATTCACATTTTTAGTATATGAACAGCCGTATATATTATAACCCTCCAACCTTGTCATGTTGTCTTTTCAAGTTAAAACAAACAGGCATATTACACATAATTTCAGATTCAGACATTGATTCCTTTCCAAGTGCGTTTAATAGATTGGTACATATACAAAATGTCCAAAAATTAGACCAATTATGACATAATTTGACCTACATGTTTTTTTCAGTTCATAACGGTTATAATGTACCCACCTCAAATGCAAAAACTTCATACAAAATGTCTGTATGCTTCGACAGTGACTTGTCTCCAACATCTTACTTAATTATTACTTTAGCTCGCTTGATGAGTGCATTCCCCTAACGCAGGGAGACAGGCAATTATGGCCATTAATTGTCACTAAACATGTGGCTGGACTGAGGTAGGGTATGATTCAAATGGCCATGATGAAACAGCGGTTGTGTTTGTAGCAAACACTGAAATCGAAAGGCCAAGTATTTCCAACAGTTCCTTAAATGGCCATGCGGATGACGATGAAAAATCCGGGGCTGTAGGCACCTTAGTCTTCGGTGACATAAAGCTATCCAGTGCATAACCCAAACCACTCATAGAATTTGCATATGGCTTCAATGGACATGAACGACTTGTATGGCCACTCTTCCCGCACATTCTACATTTCCTTGCCCCAGGTGCTTTCTTGGTCGACGTTACCTCAACTTTTTTACCTCTCACTCTCACAGGATCACGTACAACATTTGGATGGACTGGGTGTGCAGCACTCTAATTATTGTCTTGTTTTTCTCGGGCTTGGAACAACTCCGCAGCTTTCAATGTTAACCGCCCAATCTCCTCCTTCAATTCTGTGTACCCTTCATCGTTACACCGAGATGCAAAATATGTTAACTTCTGGCATATATTCCCAATTTGTGCACGCCTCACAGCAAATGCCGCTTCCATTGGATCGGGACTCACTCGTGCAATGTATGATGGCTCATGCTTAGCACTTTTCGTCCACCTTTTGAGTATCAACTTATCTGGAATTTTCATCAGATTCTCAACCTTCATCACAGAGAACATATGGCTACAGGGGAGGCCTGCATTGAACCAGCCAAAAAGCAAATATTAAACCATACTATTCAATTGAATCAGTAGTACACACACCAGAAACCATAGTACCCAGGAATATTTTCCTCAAGTAATGATTAAAAAGAAATTGAAAAAGTGTCCATGCCTTCTACGTTGAGTTTACCAGTGTAGGTTAGTAACGTGCATGTGCAATGCATGATACTGTGGTCACCATTGAAATGCACCATGTAAGTTTTTGTGGGCGACGCATATTTCGAGACGACATATCGATTTTTCTCAGTCAGAGTATCATATCGAACAGCATTGTACAGGTGCTCATCATGAATTTGTTCCCGAAGACAAACCAAGACATTCAGCGTGTACATATCACCTGCATGTTTCTCTAAGAATTTTAGGTGTGTTAGCATTTGTGGTTCCGTGTGTGTACTGTTGAAGTTCTGATGCAGTTCTGCCTCACGTATACGATCAATGGCAACATCCACTCTGCGCACAAAGTCATACAACTTCATTTGGCTGCCCAGGAATCGTTTCTGAAAGGAGTGCATGCCCTCTGCCCTCTGTGTACTTGTCATACCCGCGAAGAAATTGCTTTTCAGGTGCGCAATGGCCCATGACTTGCGATTATCCCATGTCTCACGCACCCACTGATTCTCCTGTAGTCCAAACTTTTCCACTGCTTCTTCCCATTTAGCTGCTAACTCATTAAGGTTTTTAACATGTAACATCATGTGTGTAAATACACCCGCAAAATGTTCTGCCTTTTTCACATTGGTCTTACAATTTCTCATTAGGTGCCATGAACAAATTTTATGTGTGGCACCTGGGAAGACAGACTCAATAGTTTTTTTCATGCCTGGGGCTGCATCTGTTATGACTGATTTGGGCAACTTGCCATACATACACTCTGTAAAACAGCTTAATAACCATCTATAGCATTCTTCAGACTCATTAGTTACAAGGGCACAACCAAATATGCAAGTCATATAATGGTTGTTCACCCCCAATATGACGACATATGGGAACCTATATCCATTACTGTTGTACATAGCATCTATACATATGACATCACCGAAGATTGAATAATCCATTCGCATCCCACCATTGGCCCAAAACATACCCCAAAGTGTATTTGAGTTATTCACGGCATAACGACAATAAAACTCAGGGTCACATTGTGCAGTCTTCGTCAAATGTGCTATAGCTCTCTCCGAATCTGTTGCCAACTCATCCGCTTTAGTATCAGAGTCCACCCAATTGTAAAGATCTTTTCGAAGGAAACCGACATTACTGTATCCTCCATTTACAAGAACCATGAAATCCATTATGCGGGTTGTCCCAACACCTGCCCTCCTCATAGGTTCAGCTTGCTCTTTTGCAGAATCAACCACACATCTATGAGACCGTATAAAATGGACGTCACTTTGGGAAGCTAGCTTTGTGGTTATGAATATGCTGGAATTCACCGACTTGGTACATATTCAATTTTGCCTTCATATGTACCCGAAACGCAGCACGACACCCACACCTTGAAATGCGTTGAGGCTCCCTTTTCCGTTTCTCAGGAGTCAGCTGAAGCTTCATATGACCCTCTTTTGAACAAACCCACCTTCTTCGTTGTATTACATTTAACTTTGCATTTCTCCTTATATCATCTCTTCTCACACCAAATCCCATAACATACGCATATTTACGATAAAATTTTTCCGTCTCATCAATTGTCTGAAATTGTACTGTTTTGAAGTTGCGAAACACCCACTCAGTTACAGGTTTTTTAATATTCATCACTATCTCAGACCAATCATACTCTAGATCGATCTCAACACCTGTTAATGTACTGTCTGCTTTCTCACACAAAATAGCATCTCTATTCTCACTCAGCCTAATGTGGACTGCGTTCTGGCTGTCCATTTTAACCTACCCAATTCGACAAAGGGATGGGAAATGCCAATTTCCTACAACAATACAACAAACATTGAAACCCATATGAAAAAGATGACACAGTAATAGACGACCAGTACATTGATTTCTTCTAATAGAACGATTGCTATAGTTGATGTGTACTGAGAGAAATAAAAGACATTTCCACCAACTAAAACCCTTCCCCTGAAATGGAAAACGTAAACAAGAATGTACCTTCATGTTGTACGCAGTAAGGAATGCGGATCAGAGCCTTTGCACCCTACTGAACACAGCAATGCCCAATCATTTATGCTCCTGTGCTTCTACGTTTTGTGCTCTGTTTTTCGTCACAAGCAATTTCCTTGGAAATGGGGTTCAAAGAAAACAATTTCCAATGCATAACAACGAAATTGTGTTACATCATATTTCAATGCACCACGTAATTTTTTGATTATTAGTAATATCTTCAAAATATCGAAATTAGTTTTCAGTAACTTGAAATACATAAGTGTTATCTTTTAGGGTAAATATATTTTATTTAATTTATTTTTATTTTCATAACTAATTTTTACCATATCAAATAAATCAAAATATTCTACAATTGATCAACCGAACATAATATAAATAATATTGTATTTAACCAAATCAGTAATTTTTATCATTATATGATTAATTATGTACATTTATTTGCGAAATGGTAATTTCTCCTTTTCAAAGCTGATAGCCTACCCAATGAAAAAATAAATAAGTTATACTTATTTATTTTAATAAAATCCAAAATCATTTCCTAAATTAATTTAATATAACTGAATTTATTTTACTACACTTAATAGTTTATGGATCAATGTTGTAATTGTAACATTAACCTGCCAATATTATTAAACTTACTAAATATAAAAATAAACCATGAACTGGAAAAATTTAACTTTACCCCTAAACCCAACTCTGAGAGTAAAATGGGGAAAGGGAAAAATAAATCAAATTTTTTTTATGAGGAAAAAATATATTTTTACTAATTTTTTTCCTTTTGGGAAAGAGTTTGAAAAATTTTTAAAAAAAATTAAACGATCATGAAAACAAATATTGGACATAAAACACTGCTCCATTTTATTTAAAATAAAACAAGAGTTAGTGGGTTTTTAATGCATTCGATACGCGTGAACTTTGGCCTAAGTTGAAGGGGTTAACCCAGTTTTCTTCTAACTGATTATTTACAAAAAAATAAATATCAATTTACTGTAATTTTAAACTGAAACAATTCCAAAAATCTATATACATTTTCTTTGAAAATAAAATATTTTTTTATTACTTTCTATCATCTTAATTTATTTTACTTAACACTTTAAAAAAAATTACTTTCTATAACCCTAAATCTCATACCCTACACCTACTCACAAAACCATAAAACCAAAACATAATAAGTAGGAAAAAGATGATTTCAGTTCAAAATTAATGATAACAGTAAAAATCAGACGCTAACATGTAAAGAAAGGCAATATTGGTAATTGAAATGCGAGAATATGTTGATAAAACTATTTTTTTGTATACAAATACATATTAATGGAAACAAGAGGAAAGTAATAATAAGTATATCATACTTCAGTCTATATAAACATGCAGAGGAATAACATTTTAGCATCCACGATACATCGATGTAATGAAAGATAGTTAAAAACACGTGCATATTTTCTTTAAAGAAAATTCAAAACTATCCTAGTTCTAACGACATTTACTTTCTCCTTCCCCTCTTAGATGCAGGCCTATCTTCATTATGCTTAGTACGGCTTTCGACGCATCCATCAGATGCAGGCTCATCTGACTCTGACCCAGGTTCATAATCCGACTCTGCATCTGATTCATCTTTCTCGATTTCCTCATCCTCGTCAATCAAACCATAAGAATGTAAACCTTCGTCACCAACAATGTCTTCATGCTGCACATCATCCTCCGCATCATCTCCTTCTGATTGGGATTCGGTACCAACTTCATCGCTTTCATCTCCATCACTGATGGAACCTTCATCCTGCACCACTTCTTTCCCACGATGACGATGTTACATGTGTTCCAAGTCAGTGTCTCCAGTTGTTCCGCCACATGACACCTGTAATCAAATGAATGTATTATTAATATGTCATACATGACAACAAACTTTTATATAGACTATATACTTACACACTATTTCAAAGAGAATTTCTTCGCATCCTTCCACATTTTGTCCGTTGCAGCTTTCTTTAGACCGGCCACCAAGTGCAGTAACTTCTCCACAGTGTCCCTTTTCACCTATACATAACATTTTCAAATCAAAAGATCAGCGTGGAATGGCATTGAGTACAACAACGTATAAGATGACAAACTTACAGATTTTATCGAAAGATCAAGTGGTAGACCCTCAACATCTTCATCCTCAATGCTAGGAATTTTTAGGAGTTTAGCCTCTCCTGTTTCCAGATCTGGGAGCAACATAGATGTACCTGGTAGTTGTATTTCAGAACCTTCTACTGTAGTGTCTATTTCTCGTGCAACAGTCGACATAGATGTCCCACCAACCCCACTGGTAGATGCACCTGGGTCCCCACCTTTCATGGCTTCGGCAAGCTCCTTCATCATGCCCTCCTACCACAACTGAAATGTACCAGAAAATAGAATTGTTGAATTATTATCCCATAATGATCCTGCAACTGCTGCTGTTAGTTCTGCACCATGCCACTTTTGGTTGAACATAGATGTTGCAGGTGGGTTCAGGATGGTCTTGTCATGCACTGGCTGATAGCTAATGTGTTGTCTGAACACCCACTCACCTAAAAACCAGGCTCGACCACATGGGCTTTCTAGTAAAATTCGACACCTTGTTGCACTTAAACTTTCACTAATGTACTGTGGTAGGTCATCCATGTACTTCTCTCATGGCCACATTTTCACCACCGCCCTGTGTACTGTTTTAAATAGCTTTATATACACTTCAGTATCATATGGCATGCCCCCTAAATGTCCCTCAGCGTAGTACTTTGCTCTAGGGTATGTCCCATCTCCGCTCAAATTTAGGTTAGGCACAATATTCATGAAATGCTCGCAGGCCCATGTTTGTGATTACAAATAATTCATATTGAACATGATCGTTTAATAATCATTTTTTAAATGTAACTGATGTACATAATGAAATAAAGTAATTCACGTATATAATAGTTACCTGCCATGACTGCCAAAACCCACCACTCCCTTGAGCACCCCTGCTCAGACCATCCATATATAAGTAAAGATTAACCAATGCGGCACTTCCCCAATTATACTTTCCCAGTCGGGATGTATCTGCTACAGCTGAAATCCACCATGCGTAAAAACTACTCGTGCTTGTATCAAAGAATATAGTTGTGCCAAGAAAAGTTGCTAGGAAAACACGAACCAAATGATTATTTCTCTCCATGGTATTTGATCTGTAACTTTTATACGTGTCAAGTACTAACTTAAAAGTCACCTTCCTTTTGTTATGGAATATCTCCCAACCATCACCGACTAATAGTTGCAGGCGGGAGGCATCTGCACATATTTCCATACCAATAGGAATTTGATCGCCACTGCAACGCAAGCCGGTTATTGCCGCAAAATCTACAGGTGCCATGGTCATCTCTCCGATAGATGGGAAGTGAAATGTGTGTGTAATATCCCACCAAAAGTGACTAAGTGCACGAATTAAGTGTGTGTCATAGTATGTGGACTTCAATGCTTTGACTGCATTGAACATACCCGTTGTTTTTATTATATCTTTCAAAGTTTTTGGAAACCCATCAAACCACTCCAACAATGGCTTTACGCTTCCATGTCCACGGTATGCATTTAGCCTATTCTATAAATATCAAATTAAAATTAAGAATATAAGATCTTAATGTAAATTGAAATCTAACATAAAATAGCAAGCGTTTCACAGAGATATTCTTAAACAGAGTTTTGATAACATTATCTCATTTAAAATTACATATTAAAATTATATAGTTAATGTATTCAGTTACATATCGCATTATTTGAAGTTTTATCGCATTTTTATAATACTATCTCTTTTCATAGTTACTTCACTATTTAAAATTATTCTCACTGTAGTTATATTTTACTGGCTTTTATAATATTTATGTATTCTTTTCAATTATGTTACCACTTTCATAATGAATATTATAGCATTTTCTTACCTTTTTATTCTGTAATTTTTATAATTGTTATCACATTTTTAGATGTTTTATGATATTTTTAAAATCTGTATCATTTTTTGTAAATATTATACCCTTTTGTAAATTAATAGTCACATATTAATAATTATTATCGCGTATTTAAAATTTATAATTACTTATCATTTTTTCAATTATTTATCACTTTCTATATATGATCAGTTTTTCGAATACTTTTCCCTTTTTTGTACGTTATTATCACTTTACTTTGTTTAATGGTTTTATTAAAATATTTATTACATTTTACGCTTTTCAAAAATATTTACAAATTTTTTTTTTCACTCTTATCGCTTTTCTATATTTAGTCGCTTGTTTTGATAATGAATCGGTTTTATATCAATATTTTCATTTTTTACTGCCATTTTTAAATATTTATTGCATTTTGTAGGTTTTGCATCAATTTTCTGTTGTCAATCGTAATAAAAAAATATTTTAAATTTTTTCAAGATTGCTAATTTTTTTATTATTTTACCACTTTTTGTATATTTAATCACTGTTTTTTATATTTCCTAACTTTTTCAAGAATTATTTCCCCTATTTCCAATTTTACTCACTTTTTTATTTTTTATCACTTTTTTATTATATTTTTCAACTTTTTTTTTATTTCAGTCCTAATTTTTTTGCTCACGTTTTTATTATATTTTTCAACTTTTTTTTTATTTCGGTCCTAATTTTTTTACTCACGTTTTTTAATATTTCTGGTATTTTATAGGTTTGGTATGAATTTTTAAACATTGACCAATTTTTTTATTTATATTTTATCACTTTTTGTACATTTAATCACTTTTTTTATATTTTTTCGCTTCTTTTAAATTTTTTTTCACTTTCCCTATTACTAATCGCTTTGATTCTATTTTTATTCATTTTTTTTTCATTTTTATCAATTTCTTATTTTTAATCAATTTTTTTAATTTTTAAACGCCTTTTTCTTGTTTCCAATCGCTTTTGTTTTCTTTTCATCGCTTTTTTTATTTTTTTCATATTTAATAAAATTTTTTATATTTGATCGCTTTTCAAAATTTCTTTTTTCACTTTCCCCATTAATAATCGCTTTGTTTCTATTTTTATTCACTTTTTTATTTTTTATAATTTTCTTATTTGTAATCACATTTTTAAATTTTTTATCATTTTTTTAATTTTTAATCACTTTGTTTCATTTTTAATCGCCTTTTTAAATTTTCAATCGCTTTTTTAAATTTTTAATCTCCTTTTTGATTTTTAATCACTTTTTTTTATTTTTAATCACTTTTTTAATTTTTAATCATTTTTTTTAATTTTTAATCACGTTTTTTAAATTTTTATCATTTTCTTAATTTTTATCTTTTTTTTATTTTTATCGCTTTTTCTAATTTTTAAACGTTTTTTCCTAAACGCTTTTTTTTACTTTTCCCATTAGTAATAGCTTTGTTTATATTTTTATTCACTTCTTTAATTTTTTATCATTTTCTTCTTTTTAATCGTTTTCTTTAATTTTTTATCTTCTAATTTCTAATCATTTTTTTTAATTTTCAAAAGCTTTTTAAAATTTTTATCATTTTCTATTTTTTTCACTTTTTCTAATTTTTAAACATTTTTCCCTGAACGCTTTTTATTTTTTCCAAACGCTTTTTCTTATTTTTCTAACACTTTTTTCCCGTTTTCATCGCTTTTTTAATTTTTAATTTTTAACCTCAATTTGTATTACATTAACCTAACATACTTTTTCTTTCTCTCATTTCATACATATACATTCCCTTAAATATAAACTATCAAATATATTTACCAATAAATTTATCAATTAAAATGAAAACATGAAAATAAATTTAACTAACATCACAGCAAATTTAGCAGTTAAATTCGAAATAATAAAATTACAGTAAAATATAAATTCACTGGATGTGCTGGATGAGAAACGTGAGACTCTGGTTCAAAGTAAATGCTTGTGGAAGGAAGAAATTTCTTGCGAGGAGTTAGTCGCTTGATCATTGATTTACTGAAATCGCATAGTAATTGTTTAATATAATCCCCGGTACCATTGTGAGACATTGTTTGTTTCTATATAAAACGTAGGAATAAGGAAATTGAGGAGAGGGAAGAGATGTAAGTTGCTGTAATTGTAAGAAATTAGGAAGATTAAATAGTGTAGTTATAGTATAGGTAATAAATGATGAAGTTATTGAGGTAGATAGTTAAATTTAAAAGAGTGGTTGGGAAGGTGAAATTAGAGGGTAAAATTTAAAACGGTGGTTGGAGAAGAAAAAATAATGATGGTGGTCGGGGGAACCAAGTTAAAATATAGTTGCAGAAAATTTAATACGTGGGACACATATTAATGGGATAATGACAATATTTTTCTAATATTTTATTTAACTTGACAACTTTACCTATATGTTTTAAAACTTACATGTAACTCATGTTTATTCTCTCTGATATAAAAAATAATAGGCCTAAATACCCCACCGGTCCTTTAACTTGACCAACTCGAACGAGTTGGTCCATTAACTGAAAATCAGTTTATGTTAGTCCCCAAACTTGGCAAAACATGATGACTTAGTCCCTGAAGTGAGTTACATCGACACGTGTCATCATGTGTGGGTAACGTCATCCACGTTTTGTTGTACATGATTCTTGGTAGCCGGAAAAGAACTCACAAGGTGCCGCCTGGTCGATCTTCCTCTCGGTGCCGCCCTCGCTCTCCCTTCCCCCCCGCTCGGCCTCCCTTCCTCTCCCCGCCTCCGTCACTTTCCCTTCCTCTCGCCACCTCCCCGCCTCTATTAAAGCGTCCGATTGAAGAATGGAGATTTAACAAAGATTGATGTCGGGGATGCGGGAGAGAAAGCGAATTGATGGATTAAGGTTGGTGATTAAAGAAAGGAAGCGAATTCGGCGAGCGAATTGAGGACGCGGTACAGGGTTGCCGGAGGAGAATGAGGTGGATGGATCATCGGAAAATTGTGATGACAGGGATATGCAATTCGGGTGAGGATGAGAGGGAGGGAAAAGAGAGCGATGACGGTGGGGAAACGAAGGGATGCCGAGAAGGAGAGAAGGAAGAGGAAGGGCGGCAGGGGAATAAGCCGGAGAAGGACGACGGTGACATAAGGAAATCGAAGCGTCTGATTAGCACTGGGAACAAGGGAGAGAGCGAATCGGGGGATTAATGCTGGAGATGGAAGGCGGACGACGGGTTGCTAGATGAGAGGGAGACGGATGGAGGATGGGGAAATCTTGATGACGGGGATACGAGAATCAGGTGGTGCCGAAAGGAAGAGAAGGCAGAGCTACACTAGTGGGGAGAAAAAGGTAGGGGCAGGAACGCCGAAGAGGGACGGTGGTGTTGTTGAGAGGAAACCCGGAGAGTGACAGTGTGTGACGGCGTTATTCCACGTGCCGTTCCAACTCACTTCAAGGACTAAGTTAGCACGTTTTGCCAACATTAAGGACTAGCTGAAACCGATTTTTGGTTGAGGGACCAACTCGTGTGAGTTGGTCAAGTTTAGGGACCGGTGGGGTATTTAAGCCAAAATAATATTGTTATTATTCGCTTCAATAACGTTTTTTCATCCGACACATTTTAAAAAAACTGGGAAAATAACCAGGTTACTTTGAAGGTAACCTAAAAATGGTACTGGGTCACATAGAAGGTACATTCGTTTTGACCGGGTCACTTTTTAGGTAACCGAAAAATATGAACGAGTCACCTCGAAGGTACCTTCATTGTGACCGGGTCATTTTGAAGATAACCTAAAAATGTGACTGGGTCACATGGAAGGTACCTTCGTTGTGACCGGGTCATTTTGAAGGTAACCTAAAAATGTGACCGGGTCACATGGAAGGTACCTTCGTTGTGACCGGGTTACTTTGAAGGTAACCTAAAAATGTGACCGGGTCACATGGAATGTACCTTCATTGTGACCAGGTCACGTTCAAGGTAACCTAAAAATGTGACCAGGTCACGTTGAAGGTACCTTCGTCGTGACCGGCTTACTTTGAAGGTAACCTAAAAATGTGACCGGGTCACCTTAAAGTTAACTTCGTTGTGACCGGGTCATTTTGAAGGTAACCTAAAAATGTGACCGGGTCACGTTGAAGGTACCTTCCTTGTGACCGGGTCACTTTGAAGGTAACCTAACACATGTGACCGGGTCACCTCAAAGTTACCTTTGTTATGATCGGGTCACATTGAAGGTAACCTAAAAATGTGACCGGGTCACCTCAAAGGTACCTTCATTGTGACCGGGTCACCTTGAAGGTAACGTAAAAATGTGACCGGCTCATGTGGAAGGTATCTTCGTTGTGACCGGGTCACTTTGAAAGTAACCTAAAAATGTGACCGGGTTACTTTGAAGGTAACCTAAAAATGTGACCGGGAACTTCAAAGTTACCTGGTCACAGCGAAGGTACCTTCGATGTGCCCGGTCACATTTTTAGGTTACCTTCAAAGTGACCCGGTCACAATGAAGGTACCTTCTAGGTGACCCGGTCATATTTTTAGGTTACCTTTAATGTGACCCGGTCACAATGAAGTTACCTTTGAGGTGACCCGGTCACATTTTAAGATTACCTTCAAAGTGACCCAGTCACATCGAAGGTACCCTCGAGGTGACCCGGTCCTTCAAGGTGACCCGGTCACATTTTTAGGTTACCTTCAACGTGACCAGGTCACAAAGAAGGTACCTTCGACATGACCCGGTTACATTTATAGGTTACCTTCAAAGTTACCCGGTCACAACGAAAGTACCTTCCAAGTGACCCGGTCATATTTTTAGGTTACCTTAAAAGTGACCCGGTAACAACGAAGTTACCTTCAACGTGACCAGGTTACAACGAAGGTAACTTCAGCGACAGCGATAAAATGTAAGAAAAAGCAATTAAATGTAAAAAAAAAATGATAAAATTTTTAAAAAAGGTGATTAAATGTATAAAAAAGCGATAAAATAAAGAAAATGTGATAAATGTTAAAAAATTGGTAAATATTTTTAAAAGGTAAATAAAAACTGAAAAAGTGATAAATAATTTTAAAATGCAATAAATAATTTAAAATTTTGATTAAATAAAAAAAGCGATAACAAAACTAAAAAAACAAACTTTTTTTTAGAAAATCAATTAAATAAATAAAAAGTGATTAAAACTACAAAAGGTGATTAAATATGAAAAAATGATAAAATATAAACAAACGTGGTAAATGTTAAAAAGTGGGAAATATTTTTAAAAAGTGATTAAAAACAAAAAAAAAAGTGATAAGAATTCTAAAATGCAATAAATATTTTTTTTACTAAGTTGATCAATATACATAGATTTTATATTTTGAGAATCATTGACATATGTACAAAAAAGTATTTTATTAAGTATATTATTCAGTATATTATTCAGCAATTAATATTTTTTTACACAGATAATTTTTTAAAAATTTATCGCTTTTTTATTGCTTTTTTTATATTTATTTTATTTTCTTAGTTTTAATCGCTTTTTTTTGAAAAATATTTCAATATTTTATTTTTTTTTATTTTTTTTTTATTTAATCATTTTTTAAAATTATTTATTACATTTTATAATTATTTATCTTTTTTGGTTTTTAATAGCTTTTGAAAAAGAAATTCCAATTTTTTAATATTTATCACTTTTTTAAATTTTATCACTTTTTTTTTTTACATTTATTCACTTTTTTAAAAGAAATTTCATTTAAATTTTTTTTTTTTGCTTTTTAGAAATATTTATTATATTTATTCACTTTTAATATTCCCTTCCTCACCTGTCACCCCAGTCACACAGTTTGCGTTTTCTATGCTAACCCAAGATCAACGGTTAAGATCTGGGGGGCATGGGTACCCCCTTTTCGGGAGTGGGTATTGTAGAATCTTCTTGAAACAACTCTATCATCAATTGATAATGGAGAAATTACCAAAATCTTCCTGAGGTTAAAGGTAACCTATAGTTGTGTCTGTCTTTTTTCAAATACTTACAGTTACCCCCAACACTTAACTCTGTTATTAGCCGTTATTAAAGAAAAGAGAAAATGTTCAACTTTGCCCTCCCTACTTTCCTTCTTTCAAACTCCCCCTCCCCCCCCCCCCCCCCCCCCCCCCCCCCCCCCCCCCCCCCCCCCACTTTCTAATGATTTAACACTTCTCTCTCTTTCTCTCTACTCTCTCTCTCCTCTCTGCTCATGGCTGGCACCGTAATAGGCGCTGGCACCATAACTTGGCGCCGACAGTGGCCACCGTCGCGGATTGAGATGCAGGTCCGATTGAGGCGAGGTAATTCCCAGGCGAATTGAGGTTTAGCGGCCACTGATCGGAGGCGATTCTTAGACCAGATTCTGACGCGGCGAACGGAGGCGATTCCCAGGCGCGATACCCGGGAGATGAACCGCCGGCTACCATGGCCTCGATTGATCCCTGAAATCTAACGCTGATTGACCGGCGAACACGAGGAGGCACGAACCATGGCCGCCGATTCCTCTTCTTCTCTGATTCCTTGCTCCACCCCTCGCGAACCCAAGATCCTCGCTAACCATGGCCGCCGATTCATTCTGTTGTTTTTTTCGTCGATTTTACGCTATGGAAATGATACGGGTGATCGGAGCAGAGGAAACGGTACGGGTCCAAAGGTAATCGGTCTGACCGTGATGGGCACGGCTCGTTTGGGTCCAAGTTCCGTCGATTGGAGGGCAAATTGGAGACTGCGGAGGGCGAATAGGAGACCATCGGAGGGTTTTAGATTTTTTGTTTCAATTCTTAGATTTCATTTTTGGTTGGGTTTTGTTTTTGTTTAGATGCAGAAGTTGGGGTAAAGTTTATGTGGATAAAAGCTATGAGGGCAAACTTAGGGTTTTCCCTTTTATTTTGGAACGGTGAATGATGAAGTTAGTTTTGGAGGGGGATAATAATAGGTTTTGGAAAAAAGAAGGATACAACTTTAGATTACCCCAAATCTCAGGGGGAATTTAGTAATTTTCCCATTGATAATAACATTAATACTATTACACGATATTCTAAAGATGAACATGGTTACTGTTGGATGAATAGTAACAATTGTTTTGGGCTGGTTGAGATCAGTTGGTTTTGAATCATGGTTTAGCAGTTTTTTCTTTTACCTTTTTTAGGATACGATTTACTTTTTTTTTTAGTTTAATCTTATTTCGTAAGATGTTTGCCTTTCTGAGAGCCTAGGTTACCATTTTTCCAATTTTTATCTGTCCCACATTTTTTTCAGTTAAAACATGATTTCATTCCCTAACTTTCTTTTTTTTTCTTTTTTGGACCTGAGTTACATCCCTGTTACATTTTAGTCCCTCAATTTTATAACTATTTAATTAAATCTTCTATTTGTTCTCTTAGCCCCCAAGTTTTTGTTTTTGTTGTTTTTTTATGTACTATCTTTTAAAGTAAGACATTGGTGACCATAATTTGTTTATTTTTTTAGTTAAAATTTATTTATTTTTTAGTTAAACTTTTTTTTTATCTTCATTAAGTCTATTGTTAAACCTTTTATGCTAAATTTTTTTTTTTGGTCTTGATCCTAACTTTTTTTATTGATTTTTTTTATTGTTGTTTTCTAAAATGAAGCTTTAATCATTATATCTATCATTACTCTTTCATTATTGATTATTAAGATTTGTATCATCAATTATTTATTTCAAGCTCTATAGTTTAATAAAGCAATTTGTTCCATAATTATTAAATTTGAGAGTAAATTTTTCATCGATATTAAAAATTAGATTTTGTGTGTAATAGGAGATGAAAATTTTTATTGAATTGTTTTTAATTAATAAACAAAATATGTATTGTTTCAAAGTACGTAACATATTTTGTGTCATACTATTATTATTAAAATTTATTACAAAAAATATCCACTAGAATGTTCACCAAACCTCTCCATTTTTTGGTCTTGATCCTAACTTTTTTTTATTGTTGTTTTCTTTATGAAGTTTTATTGATTTTCTTTATTGCTGTTTTCTACAATGAAGCTTTAATCATTATTTTTATTGATTTTCTTTATTGTTATCTTCTAAGATGAAGCTTTTTTTTTATTGATTTTATTTATTGTTTTTTTCTAATATGAAGCTTTAATTATTATTTTTATCATTGTTCTTTCAATATTGATTATTAAGATGTGATATCAATTATTTATTTCAAGCTCTTATAGTTTAATAAAGCAATTTGTTCCATAATTGTTAAATTTGAGAGTAAATTTTTCATCGATATTAAAAATTAGATTTTGTGTTAATAAGAGATGAATTTTTTTTTGAATTGTTTTAATTAACAGAAAAAATATGCGTTATTTTAAAGTACGTAACGTGTTTTGTGTCGCACTGTTATTGTAAAAATTTATTCCAAAAAAATATTTATTACAATATGCAGGTCACTAAACTTCTCTATTTGTTCTCCTGATCTCTAATTTTTTTGTCATTTTTTTATTGTCTTCTAAAGCAAATATTGGTAACCATGATTTGTTTCTCTTATGGTTCTGGTAGTATCATTTTTTACTCCAGTCTCAACCTAATAGGGTGTGAATATTATTTTGTTCCAAAATTACAAGGGTTGAAACTTGAAAACATATATATTTTTTTATATAAAGTCTCTACGTCTTTCCACAAATTTATGCAATGATCATATGAACCGCCGCAACGTGCGGCCTTCATACACCTCGTTACTTTCTAATTTCAAAAACGTAAAAATAAAACTAAATAAAATTTTCATAAACATAAAAAAAAAAATGGTAGTGTTATTAAACTTTTTGGTACAATCACCTTTCTCAGTAGAGCTTGCTATTGTGAAACAGATTAAGTCAAGTCCTTTTAACTACCTTTTCGGTTTGGGAAGAAATTTGTGATATTTAACTGCAATATGATTTGGGTAAAGATGTTGACGGGCCGAGTTTAGGGAATATAAAACCATTTTCAAATCTTATCCGCAATTTAAGAGTTCTACTCAAATCCTCCCCACAATCTGTGGTAAGTAGGGTTTCGTCGCTCAAACCCACCCTGTGTGTGGGGTGGATAGGGTCAGATATTATACCCTTAATATTCGTACAAGTGATCAAAAAATAAAAAATTAAAACTAAAGAAAGCAAGAAATGCTACCTACGTTCATCGAGCAACATTTCCTTTAATTCCAAATTGCAAGTGAACTAATCGACAAATGAAAATGATGAGAAGTTCAGACATTAAAAAACATGGATAACAAAATAAAAATCTTGATTAATAACTGCATAAAATAGCATAGGTTTTCTCTATGACACTTCAAAGAGAAACAGTGAAAGAACATAGCTGAAAGCTAAGTAGCCCAATAGCTATGTATATAATCCCTCCGTCCCATTTTAAATGAAGTGTTTTTTTTTTTACATGAAGATTAAGATATGTATATTTTATGTTTTTTTTACCTTTTTACCCTTAAAGCTAAAATAAGAAAAAAAAATCTACCTTAAGTTTTGTGTTGTGATAGTTTAAATGAGGATTGGAAAAAGAAAATATTATTTTTTAGTGTTTGTGTAGTTTTTGTTTTGTGCTAAAAGAGTTTAAATTAGGGTAGTAAGGTAAAATATATACTTCACATTAAAAACTTTATAGAAAGAGAAACAGGTAAAAAGGAATACTTGTTATATTCTAAAGATGAACATTGGTACTATTGGATGAACAGTAATTCAGTTTTGGGCTGGTTAAGCCCAGTTGGTTTTGGGCCATGGTTCAGCAGTTTTTTTTTGTTTTCTACTTTTTTTGTGTGTTTTTTTATGGTGCAATTTGTTTTTTTTTTAGTTTTATCTCATTTCTTTACGCGCTTGCTTTATAAGGGCCTATGTTGTAATTTTCTCGATTTTTGTTTGTCTCACATTGTTTTTTGTTAAATGCGATTTCATTCCCTAACTTTCTAGTTTTTTATTTTTGGACCTGAGTTATGTCTGTTTTACATTTTAGTCCCTAAATTTTATAACTATTTAATTAAATATTCTAATTGTTCTCTTGGCTCTCAAGTTTTTCCTTTTATTATTTTTTATGTACTATCTTCTAAAGTAAGACATTGGTTACCATAATTTATTTATTTATTAGTTAAATTTTATTTATTTTTTAGTTAAACCATTTTTTATCTTCATTAAGTTAATTGTTAAATCTTTAATGCCTAAAGTTTTTTCTTTTTTTGTTTGTCTTGATCCTAACTTTTTTTTTCTTGATTTTCTTTATTGTTGTTCTCTAAAATGAAGCTTTAATCATTATTCTTTTATTATTGTTTTGAAGTACGTAACATATTTTGTGTCGCACTATTGTTATTAAAATTTATTACAAAAAATATTCACTACAATGTGTAACTCACCAAACGTCTCTATTTGTTCTATTGGTTTCTAATTTTTTTTATCATTTTCTTTATTATCTTATAAAATAAAATATTGGTAATCATGATCTATTCTTCTTATGTTTCTGGTATAAGCATTTTTAACTCTAGCCTCCATCTAGCAAGGTGTGAACATTATTTTTTTCAAAAATTATAATGGCTGAAACTTGAAAACATATATTTTTATTATATCACATCTCTACGTCTTTCCACGAATTTATGCAATGATCATATGAACTGCCACAATGCGCGACCTCCATGCACCTTGTAATATACTATATCCTAAAAAATCAATGAATTTCACTGTTTATCAACAATGATTACTGTTGATGAATAGTTCTGCAATTTTTTTTTCCTTTTAGCTTTTGTCTCTTTTTTTTTTGTGCCTTTTAAGGATGTGATTTGCTGTTTTTTTGAGTTCTATCCTCATTTCACAATGCACTTGCCTTTCTTAGGGTCTATGTTGCAATTTTCCCAGTTTTAATTTGTCTTACGTTTGTTTCGGTGAACACGTGGTTTTAGTTCTTAACTTTCTAATTTTTTTCTTTTTTGGCTTGAGGTTATGTCCATGTTACATTTTAGTCCCCAATTTTTATAACTATTAGATCTTATATTTGCTCTTTTGGCCTTCAAGCTTTTCTTTTTGTTGTTTTTTATGTATTATCTTCTGAAGTAAGACATTGGTAATCATAATTTATTTATTTTTTAGTTAAACCATTTTTTATCTTTATTAAGTCAATTGTTATATCCTTAATACCTAAAATTTTTCCTTTTTTTATCTTGATCCAAACTTTTTTTTATTGATTTTCTTTATTGTTGTTTTCCAAAATGAAGCTTTAATAACTATAATTTGTCTATTTTTGGCCTGGTTCTGGTAGATTTGACTTTAGTCAAATTTTTTTCCAATTTCTTTTCTTTTTATCTTTATTATGTTAATGGTTAGACTGTTAATTGGTTAACATATATTAAACACAGTCTCATATTTATGTCATTTTTTTATCATTATTGATTATTAAGGTTTGTAGCATTAATTATTTACTTCAAGTTCTATAGTTTAATAAAGTAACTTTTGCCTACTGTCGCAAGCTAAAGGGTTGACCATTTGTTGACGATGGCATGATTGGTACATCATAAAGCTTGGGGATTATCACTAGACAAAATAAATATTTCAGAGACCCAATAGTATTTTGTCCATTTTTTGATACCATTTCCAATTTTTTTTTCCTTTCATGTATAATGGTCAAAATCTCTCTTTAGTCACTGAGTCTAAGATTTCTACCATAATGGTCCCTAACTTTTATGATCTATGATGAACTTTTTTTTTTCTTTTGCTAATCATAATTTTTATACATTCCAAAAATCAAAGGTTTTTAAGGAGAAAAGAAGAAGAGTGTCTTGATCCCTAGTTACGGGTGTGACAGACTTTTAGATACCTGTCATGAACTTTTAGGGAAATAAAAATTTTGATGTCCTATTTAAATTTAAAATGATAAAAATTTTGATGGCCTATTTAAATTTAAAATGATAAAAACTTAAATGAAAGTGGGAGACATGCTTTTATTAACCATATTAAATACCAAAAGTAATTTTTTTTGCATGGTTTATCTCAGAGTTTTAATTATATAGGTTTGATTCAAAATTTTGATTAGTTGAAACAAATGCACACTTTTCATAATGCATAAGTACTTTACATAAATTCGATTACGAATTTTGATTAGTTGAAATGAATGGATAGTTTGTCATAATGCATGAGCATTTTACATAGATTCAATTTAGAATTTTGATTAATTGAAATGAGTGGACAATTTATATTTGTATGAATGCATAATTCTTAAAAGGTTTCATTTTATCATTAATTCATTAGTGAGTAAAAATCTAGAAATCTTATGCATGTATATTATGAAATGTTATTCTACACTATAAACACAAGAAGTTTTCCTTTTTTTAATGGTTTTATTTGAATTGATTAATAAAATTGCTTTAATAATTTTTCATCTGTTATCTTTAATGCTCTTTTGATATTATATAAATACGTCTTCAATTGACTAATCTGTGTATTTACAATTATCTATACTAAAATTTTACTTAATGACAAGGTAAGTCTTATTTTCTTACATTGTTCTATCAATGACTTATATTGATTATATTACAACTAATATTGCTATAAAATGTGCCCATATACATCACTTATATCTAAAAGTTATAGGGTTTTCAATGTTCATCATTGAAGATGAACAATTCTTTATTTTATTTTTTTTTCATTTTTTTTTCATTTTTTAAACACAATTAACCATTTCTTAAGTTTGATCCTCTTTTAAAAAGATGATTGCATTTTTTAGGGCTTATTTTGTAATTTTTCAGTCTTAGGTTGTTTTACGCTTTATTTTGGTTAAATCTTAATTTAGTCCTTAAGCTTCTACTTTTTTTCATGTTAGTCCCTATATTCCATCAATGTTTTATTTTTGGTCCCTAAATTTAATAAACACTATTTAACTAGATTATTTCTATTTATTCTCTTGGTCCCCAAATTTTTTTATTGTTTTTATGCACTATATTCTAAAGTAAGACATTGGTTATCATAATTTACTTATTTTTGTGTTAAGCCATTTTTTTACATTCATTAGATCAATTGTGCCTTTAATACCTAATATTTTTTCCATTTTTTTGCTTTGATTCAAACTTTTGTTGTGGCTTTTTTATTTTTTTAAAAAAAATAAAATTTTAATCATTATACTTCTAGCTATGGTTTTGGTTGATTCAACTTTAACCAATTTTTTTTTCTTTTTTTTTATGATGTCTTTATTAAGTTAATGGTTAAATTGTTAATTCACTAACACAAATTGAACACAATTTTGTGTTTTAATCATATTATTTTGTTACTCATGATTGTATTTTGTTGTATAAATTGTTCTTTATGGTTTAATAAAATAATTTGATTCATAATTGTTAAAATACTCACTATATCGTGCGAGCCAACATACCTCATTTTAACAAAAGAGCCAACATAATGTCCCTATTTTTCTTTTTGGTTGTATGTGGCTCACGAGGCATTAGAGGCCAAACGAAATGAGTAATTAAAACATAGGTCCTATATTGTGTATGATATATCATTTGGTTCGCAAACATTGAAACTCATATACATTTTTCACTATGTCCTCATAGACACTGTCAAAGCCTCAATTTTATACTGAAATTCCAAATATACTACCTTGGTTTGTGTATACTAAGTTTTCTATTTAAAATTTTTTACCAACAATTTTCAAACATCTCTATTTTTTAAAAAATTTATCTTGAATTAATTATTTTTACAGCTGTTTTTTTAAATATTTTTTCCTCTATAAATGTAATCAGTAGAAAAAATTTTGGTCTTTATTGATCAACAGGCAACAAAGTGCATGCTGATTACTAGTGTTAATCTTATTCGCATGATTGCCTAAGTGGACCATCAATGCCTACAAACAGAAGGCTAGTTGATTACAGAAGTACTCTTTTTCATTAATCTACTTTATCGAAGAGTTCTTCCGATGTAAAAAGCAATAATTAATGTCAGCACATCTCTAGAATAATGTTATATGATAGTAATAATAGATCAATAGTACTAACATGGCAAACATTAACTGTAATAGAATTTTGTATCTATCTTTAAAAATATATGTTGCTCAAGAAAGAAACAAGTCACGCTTCAGGTTTAGTTTTGTCAGATATAAGAACATCTTAAATGTTGGTCGGTTGGAGAAGGAACTCGATGAGATCTAGATTGACTCCTTCAAATTGAGGCGAAGTACCATCATTATGAAAGAAAAGATGTCATGAAGAGTTATGACGTCGGAGGAGGTCGTTGTAAATAATAAGAATAAGAAAAAAAAATTCTGCACTGAGCGTAAGAAGGAAATTTTGACTGGCACTGGAATCATGTCACATGTACGAGAGGCTTTAAATATACTGAGACACTGGGATCACTGCAGAAGTTGTGTGATGGTGAAAGCCTGGGGCCTTGCAGAGTCAAACTTGCTATTTACATGTTTTATTAGACTGCAATTCAAAAGAGTTGGTCCATTTTGTAAAGCTAGTACAGTAAACTGGCTCAAGAGTTGCCTGCAATCAATGCTTTTATTAAGCGAAGAACTATGGCCTTTTATAGCCTTACAGAATTTGAACGTTAAAAAACAAACTTTTGCATGATCTCATGCAAGAATCAAGGAGCAGATATTCCGCTAACAGAAAGATCGTAAATAGCTCAACAACTGCGCATTATTTACAGTAACTATATACCTAAATTGACTAATTCAAAGATACCAACATATCCTCCCTTAAATTGACACGCATTTGCTGTCAGTTTAATTCAAGCAAAGAATGCAGTCCAAGCATTCTTCTCAACTTCGTGAACACTTCAACTCTTGATGGTTTTGTCACAATGTCCGCAAACCTGCTCCTGCGTGCCACAATACTTCATCTCAATCACTCCATCTTTCACTAAGTCACGAAGAAAATGGAACCTTATGTCAATATGTTTACTCCTTCCATGCAAAACTGGATTCTTTGAGAGTTTAATGACAGAGTTGTTATCACAGAAGATAGTGATGATGTTATCTTGATTGTGCCCAAGCTTCTCAAGGATTCTCCTCATCCATATTACTTGGCACGCACATGAAGCTGCAGCTATGAATTCAGCTTCGGTTGTAGAAAGAGTAACTACTGGTTGCTTCTTGGATTGCCACGTAACTGCTCCTGAACTCAAAAGAAAAACATAGCCAGATGTGCTCTTTCGATTTGTTAAGTCCCCACCATAATCACTGTCCGAGAAAGCCACCATCTTATCTTCTCCTCTTTTCTTATAAAAGATTCCCAGCTCAATGGTTCCCTTCAAGTTCCGTAACACCCTCTTTGCAGTTTGTTGATGCATTTCAGTAGGTTCCTCCATGTATCTGCTTATCAAGCTTACCACATACACTAAGTCGGGTCTGGTTGCCCTCAAATACATTAAATTGCCTACAATTTGTTTTTAAACAGTAGCATCGACTCTAGTTCCTTCTTCATCTCTTTTCAGTTTGGCTCCAGGAACAATGGGGTTTTTTACTGGATTGCAGTTCTCCATCTTGAATCTTTCAAGAACTTCAGTTGCATATTTCCGTTGATGTATGAAAATTCCTTTAGAACTTTGAACCACTTCCACTCCAAGAAAGTACTTCATCCTCCCTAAATCAGTCATATCAAATTCTCTTTTCATGGAATCCTTAAATCTTTCGATCATTCCATTATCATTTCCTGTAAAAATGAGATCATCCACACAAAAGTTTATGATGAGATACCTTCCTTCTGTTTCAACTTTCATGAACAAAGTATGTTTATTTGGGCACCTATCAAAACCTTCATCGACAAAATGGGACTCAAGCTTGCTATACCAAGCCCGAGGAGCTTGCTTGAGTCCATACAATGCCTTTCGCAGTCTGTAGACCTTGTCCTCTTCATCTTTCAATTCATAACCTTGAGGTTGTTCAACGTATACAGTTTCACTTAGCTCTCCATGAAGAAATGCGCTTTTCACGTCTAGTTGATAAACACTCCATCCTTTGTAGGCTGCAACGGCTAAAATTAATCTGATGGTGTCATATCATGCCACAGTTGCAAATACTTCGGTGTAGTCAATCCAAGCACGTTGAGTGAAACCTCTAGCCACCAAACGCGTCTTGTATTTGCTCACCTTTCCATTTTCATCCAATTTCGTCTTAAAAATCCATTTTACCCCTATCTTTTTGGCTCCTGTTGAAAGTGTAGTCAACTCCCATGTTTCATTCTTTTCAATTGCTTCGATTTCCTGGTTCATTGCCTCTTGCCACTTGGGACTTTTAACTGCTTCTTCGAATGTTGTTGGATCGCTAGAGGGATCACAAAAGGCAGTTTGAGTGAGAAGCTCATTGTATGCTACCATAGCTGCAATCTCTTCTTCATTTTCTGACAAATCTCCTCCGCTGACAGTCATCCATCCATATTGGTGGCTTTCGTCTCCTCCCTTGAACTGGACTGACAGAATTTTGGTCGATTGAACTGCTTGAAGAAGAGGCATGTCTTTCTTCCTCGGTTGTATCACTATCTCCATTCCCAGCATCTCCTCTAGGTATGAAGTCATCCTCTTCTTCACTGTCCTCATCAGTTTCAACACCCCGCTCAGCTTGTCACTTGCTTCCTTTGTATCCCAGTCCCATCCTTTATCTTCCTCAAATACAACATCTTTACTCACAATTATTTTCCCTGCCACTGGATCATACATACAATAACCTTTAGATTCTTCACTAAAACCAAGAAATACACACCTGAAACTTTTGTCATCTAGTTTCTGCCTCTTGTGGTCAGGAATGTGCACATGTCCAATGCAACCGAAAACCCTTAGGTAACCTACTGCTGGCTTGACATTGCTCCATGCTTTTTCTGGCGTCTTATTTTTTACTGCAAGTGTTAGACATCTGTTAAGAAGATGTGTTGCCCAGTTTACAGCTTCCGACCAAAAGCTTCTAGGGAACTCTTTGTCTGACAACATACACCTCACCATGTTCATGATAGTACGGTTCTTTCGCTCGGCAACTCCGTTTTGTTGCGGTGTGAATGCCACGGTAAGCTGCCTGGCAATTTCACTGGACTTACAAAAGTCATTAAATTTCGAGGAATTGAATTCCCCACCTCTATCAGTACGAAGACAAACATAGAGTATTACCACTTTCCTTTTCAACTAGGATTTTGAATTTTTGAAACATAGAAAATGCTTCTGACTTTTCATTTAGGAAATATGTCCATAGTTTCCTGCTATAATCATCAATGAACGTGAAAATATACCTCTTTCAGCTGTTTGATTCTGTTGACACCCAATTTTCTCCGGGCATTGACTTTTGTCTAAGTTTTAGGTTAGGAAAATTATTTTAGGAGCATTTTGATTTTTACAGAGGGCAGTTTGGTCTTTTTAGGTAATTATTGATTTTTGGAGTTTAAAGTGTTCATCTAAAGTAGAAATAGGATTTAATTTAGTTTAGGTACTAATTTGGAGTCGTAAAAGTCTTGTAGGGTCAATTTGGGTAAAAAGAAAAAGTTTGGGAGAAAACTAGGGATTTTTAGAAAGTTTTGAGCAAAATTCAAAGGTTTGGGGCAGATCTGTCAATTTTAGAGAGTTTGAGCCAAATCTGGCGATTTTAGGGAATTTTAGGAAAAAACTGGGGTTTTTGCAAAGTTTTGGGCTAATCTGACAATTCCTGAAAATTTTGGGTCAAATTGACATTAGCATAGAATTTAGGGTAGAATAGGCAGATTGGGAGTTTTATTAGACTGAAACTAGTAATTTCACCAGATTATATCCTAATTGGACTAAACTTCTTCAAATTTGATTTGGATGGATTTTAAACTCTAAGAAGTAGTGTTAATCACGTTTTAAGCCCACACTAGTATAAAAATGGCTCAGATTTCGAGAGGAAGGGGGAGAAAAAACGAAACCCTAAGCTTGGTTCGAAAAAAAGAGAAAACTGCATCTGCAGCCCCTGATTCTTCGCTACTTCTCTCCTAGAACCCCTAGCTTCTTCCCGGAGCCGCCGCCGCCCCTGTTTTTTCCCATCTTCGCCTCCCGACGCCTCCAGTCTGCTCTCGCCGTTCTCTCTTCCTCCTCCACCGCCTTTCTCTCTTCTCCCTCCGCCGTTGTTCTCTCGCCGTCGCCCGTCAGCCGCCCCAGCTCTCTCTCTCTGCGCGTCGCCTCCCAGCCGTCGTCGTCCTCCCTGTTGCTTTCCTCCTCCGCCGTCGTACGTGCCCAGGCGCTCCCCTGCTTCCGCCGTCGTCGGCCACGGACTCATCCCCCAAGCTCCGCCGCTCCTCCGTCGACGACGATAACGGAGAATCAGAGAGAGATCCGGCCAGAGACCCGCGACCCGACCCGTTTTTCATCCGGTTCCTGACCCAGTCAACCTTTCGTTGTAAAACCCCTGTTTAGCCCTCTTGACCTCCTGTTTCGTTCCTACAAGTCATTAACTTCATTTTTTTTTTTGCAGATTGACCATTGAACAGCAAGTTTTTTTTTTGCTTTTTTTTATTCTGTTTTTCTTTGTTTCTTTCTTATTTATTTATTTTGGTCACTCTTTAACTGCTGTCATTAAACCTTCATAAAAACTTAACCTAGTGTGTTTTGTTTATTTTATTTTGTTTTTCTTTTCTTAAATTACTTCAGTTATTTTATTTTATTTTTTTATTAACTAACTTTAGGATCATGCAATTTTGTTTTCTCTAATTAGGATCTCATAATGTGTCTTAGAATAAATAATGATTAGTTCTTTAATTGCTTAGATTTTATTTATTTTTCTCATTATCTAGACATTAACAAGAAATCAAATGAAGGTAACTCTTTTTATATTTTTAGTACTTGACATTTATTTTTCAGGATGTCCGTTCTTGGTAGTTTGATAAAATCCTGAGACAGATTGTTTATTCCATATTCAGTTGGTCTGATAAGATCCCCGGTTTGGAATTAAAAATTAAATAAAATTCATAAAAAATTATTTTAAATCAAAGATTAGATCAAGAAATAAATGGTTAGGAAAAGATAAAACTGAACCCCATGGTACCAATTCCCGGGTGCTTTAATAGGGTTATTTTAGCGTAACCGACTCACGATCTTAGAATCTCTGGCAGATCATTTTTCAGGTATCCAATCGACCTAGGAAAACTGATTGGTGGCGACTCCTAAAAATCACGTTGCTACAGATTCTGGTGTTATTGGTCCGCAAATGTCCAAGTGTACAAGCTGCAACTTTTGAGTAGCACGCCATAAGCTTCTCTTAGGAATACTTTCTCTATGTTGCTTGCCAACCATGCATGCTGAACATATTCTTGAGGAGAACTCAAGAGTGGGTAATCCTTTCACCATCTCCTTGCATATAAGAGTTTTCAAGCCCTTTTGACTTAGATGTCCAAATCTTCGATGCCACAACTCAGTTAAATCTCCATAGTTCGTGTTAAAACAAATTGCAGTCCCTTGTGTGTTCACTAAGGTTCTTAGTGAAAACATGCGGTTTGCGGCCATCTGGACTGTCATTATCAATCCCTTCATGGGATGATAAATCTTGCACATACCTTGTTGAATAAGAATGACTAAATCTCTCTCCTGCAGCTGTCCCATACTAAGCAGATTAGTTTTCAAATCAGGAACATAAAAGACTTCACTGATTTCCTAAGTTACCCCTTCAATTTGGATTCTGATGTTCCCTTTACCCTTCATAACCATTGAAGTGTTATTTTTGAGCTTGACCTTTTGACTGAATGTTACGTCAAGTTGTGTAAACCACTGCTTATTTCTGGTCATGTGATTACTACAACCTGAATCAAGAAACCAAATAGCTTCTTCTGTTGGAGTCTTGAGATCAATCTAAGCCATCAACAACATCTCCTGATCTTCCTTGCTTTCAGTGAAGTGTGCATTAGTTTCCCAGTTGGGACACTCATTCTGATAGTGCCCCAACTTGTGGCAATGAAAACATTCAACCATCGCTTTGCTCCAGGTTTGTCCATCCCTGCCTTTACCACGTGACCAGCCACATCCTCCTCGACCTCGTCCTCCATTATTTTTTTCATAAGTAATCTTCAAGGCTTGCTTTTCTCCAGCATGAGTGTTCATTCGTTGCTCATGAACCAATAAGCTACTTTGTAGCTCATCCACCGATAGTTTGTCCAGATCATTAGACTCTTCAACTGAGCATACAACATAAGCAAATTTTGACATCATTGACCATAAAATCTTTTCAACTATTGTCACCTGTTCCATATTTTCTCTATGAGTTTTCATTTTGCTGGCAATAGCTAGTGTCTAAGCAAAGTACTCGTCCACCTTTTCGCCTTCTTTCAGCTGAAGCACTTCGAATTCCCTTCTTAAGGCTTGCAATTGAGCTCGCTTGACTCGAGTCATTCCTTGATATTTTTGCTTCATGGAGTCCCAAATGCTTTTGGAGCTCCATTTTTCGAGAATGGTTCGATCAATGGCCTGAAACAAATAGTTCTTCACCTTCATGTCTCTTAATTTGAGATCACTGATGGTTTTTAGTTCAGCTTCTGTCAGCACCCTTTCTTCTTCCATCGGAGGAATTCCGTCTTCCACCATCGGCAAGTATTCCTTGCTCCTCAAGAAATTCTCCATCAGCATGGCCCAATTATCGTAATGGCCATCAAACTTCGGTATGGCAGGTTGGACAAAGCTTCCTTCTGAGTTGGATGTCATGTCCTTCAGATTTTCTCTTTTAGGGAAGACTGCAGTTTCCCAGGATGCAAGCTAGAAACGGCTCTGATACCAATTTGTAAAGCTAGTATAGTAAATTGGCTCAAGAGTTGCCTACAATCAATGCTTTATTAAGTGAAGAACTATGGCCTTTTATAGCCTTACAGAATTTGAACGTTAAAAAACAAACTTTTGCATGATCTCATCCAAGAATCAAGGAGCAGATATTCTGCTAACAGAAAGATCGTAAATAGCTCAACAACTGAGCATTATTTACGGTAACTAAATACCTAAATTGACTAATTCAAAGATACCAACACATTTGATGTTTAGAACTTGGAAGGTGGCTGCAATTGGTTCTTTCAATGAAGATTCTACCGACAATAACTTTGATAAAAATAGATTTCTATAGTTGATTTTAGAAAGTAAATTACAGACATTTACCACCCTTAAACGGTGATAATTACAACTAGGCCATATGTTTTTTACATCCTTATCCTTGAAGTTTTTTTTAATTCTTATTTCTTTGAATCTAGACTTAGCTAAAATTCAAAGGATTTCATCCTCTAAATTAATAGTTAAAATTTGCTATTGAGATTCCTGCTGGACTATCATGCAAGTCAAGTATTCACTATAAGGCCTATTGTTAAGTTACAAGGACAGTAAGTTGGAGTAAAATCATTAACAGATAGCAGTTTAAAATCTTAATATTAATAAACAATACTTATGGTTAGAAATTTGTCTAAGTCTGTCTAAAGAAATAAGATGAAAAAGAAACTTTAGAGAGGGGAAACAAAAAAAATTTCCAAGCTGCCATGATATAGGAAAAAAGGCTGGGAAATCAAAACATTTTAAAAGTTTAAGGGAACCCAATTTATAAAGAATAAAAACTAAGAATTTAAATTATCCATTAGCTATAAAAAAATATTTTGTATATTTTGAATTTAATCAAATACAATTATTATATAATTTTCATTGAGATTTTAAAAAGTTGAGGACTAAACGATAATAACTAATAGGATAATGATAAAATAAAATGAAATTTAAAGATTATGGATGGCCGCAAAAATCACCCATCTCTAAAATCTTGTTTTAATCTAATTAATATAATTAATATGATGTTAGTATTTGTAAGTTTTAAACTCTGTTTTAGACCATTAAAAATAATCATTTATTTTTTATTTTTTAATCTAAAACTAATATATTTTTTTGTGTAATCACAAATATCTATATAAGGTATAAAGGTTAAGAAGTACTTATATATCAGAAAAATGAGAAATATCTACTTTTTTGGAACCTAGAGGACTCCCGAATAAGCATTAGGGCATTATGGGGGAATGGGGATGTCAAGGTTCAAACTTCTAATTTCCCTTATATCCCGCTAACCCTTTAGCCACTAGGCCAATGAGCTGGGGATAACTGATATTATTTGAAAGTCAATACTATATATACCCAATAATCATTTCAATAAATTATTTTATAAAATCATTAACTTTTATGAATTGTTTTGTACCCAATCAAGAAAAAGAAAAATCAATAAAAATGCCTTCTTTTTCAAAAAGATTTTTAAATTTTTTGAATATATAACCTCAATTGGTATTCAAGTTAAATAAATAATAACTATATATCAAAATCAAAATAAGCATTAATAACTTATTTTTCAAAATCACTATCAAACACATGAGTTTTTATCACAACACAAGGGTGGATTTTTTTCCCCTCTTTTCCATATTCAAAACCGAACTATTATTATTATTATTATTATTATTATTATTATTATTATTATTATTATTATTATTATTATTATTATTATTATTATTATTATTATTATTATTATTATTATTTTCAATTTACATATATCTAGCATCAAAGTGGCATGAGCGATATATCTGTTGCCAATTTGTTAAATAGGAATTGTAAAATTCAAATGCTTGAAAATCATAAAATTTAATGTCTTAAGTGTGAATTCTTAAAAGCTTGGATGAATTTATTGTATTAACACCAGGACAAGTGCTCTTTCAAGTTTGTTGGGCCTCATGCACAAAAGAAAGGCTAATATCTGTCCATGACTCTCTCTCAAAATCATGAACAGTCATGGTATAATGATCCTTTGAGATATTATGACTAATGATGTAAAACCAAGTGCGAGTTCCATTTAATTTTAAACTATTCAATAACTATTTGACACGTTAGTTTGTACATTCAATTTTATATTAGTTTCTGCAGGTTAACCATTTCTCCATTTGAAGGGAGTGAAGTTATTCAAAAATTCCTTGCATTTTCCTTTACTAAAAGAATAAACCTACAAATTGTTTTCTCTTAATTTGATTTGAATACATTAGGGCCAGGGACACTAAAAAACAGTTCAACTACTATAAATGTGTAATTACAGTACTCAAGTTTATCCTTATTGCCCCATCTCCATGTAGTCCGCTTGATATAATAGAGTAAATGACTACTTTGCTTTCCAGTTTTTTTTTTAGTAGGGATGGGTAGGGTATTTTAAAAGGGTGCAAAGAAAAAATTAAAAAATAGACGCACATATAGGGGCATAGATAACTTTGATAGATCTTTTATTTATTCCATCTTAAAGATTATTAATTTAGACTTCTCTATAATAAAGTTTAATATCTTCTCAATAATTCTCAATTTAACTGCCTGTTCAGCCATAGTTAACTAAGGGATGTTAACATGATTTTTTTGATTAGCCATGTGACTTTCATTGGGTCCCATAAATTTCTTCTTAAAATGTCTCTACAATTGATGGCATTACTACAACTTTGACCAAAGCAGCAGAGAGAACTAAAGATTAGATAGAAGCAATGACGATGACGATCAATTGATAGCCAGAAAGAAATCTTCAAGAGAATGACGATGATGATCAATCGATGGCCGGAGAGAATGACGATGACGATTGATCGATGCTCGAGAGAAATCTTTGATCTTCAATAGAATGACAATGACAATCAATCGATACTCAGAAAGAAATCTTCAATCTTCAAGAGAATGACCACAATGATGATAATTGATTAATAGCCAGAGAGAAAAATGATAATGGTCAATCAATAGTCAGTCTTGATTTCGTGCAACTATAGACTTATCGGTGGTCCAGCCCACCTTTAAATGAAGTGCTTCCCACCTTTGATTCAGGTGGATGAAGAATTCACAAGCCTTTGCCTAATAGTTTTTTAGATGAACCCCACTTTTCCTTCATATACAATGCCGTCATCTCATTTATAGCCGTGAGCAAGAGAGGGACAGCTAAGATTAATAGACGATAGGTTGTTGCATTACACTATGGTTGGGAAGAAGAAAATAGGGGAAATACTAGGGAGAGGAATGATAAATCTATGGCATCTGATGGACCATTATGCTCCGAACTCCATTTCTGGCTACACCCTAAACCTTTACAACCCAATAAACATGGCTCACCAGTTATCATATGTGTGTGCTACATGAGCCATCATAGGGAGATAAAAATTTGGCAAGGTGAAAAATCAGATTGGAGTGGGAGAAGGAAGATGAAGTTGATAACAAAGTGCAGTCACACATAGGTGAACTGATAAGGGCATTGACCGTAAATATTATGAACTTTGATGGTAGACAAATGACCAGCACACATGCCCCTCTCATCACTCCAAAATAACACATTAACACCAACATATTAACTACATGCAAGTGAACAAACGTAATTTTGAACAAAGACACGGTTTTAGTTTTTAACCCTTATTTATATGTTCAATGTTCATATGAGACACCTTTTTTTATAGTATACAAGGTACAACATAAAAGTATAGTAAACACAATTGTGCCCACAAACTTGATCTGCCCATATATATGTTATGGTTCATCGAGATAGACCTAACGTACTAATTAATTCTCATGAAATCCAATCCAAATTGCTACTTGGTACATTTGATCAACTGGGAGGAATGGACACCCTATCACATATTTTGAAGGCTTTAATTTATAAGTGCATGGAATGAATTCATCTATTGCTGGTCCTTAGCTTCATGGGATCCTGGGCCATAGCAGATTGCTTGATGAGGTCGAAAGATTCTCCAATATCATTACATAATTGGTGAGGATCTGAAATGACTCCCTCATCAACTGACAATATAATATTCATCTTATTTGCATAGCTTCCAACATGGATCACCATTGCCTAAATAAAGAAACAATAACAATTTACTTATAGATCAGCAATTAATATGCGAATGAATAACCTTAGTTAGGCTGAAGCTTTTCAATGTTGTTATTAGCCAGTGGACATTTTGCCTCCATTGCAGCTAAGCATCTTGTTAGTTTCATGGAGTTGATTGTAATCTTTTTGCCATTTTATCATCATTATAGTTGCTGTTTAATAAAAAAAAAAAAAGAAAGGCTAAGGGCAACCAGTTTTGCCAAGACCCACTTTCATCTCGCGCCCTAATCCCTTGATTAATGTTTATGATTCACTTATTGGCTTTTTCTTTCTTGCTTTATTTTATTTTTAAAAACGTTGATGTTTGCCTTAACCTATAATTGTCCTTTCTTATTTTGAAAATGTATTATTACCCCCTTAGGTTTTTAGAAACCTACAAATACATCCCAAGAAATTATTTTTTATATTAAAAGGCTGCTAAACATTTTATACAATGCAAATAAAAACACACTGTTAACCACAAACTGTGTTTAGACAAAACAAGAATTAACTACAATGAGCTATCAAACACGGATAACTAAATATGATGATTTATTAAAAATGATTATTGTTTTTAACCATGAAAAAAACACCAAAAATGGGCCATTTTTGTTGGTTATTAGACGCTTCTTTTGGTTAAGAATATTTTTTTTTTTACATTCCAAAAATTGGCTAATGAGTTTTCAATATTCAAAATAAACGGTGTGGTTGGTGGTAGATCCAATATTTTTTTAAAGGGAGGTCCACATACATATGCGAGTGCTATTTTTTAGGTACATAAAAAATACTAAAGATTAAAATGTTCAAATGCATAATTCCAATAAAAAGCTTCTCAAGAACATGAAATATAAAGTCAAAGGTGTTAGAATAGCTGTTAAAGTTATATGTTTAACTTAATTAATCCCTTAACTTTATAGTGTGTTTACCTTTTCCTATGTTAGAAGAGAAAAGTAAGCAACAAAAAAAAAATTCAAGGTTAAGGTGGGAAGAAATATAAAAGTCAAGGGGTCAAAATTGGACTTTTTTCAATAAAAGATTATTTGTATAGAGAAGATAATAATGCAATTTTTATATTTTCTTAAGGATAAGAGAGAGTTATTTTTTATTCAAATAGAAAATATTAAGTTTAGGGGGTCCACTAAAATTAAAGGGGAGGGCAATTACCAAATTATATATCAATTATTAATAATATTTTGGAAAAATGGGGGTCCATGTGCATGGACCTTCATAAAACATATATAGATCTGCCTTTGGATGCGATTGTTTGTAACTTTAAAAATCTGAGAAGAATAATAATATATCTCTTAAAATATAAGGGAGCAATTATAGGGACTTAGGGCAAACCTCAGGTGGTTAATTTTTTAATTTTTTTTAGAGAAAATAAATAATTATATTCGCTTTTGTGTATCCATACATTTGTTTGTATGTAAAGTCGTAATTCTTTAGGTGCTATATTGGGATAAATAAAAAAAAAAGGTCTTTTGATGCTTAAATCTCAAATTAGCATTCAAAGCTATCGATTTTCAGAGGGATACATATATATATATATATATATATATATATAGATAGATAGATAGAACTGAAGCATGTTTATATATAGGGAAGAAAAACAAACGAAGCAAAGAGTTTCATTTGACCGATGATAGTACTTACTAGGGGATAGGTCCCGTAAATAGTTGGAGCAATGTTGGTCACTTGATGGCCAAATAGAGTTACTTCTTTGGCGGGTCCTTGTATATTTGAGAAGGCGAATGTCAGTTTTCTTACAAACTTCGCAACCTGCAAATGCCAAAATATGCAACTAATAATATACATGATGCAAAAACAAAAACTAGCAAGATATATTGTCGTGCGTCATGTATATATTTTGCTAGCTATAAACTTATAAGTTGGTTTTGGATGTGAATTAAGTCTGTGTTTATACATACGTCGTACCATTGAAGGATAAAAGCTAAGAAGTGTCTTGACCATAAAATAATATAAGTGGTGTTGAAATGCGGCCTTCTCTTTATCCATGGTAGCCTTAGACTCCCGAACATGATCTAGTGGGTCCTCTTTTTTCTTTCCATCAATGTTAAAAGGCACCACCAAGAATCCGATCATGTTCCCCCATTTTTCCTTGCTATTCACCTTCATCATCTCCGCTAAATCCTGTAATTAAATTGAAAAAGAAGCATGACATGCATGCATGATTATGATTATAATTATGATGCACTTTCCGGAATTCAGAAACTAATTATGATGGAGGATACGAATTAATAGACTCACGTACCGGAACTCCTCGAGATGCTCTCAGGTTGATCGGCATAAGTGCTCTAAGTCGTATGTTTTTGGGCAGATACGTGTTGTTGTTCCTCTTTGTTGCATCTTTCTCAGCTTCACCTGTGTCACGCTCATGCACGATAAATATATACTCCCTCCCTCTCATAATAAATAAAATATTTCTTTAGGTATAAAAATTAAGATTTATGTAATTTATGTTATTTTTTTTAAATTTATCCATAAAATTAAAATTAAAAAAAAATTCTTAAACTTTGTGTAATGAGAGTTTAAATAATGATTTAAAAAAAAATTTCAATTTTGTTCAGTGAGAGATTGAATGAAGATTAAATTAAGTTTTGTATAGTAAGAATTTAAATAGGGGTAATAAAGTAAATTAAAAATTAAAAATTTTCTAAAAAAGAAATATTTTATTTATTTATTTATTTTTTAGACAGCTAAAAAATGATAACATTTCATTTTTTTTTTTAGGCAGAAGTGGAAGGAGTATTTGATTTTTACTTTCTGCCATATGACTTGTATATTTTGACAAGAGGGCCGAGTTGGAGAATTTTTGTCATTGGGCGTCGGGACTATATGTATAACAATTTGATGTCATGAACGCTAAGGCTTTTCTTCTCTCTTTTTTTTTTTTGTTTTAAAAAAGCACAAATTTTATTTAAAAAAACTAAGTTGAGTTTTTGTCTATATGGGGGTACTCATGAATATATTGACGAATGTAGGTTTTGAGATGTAAATAATAATTTTCTCATTTTTCATTTTTTAAATATTCTGGAATAAAATTATAGGTGAACATAATTTTAGAAATTAGAAAACATTATATTGCTTCACTTTAGAATAACTAGAATAACCTTGTTTTTCTTCATCAATAATGCCTCAAATTGTTCGGATGTGGCCGTAAAAAGCATGGAGCAAGCTAGCACTCACCGTATTTCCTATTGAGATATTGAGACAAGGCAGCTTGTGTCACTCCCAGCATCACATCGTTAATTGTCTACCAACAAACAATGAAGCCAAAAAGAAAAAATATATGAAATATTGTCAGATTTATGTCAGATATTCAACATATATATATATATATATGCACAGTTACACACACAGATATATATATATATATATATAGTGAGTTTATATATACGCATCATGATTGATATATATATCGATCGAGTTTATTGGTTACCGCGTCCATTGCATTCTTCACCATCTTAACATCATCGAGACTGATTGTCTTGCGGACAAACCTACGTGGGTTCCATCCAGGAGCGTAAGAACGTCGTCTGAGAGGCGTTTCTGTGTCCGTCAGAGTAAGAAACAGTCGTGCAAGAATCATGATCATACTGTGAAGCAAAGTGTTGAGCAGTGTGGAAAACATGGACTGAGCCCTCGTCAACCACCCTCCTGCCCACCCAGTAGTATTATGATCAGTAGGATGTTGTTCGATTTTATTCCTGGTTGTAGGCAGAGTATTGGAGTTTGAATCTCCTTGACCGAGGGAAAGGAAAAGCGACATGAGCGAAACGCCATCGCCCAGACAGTGGTGGAGGCGGAGGATGGCAGTGGATTCCGCGTCGGACGTTTTAAGGTTGAGAACATGCCATTCCCACATCGGCCTGGACATGTCCATGCGACTCTTACTCAGGTTGGAGATGTAATCGTCCACGACTTTATCCGGTGATGTGCCGACGGTGGTGTCCAGAGCTGGGACTATGATATGGTCGTCGATGTCCACTACTCTTGTTGGGACCCATTTCAACTCCCCTGTTCCGCCCCCGTCCTCATGTAAAGTGCTGGAGAAACGAGGATGGTGAAGCAAAGGAGACATGAGTTGTTTGAAAACAGTGAGATTGATGGGAGTCTTGAAAGAAAATATGACGACAACATAAATACTAAAATCAGGCTCGTGGAACAGCCGAGAGCCAGGACTTAAAGGCTGCTCCTCCTCCTCGCCCTCCCCGTGACCAACACGACTAGTGTTTGTTCCTCTAACTTTAATGGCTTTGAGGCCTCCACGAGCCATTTAATTTGTTATCGGATGAAAAATGAAATTAGGCTCGCTCGGTCGCTTCTCTCTCAGGTCACTCTGCAGTTTATATCCTAGCCATGTTGTCTACCAGTACAGTGGAGAAGCTATAACTAGTTCTACTAATTCACGATATAGGCCAGGAGAAAGGTTGTTGGGGATTTGTGGCTCAAAACTATAGAAGTGAGGATAGACAAAAGGCTGTCAGTGATTACAAAGACTGGGGCCTTGAAAATGACATATGTGATTGTAAACAACCTAGGAGCTAGGATGCCAACCATTCCAAACATGAAAGATATCTGCAGAGCTAACTAACAACCAGTTAGGCATTTACCCTCTCGTTATTACACGCTGAAGCGACGTGTATTTACAGCTACTGCCATGGACAAAAGAAGGGTTGCCCTTCGCGTTGAAGTTGAACCCAGTTCCCCCAGACGAGATACACTCGACCCTCCCCTTTTACTCCTGACGACTCACTCGTTGCCCGCCGCCCCGCACACCCCACCTCACGAGCTTTGCAAATTTAAATTGAGAGGAGGCGTTCAAAGTAGGCAACATCAAGCCTGAGCTCATGGCTGGGTTCGGTCTGCAGCGTACTGGGCCTGGAACAGGAGTGACTTCGAATGGCGAGCTTGGGAGCAAAGGAGACAATCAGCTGAAAGGGAGAGTAGGCAGCGGCGGATGGCCGGAGACAGCGATCGGTGCGAATGGTGTGGCCGTTGAGGGTGAGAAAGGGCGCTCAGTCAGGGAAGGGGGTGTGACAGACAATGACACGAAGCCGGACACATAATGTGGGCGGATTTGCATCGTTAGTATTTGAAAGGTGTGAGGCTGGTGTATCAGGGACGAGTCAACGAATCAGTCAACTGAGTGAAATGTGTAAAGAACCTAGTGGCATTCGGTTGTAAATTCAAAGAAGCATATGCCTTCTTTCGTTATTTACATAACAACGTAGAAAATAACAAATGTTGAAATGTTGATGGTCAAAGAGAGCTACAAGTTTGGGCCTCAGTCGTTGCTATTGTCCCTCTGGTTCTCATAGGCCCAAATAGTAGCATGAATCAATTGGGTTCTTAAAAAGACTTTTGGGATATAACGGACTGTTTGATAAGGTCGAATGATTCTTCAAGATCATGGCACAATTGATGAGGGTCTGGAATGACTCTATCATCAACTGATAATATCATGTTCATCTTATCCGTATAACTAACTACGTGGATCACCAATGCCTGCAAATAAAATAAAAAATTTGAATCAAGACATAATTTTATTAACTAATTCTGTACAAATCTTCAATAGGCTTTAGTTGAGAGAGAGAGAGAGATACAGCAATATATATTTGGAGTAATTAATAATATTAACATAGAGAAATCTTATTATGTGAAGCAAAAATCAATTAATTCGTACGGCCACCAACAAATATAAAGATACTAGCACTTACAAGGGGTAGTCCATAAACTGTGGCAGCAATGTTGGTCACCTGATGGCCGAACAGAGTTATTTCATTCTGGGGTCCAACTACATTTGAGAAGGCCATTGTCGTCTTTGTTGCAAAATTTCCAACCTACATACACATTTGGTAATTATTTTATCCAATATATACCAAAAAATTAAAGAAGAATTTATTAAGAAATGAAAGACAAACTAGCTTGATGAATCTTACAATTGGACGACCAAACTTAAGAACGGGCTCGGTCAGTAAATAAGCAAAGAGCGGTATAAAAGAGTTCTTCTTTCTATCCATGGAGGCCTTTGACTTGCGAACATAATCTAATGGATCGTCTTCCAAAGAGATGCTGAAAGGGAAAGGCACCAGACCGATCTTATTCCCCCACCTTGCCTTGCTATTTGCCTTCATCATTTCACTTAAATCCTGTAAATAGAAATAAAAACAGTACTAACACATTCTTTTCCTGTTATATTTATGAAATTAGTGCTATTAAGTATATTATTAGGCATCTGCTTTTTGAGGATGTATGGACTGACTCACTGGAATTCCATGACTTGATCTCAAGTTGAAAACTAGAAATGCTGTGAGACGAATGTTTATGGGCAGATTGTTGCTTGTCTTTGTTGTCTCTTTCTCAGCTTCACCTGTATCAATTATTATACGACTTGCATAATGTACAATAAATGCTTCAAAACCGGCCTATAAATGATGAACGAAAAAACTGTATACGAAAATTGATCAGTTATTCCCCTCAATTGTGATTACAATCACACTTTCCCTCATGAAATTTCAAAAAAATCCACACTCCCCCCCACCCCAACCCCAATTTTCTAACATCGTTAGGTAGCAACAAGTTAATAGCCTTAAACTACCGTTTTACACTAAATTGAGAAAAATTAACAAAAAAAAAATTAACTTATACTATATGCTAGCTATCAGAAAGCAAATTTAAATTATCAATACCATATGGTAGTTATTAACAGTTTAAGTCATCATTTTTTTTATTAAAGGATATCTGTTTTTTTTCGTATTGTTGATTAACGAGTGACTAATGTGTTAAAAAACAGAAGTAGGGGGACGGTGGGGTTTTAAAACCTTAGGGGAATGAATGTGTGCTCGTACCACAATGGATTGTGTGATTGTAATTACTAACCTATGATTTTCTTTTTCAGTAACTTTTTTTTTTGTTGTGCAAGCATGTAAATTAATTAAGGTTATTATATATAATCTGTTACGTAGACTTTATATATTCTGTTTAAAAAATGTAGGTTATAATTTTCTATATATGATAACTAAGAACTTCTTTAACTTTGGGCACTAATATGTAATTGTACGATCTAAACAGGGGACCACGCACATTGTGTTGAATGGGGGTCGATCCAACTTTGTTTAGGAAAGTATATATAGTATATAGTACTACTTCGTCCTATTTTCTTTGAAATGTTTTTTTTGATATAGAGATTAAAATGTATGTAATATGTGTTTTTTTTTTTTTTGTAGTGAAAGTTTAAATAATGATTAAAAAAATATTCTTTTTTTAGGTTTTGTGTAATGAGAGATTAAGTGAAGATTAAAAAAATTATTTATTGGGTTTTATGTATTGAGAGTTTAAATATAGGTAAACGGGTAAATTAGTTATTTAAAATTTTTTAAAAAAGGAAAAATTTCAACCTTTTTAAGACATCAAAAAAAGAAATACGTTTCAAATAAAAATGGATGGAGGGAGTATATAACTTCTTATAAAATATATGTGGTTTAATCTAATAAAATTCTAGATTTGACACATATATTTTATGAGTAATTAATTCTTACCTACATTTTTAGCTCTTTCCATGAGTTTAAGTGCCTGTTTTTGTGCGTGCCAAATATCAGGTAAGCAATTGGTCTACATGTATATTCCTCACAAAATTTTATAATGTACTGTCCATTGTGACTAAAGCAAGAATTAACGTTTTATTATTATTATTATTGTTGTTGTTAGAATGACATTAATTTATATACATATATATATATAGAATTACTTATTTTTTTTCAACAACAAGAAAAAGAAATTATTAGTAAAGATGAATATACATAACAGTTCCAGCTAGCTGAAATATGATGGGAAACGGATGACACCCTCGACAATCCGAACCTTACGGGCCCCTTCCGCTATTACTCAAATGTTCAGAACAAAAAAAACGCTCCTTAGCCAATTATCCTTTCAAGGCAGGCAAACTCGATGTGCTGTCTGTACATATCAGCAGCCTATGTAGATAGAATGACTTACACCGCATCTTCCGACCACATAATAAATTCTCACCAACACAGGTAATGCTACTCTGGCACGTTATGAGTTGGCCTAAGCCTGCATGCGTCCAGGCTTGCAAATTTGTGCCAAATCTCATTTCTCTCTCCCTCTATCTTTTTCTTATACTTACAAGCATTTTTACGGGTCTATGAAGTTAAGGGATATTCTATATTATAGGTAAAAAAAATAAATATCTGCTTATTAGGGGCTCCAAAAGCACCAAAGTTAACTTTAAACAGTATTGTATATCAAAATAAAAAAGACAGGAGCTGAACTCTTGACCTCTTACTTTTTCTTGGTGTCTCTTTACCACTTTGTTAAAATGGATGGGACATGCCAAATCCCATCTCAAATAATGTGCAACATAATTTTATTAGGAACGAGTATCCTACTCATGGCCAATGATTAATTATTTTTTCACAATGTGAGTTTATCGAGGATCGATCATTTTGAATTGATTAATGGCCTAATCATTGCCTTAACAATGTTAATTATTATTATTATTATTGTTGTTGTTGTTGTTGTTGTTGTTGTTGATGATGAGGAGCAAGCCTAGAAAATTGTTAAAGTGAGGTCCATATATAAGCATCTATTATAATTGGTCCCAAATTTTGAATTAAGCAAAAATAAAACTTTAAACCATAATATAACTATCAAAAGAAAGTATATAACTTGTAACTATTCTCTTGTAAATTTTTTAGTACAGAAAAAAAAACAAAAACATCCATCTAAATAAAAAAATGTTTAAGCTAATTACTAATAGTACTTCTATAGTCACTAAATATATATGCATTGCATTGAACGTTAAATTGAATGAGTCTTCAAGATTATTTGGAAACTTTAAAAATGAATTTTAAAAGAGAAAAATTGTTGTTACTTTTACAGGTAAAGCATTTGATAGTTTATTTTTCAAAAAAAAAAAAAAAAAGGGTTGGTCTCACACTTTTCAAGGGGGGTTACCTATAAATATACCAATTTTTATATTGTAAAGTAAAATAATCCAAACATGAAAGAGTTTATAATTTTATCCTAAAAACAAGTAGAGAAAAAGCATATTTCTTTGGCACCATTAACATTTCTATTAAGTATTAACATGACTCGTTTGAAACTTTTAAGCTTAATTTGATTTTTTAAGTTCAATGACTACAAGCTGACTCATAATTTAAGGGTTAACTAAACCAATTAAGTAATTATGAGAGTTAAAGCTGAATTTTATTTGGAATAGTTAGGTCCAATACAAAATTAAAGTGGGATCCACACTTAATTTTACACATATTTTTCTTATATTTTGTAAAAAAAAAAAATGCGGTCCGTACGTGCACACTGTTTTAATATATGTAAGTCCGCCTCTGTTGTTTATATTCAGAATCAGCTATTATAAGTTTAGGGAACTAGAATGAGGTAATTACATCATAATAAAAGGTATGTCCACTTATTTGGGCTCCAACCAAATTAATACCAAATTCATTCTGCCGTGTTGGGGGTATGAGAGAAGAGTCAAACTCATGACTCTGGATTTATGTCCATAGCACCTTTGACATGCATTTACGCTGATAATTAACACCGGAATAACCAAAATTATTATATTCCCATTGATAGTAATTTTGTGGGGGAGAAGCACTTACCGTACTTTCTATTTAGATACCGTGATAAGCCAGCTTGTGCCACTCCAATCATCACGTCGTTAATTGTCTACAAACAAAAGAACGGACAACAAGATCATGTAATAATGGTTAGTACAATTAAAAGATATATGTAGGAGGTGGCAAGAGTTTGTGTACGTACCACTCCAAGCGCATTCTTCACCATCTTAACGTCATCTAGACTGATGGCTTTACGAACAAACCTCCGTCGGCCCCCTCCACAACTGTAACAACTTTTGAGAGGCGTCTCGGTATCTTTAACAATAAGACACAGCATTGCAAGAAACATCATACCCGCAACCAAAGTATTCCACCACATCAACCAAGTGACCCAAACCCTCGTTATGCATCCGCGAAAACCAATATGTTTGGTGCAATTCTGAGGCTTTTTTGCCACCGCCGGCCCAGGCTTGGAGTTGGAATCCCTGTGCGCGAGGGAAAGGAGAAGCGACATAAGCGAAACCCCGTCGCCGAGAGAGTGGTGGAGGCGGAGGACGGCGGTGGATTCCGCGTCAGACGTTCCAAGGTTGAGAACATGCCATTCCCACATCGGCCTAGACATGTCGATGCCGGTCTTACTTAGGTCGGAGATGTAATCGTCCACTACTTTGTCTGGCGAATCCGCGTTCGTGTCGAGAGTTGGGACAATGATATGGTTGTCGATGTCTACACTTGTTGGGACCCATTTCAGCTTCCCTGTTGCGTCATCCTTAACCTGCAAACTAGAGAAACGAGGGTGGTTGAGCAAAGGCGGCATGAGTTGTTTGAAAAGGGTGAGGTCGATGGGAGTTTTGAAGGAGAAAATGAGAAGAATGTAGAGATCGATATCGGGCTCATGGAACACCCGAGCCATTGGACTGAGAGGCTGCTTCTGCTGTTTCTTGTCCTCGCCTAATTTCCCAGCGCTAATATTAATCTTTTTTCTTCTCAGTCGAATGGCATTGAGGCCTCCACGTTCAGGACCCATAGCCAGACGATGAAGCGTACCAAAAACCCCGCTCTCCGGCTCCCCCTCTCTGCTGTAATAGTAATACTAATTTGTCTGCTATATAGTATAGGACAGTATATATATATATATATAGCTAGGAGTATTTATTTGTGTAATTGTGTTCAAAGGTAGCTTGAAAGAATTTATGGAATTATGGGGAGCTCGAGACTGACGTCGGTCGTATTGGTAAGAGTGGCAACGTTAATCGATACGGTTGGTGAATGAATTGAATGACCCATCGGATTGTTCATTGATTTGGTGCCAGAAATTAATAATTACTACATCTCGACTTGTGTTATAAATTAATCATACAAAACTGGAAACGTTATTTTTTTTTATTGTTCAACGTTATTGATTTTGCAGAAAAATTGATTCTATTATATATTTAAGGTTCGACGGTAGCCATATTCTGCATGGATATCCACCAACAACAAATTAAAAGTTGTCATGATGAAACGTTTGTTATATTATATGTACAAAAATATCATTTTTTTAGTGTCATCCAGCTTCTTCTGATATATGGTGGCTCATGTAGTAAATTTATATAATAAAGTGATCTAATCATGATTAATACAACAGGATTTCCATTTAAATTAAATAAAATGGATAGATATTTAAACATGCATAAATTAAAAGTTAGGGATGACACACAGGGTGGGCAAAATTCACTATATGTGGATATCCGCTTGTGATGGACAGATAGATGGGTACATGGAAAGTACGAGTTTAGAAATTCACTCTCTCCAAATTAATCTAGCCCACTCTCTACCTGTATGTGATGTAATAATGCACACACCGAAACATACACAATCATATCCAATACAATATAATTCTAAATTTCTAAAATTCATAAGTCATATACAATATACAATATAGTTTAAGTGCGGATTATTAATTTATTTTTCTTGTTTTATTGTGTTCCAAAATTGCAGCAGTGTTTTTCTGCACTTAGCTCAAATTTTGTTTTTTATGCGTTGATATTATCATTTTCATTTAAAAAAATTTCTAGATGTGTTTGGATATTATGTTTGTTTATGATATGCACTTTAATTTTCAGCATAATTAATGCTGCTAGTGGAAATAGTTTAATGTTTTAAATAATACCATGGTTTTAAATTTTTATATTGTATTGGCCGCCGCCGGTATGAGCAGTATGTATTGGTACTACAGTAGAAATTGTACGGGATAGCCAAGACAAAGGTTGTACTCTGTACCTAAGAAAATAAATCATTTTTACTTTTATTTTTAAATTTGTGATGTTTTTAGATAAAAATATATTATAAGTATGTGTGATTGATTAATTTTATAACATGCATTTATTGATATTTGAAAGAAAACTTATATTTTTATGTTTTGATATATACCTTACAAAATTTTGGTTTTATTATATATAGTATGTAGAATATTTATATGAGAGAAACTCTTAATTAATCTATATGAATATAATCTACACTTCATACTCTCACAATCTTAAATTTTTCTATATTTTATGTGTTCATATGTGACACACACACACACACACACATATATTTGATTTTAAAATATGTATATGTCTAAATTATTTTAAAAAGGTACATGCACAACCATACAATACCATTACTAGTATTGTATCAAATCATTAGAAAATGGTATATCATCCGGTACAATATTTAAAATCTTTTATAATATCTAACCTTATTTGCCGTTGACCCGATGAGGGTTTGGGTGAGGCAGGTTACAAAGAGGGTTTGAGTAGGGGTCTTGTATAAGAAACTTATAATTACCCTTTAAGGTTTGTCTTAACCTATACTTTGCCCATTTTTTATTTTTTTCGAAAACCTATATTTTGCTCTTGCTTCTTTTACACTTTCCGGTAACAACTTCTAAAAACATAATTTAAACATTACGACAACTTTAATCTCTCCAATATTTTTTACAGTTAATAAACATTATAAATTATAGTTTTTATTTTCTATAAATATATTTTCCTCTTTATAAATACATATTAGAATTTTTTAAACATTGGTTAACTATGAAAGAAATATAAAAAATTTTAAAATTATTAAAATATAGTTACTAAATTTTAAAAAGTTATTATTGGACACTATAAAAAAAATGGTAAAGTGCAAATTTTTAATATATATATATATATATGTTAGACCAAATCAGATAAAAATTTCTATAGATTTCTCCGCTTATATTATGAGAGAGTTTGAAAATAACTCAGCCTTCCCAAACCCAGCCAGTGACACCCTGGATCCCTATGCGATATATACGGAATTGATTGAGGGAGTTAATTAATGAAGAGGGAGTCATCGGTTTGAATGTTTTCTTCTCCAACCAAAGTTGCAGCTGTCCATGTGACTGTCGTTGCTGGCTTCTCCTAAGCCTGCCGGCAACTTGTTAACGTATCAAACAATATTTACTGAGCAAGGCTCATTGCGCAAGAAAGGTGATCATTTCGTCAAATTAAAGTAGCTGACCCAGTCGGTGCTGCGTCGCTGATCATTTCGTGGCTCAGCCGGTGCTGCGTCGCCCAAAAACGAAACACGAAACAAGCTTTAACACCAATTCCCTACGCTATAAGTCGGAGGATTACCTTCTTTTGGATCTACCATCTCTCATGCATGCACACTACGGGCTATATATATATATATATCATTCAAAGAGAATTTCAATCCTTCTTTCCAAAAAAGAAAAAAAGGTTTAAGCTCAAGGTTATTAAAGTCTCCAAGAAAACAGGTGGTTATTGCTGTCAAATTTAACATTTTTTTACTTCTGTCGCCCAATTTCACTCTCTGGTATGTATATATCATACTACTTAATTACTATGCCATAGCCCTATCTAAGACAAGGCTACACGTACTAGCTAGATTACATAAAACTTTCTCTTACTAAATGATTAAATAACCAAAATAATAATTAAAATTTTTTGTAGATCATACGTATCACTTTGTTTCCTATTACATTATTCAGTGACATAGAAAGTTGTGCAAAATACTAAAACTCCTCTATTTGTACTAAATAATTCTAAATGTTTTTCTTTCACTGCAAATTTATCTCTGGCTCCAGATTAGACCAAGTTGATATAGAAATTTAATTTATAGAAAAAAATAATAATAAGTTAGATAGTCCATTAATCATCAATAGATTATCTCACAACTTTGAATTTAGTAGAAAATAATTTTCAAACAATATGAATTTTATTAACTTTCACATAATTATCTATCATCAATTTTTAAATTTTTAGTTTAAAATATTTGATAATTGTTTTTCCATCAACTCAAAGTGTGCCATATTTTTTTGATAATCAATCTACTATATAAAATATCTTTTTCCCCTATAAATCAGTTTTCTGTTCCAATTCAATCTAGAATTAGGCCATGGATGTTGTAATGGAGAGAAAAAGTTTGACATCACTAAGAAACAAGTGAGACATTATGGATTAACTTGCAACAAAAAAACTAAAGATTTAAAATTTTCGGTACAATTTATCCTAGTTTAAATCCACAAAAATGTTTCACTTTGGTCCATTGACAAATGGAATCACATATCATACTTCTATAAAATATTGGTTCTAACTTTTACTTTTCTAAAGATCATTTTCTGAATTACATATTATTCTATAAATTTTACTAAATTTTTAGAATTATTAATTTAAGTATTAATGATGAATAAAGTATATGATGCTATAATTATAATTTTATTTATATTTATTCTATATTATATAATCAATATTTTTTTAACATTTTTTTATTTATGCAATGTGGATTCAATGGTCTTTTGAATTCCCATGCATCATGTATGTATGGCAAGAATGAAACTATAATACTATTTAGGAATCCTTAATACATGTATATCTACAAATATTTAATTAACAAAGCAAACTAAAGATTAAACTATAAAGACAAACCTACTACCCTATGAATGGCAAGATGAATAATTTAAATACTGTTTACAAATCCCTAAATACATACTTATCTATAATAATCAACAAAATTTTATAGTGAAAGTTTAACGGCCAATTCGTTTCAACTTTAGCCAATTGGCTACAAAATGACTTTTTTTTATTTTTACATCTTTTTTACTTGAAACTAATTTTAATTAAAAGCCAATATTATGTAGCTACAATAATCAATTAAAAATATAATTTTTATAATCTTACTAAATTTTTATGAATTTTTCTAGTTTCAAGTCTTAAAAAAGAAAAATTCATAAAAATTTAACAACATCCTAAAAATTTACTTTCAAATTGATTATTGCATCTATATAACATTGACTTTCAAATGAAATTGGTTTCACGTAAAAAAGATGAAAAAGTTAAAAAAAAAGTCAGTTGACTTTAGACGAAACGAATTGGCCCTAAAAATTTTGCTCTTATTCAGCCAATTTATCTCATTCCTAAAGTATTATATAAGTTATTAATTATCATATCCTTCCATCTAAAGAGAGTCAAACTTTTATCTCCTCTTACAACAATTTCAATTTCCTTTCAAGATTTGTTTCCTCACAAACAAAATGTCTCGAAATCCCATTAATTTTAAAGAAATTCAGAGAAATAAAAAATTATATTTCTTCAAACACCTTATGCTTACTTTTTTTTAAATCATAAACAACTTAACTATTAACAATTTTTGTTAATTTTTTCAATTTAAAAACAGTCCCTAAATTTATGTTTCTTATATTAACAGAGATAACTTTAATGCCAGCAACAGTCTTTACTTTAATTCAATATCATCTACTTAACTTCTACAGATGACAATTTTTTCTTCTTCCTCACTTGGTTCTAGCTCTTTTATTGTGAATACATTGCAAACATATTATTCTACCTTTTTTATGACAATTTATAAAAACAATAATCAACAGATGCCATGAAAAAAGTAATTAAAAAAATCACTTCCTCAAGTCCTATAATTAATTCAATCACTATATTTTTTTTTTTTCCACAACACAACCAATCTTTACTTTGACTTTTTTTTTTGTTAACAAATAAAGTCCATCTTTATGACTTATTTATAAAAATATATTAGTGTATAAAATAGATATCTTCTCTTTATTTATGTTGATTTAAATGAACATAAAATTTATGCTACTCCAAAATAGTCTTATTTTATCATAATTTCTGAACTTTCTATAGTAATTAATAATTAAGATAAAATTTATAATCAAATAAACATAAATTCTTGAAACATTAAAAAAAATAGTAACCTCATACATGACAAGGGCATGCTTAACTACTTTTCGTGATAAATTTAATTAGTAATTACAATTTGTCCTTTGAGGTTTATGTAAAATTACACTTTGCCCCTCCATATTTTAAAAATATAAACTTTACGTCTGCTTTTTTAATACAGTCCGATAGCAACTTCTAAAATCTTAATTTAGACTCTATGATATTAATCTTTAAATAATTTCAATCTATATGGTATTTTTTTACAGTTAAGTGATATTTAAAAGATGCTATTTTCTATTTACAGAAAAAACAGAAAGAATAAATTGATAATTAAAAATGTCAATTAACTGTAAAAAAAAATATCATACAGTTTAAAATTACCAAAAAAAACTACTGTAATGTTTAAATTAAAATTTCAGAAATTATTGTTGAACTGTATTAAAAAATATTGTGTAAAGTGTATATTTTTATAATAGAAGAGGACAAAGTGCAATTACACTAAAACCTTATGGGTAAATTATAATTAAACCGAACTTTAAACAGTAATTTATTGCTGCATTTATTTACTTGCGATTGTGGGTCTGCATTTATCAAGAATCGTCCGTATCTTTAGTAAATGCCATTAATGAATGGCCGTATACCGGTGGACGTGAGAAAGCACCGAAAAATAGAAATGGAAATTATTGAAAATAATGATTTTTTTAATTAGAACACAAAGGAACATAAATTTTCAGTTTGTGCTTAATGGGAATGATCTGTAGCATAAAAGAGGTGTTTCCTCCTCCTGTGGTGCATTAAGTACTGAAATTTCAAAAAAAAAAAAAAAACTTAACCGGCAATGCTAAGAAGGAACCAAGGAAAATGCATGTAAAGTCCATAATTCAATAACTTCAGATCTTTGCCAGAAAATCAGCTTAAGTGCATGTACCGCTTATTTTATTAAGGTACAAAATCTCAAAAAGTAAAACACACACACACACACATACACACACACACACACACATCGGCTCTTTTCCGAGTAAAAATCAATGTTTCCAGTTTACGCATTGAACACACTCTGTAGATAATACATCGGACGGAGCAAAGCAACCCAAGAAAAACATAGAAGAGCTGAAGCACTAACAGTAATACTTACATACAGTAAAGCACCACAACTATAGGCGTAACATATCATGGCTGTGCTTGGAGACAGAGCTCCATCAAGGTACCTTACTTTTGCCTCAGGTTACATAAAGAAAGATCCACGTTAGCCAAGAAATGCCTGATCAAAAGTGTAGCATGATTTTCACACCATGACACCTGCAAGTATCTTTATAGTTAACAAAATGGAAGTATCTGTCGGTAATCAACAAAAATGCCGCTCCAGAAAATCGAATGAGTCTTCTTTTTTTACCCTTCCCAAACCTACGGGGATCTTACCTTGGAGGAGATGTTCCCTTCACATGTCAGTTCTTCATCTCACACTCATTACACGCCATGGATTGGCCACAGCCGCTTGCAGTGAGGGCCGTACAATTGGGACCCGCCTTACAGCAGATAGGGCTTCATTAAGCCGTGCAGCACGGCTAATGAACTGAAATGCCTTCTGCAGACATTAATCAGCAATAGAAAATACAGTTGGACATGCAGAGTCTGTCAACTCCGGTGGGCACTCGTTATAATCATTTTGAAAATGAAATACACGACACCAGGGAATCCAATTCAATGACTTTGATGAAATGCAACCCAGTAAACATGACATAACATCAACGGCAAAACACAAAAAAATGCAGGAATGCCAGCTTCAGACATTGCTCCTCAAATGGCATATCTGGCGGGGCAAGGCACTAGTGCTTTGCAAGTGGAAAGAAAGAAATGCACTGATTTTTTGAAACACTGCTCTCTCTAGCCAATTTACAGAAAAGAAAAAAAACTACAGAAACAACAGCTTTATACTTCCATCTAACAGGAAATTAGATCAAACATGATAGGATATACAAATTGCTGAAGTGAGCTGGATGCTTAGACCAAAGGATGTTTCATATTAGAAACAGGTGGAGTTCTCAAAACTAAGAATGAAAATGGAGGATTGGGAGGGGGGTCTCTTAAGAGGCAAAGGATCAGTGTCATTGCTTTTTACAGAAAAATGGAGAACAACGAGCAACCTGGGAGCTGAGTTCTGGGGCCTCAGGGATGGTCTAAATGAATATAAAAAATCAACTAATTTTAAAAAACACCGTACACATGATTTTTTGTTTCCCATATAAATATATTATTAATGAAGATAAGAAAGTAAAAGTTAAGAAAGACTGCATAATAGCATCACATATTCTCAACTCAAGTACCATGCGCAACAACCCTGCAATAACACCCGTGATTTTGGAATACAGGCAATTTCTAAATACACTGAGAGCGAGTCAACTGAAACATTTGTCCACATAATGTAATACAGCAGCAGAAGCAGCAGCAAATGATGGAACTTTAATGAAAGTATTCTTTGTTTTTTATGATAGATGTCCTAGAGTCCTGACTATTTAAAACATCTAGAAACACTGGATATGCCAGGGAAAGCCTACACCAGGGTCCGTCATGCTTAAGACGAGGAGGTTGTGTTGTTAGTCTAGCTTTCTGTTGAACTCATTTTCTGTCGTTTTGTTTTTTTATATTAAAACTCCATTTTCCAAAATAAATAAGTGAAGGATTACTTCAAGTCTTAAACAGAGTAAGAACTAAGAAGTGCCATGACTTGCAACTGACACCCAACCCAAAACTAAACCAAACTTCTCAAAAATAAAAAATAAACTGGAAACCAAACTATAATGGAGATATTTGGTTGGATGATGGTTCATTTGCCAAAGAGAACTCCAATGATTTGAGGTAATACAACATACAAGCATTGACCGGTTCGCTTAATAAATTGACACAGATGACTGATCTATAGCTACTTCTACCTCCAAAGGTGTCCATTTAATAACTACTGACAATTGTCACTTTCTTGCTATATTCTTTACAGGAGGAGAAAGATTTTGACTGTAGAAAACAATTACAACTTATCTCAAATAAATCTAAATCTGGCTTCCAGAATGGATGAAGAAACCTGCCCTTGACATGTATCATAAGATTGGACTCCAGGAACTACTTGGTCAGATTCCTTACACTCAAGTATATAATCTACAAACGCACAAACCTGGCACCAATACTATCAATGCATCCCACCCTCATTCAGCAAATATACAACTACAAAAAATTGGCTATTGATGTCCCTCTCATTTATTCGCCATAAATCTGAGTTACACTGCAGATAGAATCCTCATGCTTTGAACCTCTAAAAACCAAAATTCTAAACTAGAATTGCATAGCACTGATATATGACATCAGAAATTAAAGATAGCTTCTCGTGTGACACTAGTAGTAGTTTGGACTTTGTGCAATTGAACCAATCAAAAGAACCAGTAAGAAAACAGTAGACAAAAGATGGCACCAAAGACGCACCAAGGGGAACCGCACTTTCAGTTTAATCTGAACACTTGGAAACAATAGAATGCTAAAATGGATGCAAAACAGGGAACAAAGCACCATGCACTACGATGATTGGCACCAACTGACTTCCAACATGAGATAGTGAAATATATTAAGCAACATACCTTATCATCAACAGTAACCTGCAGTTGCAAGCTCCGAGTTCTGCGTTTCATCTTATATAATCGGTGGCCCAATATCACAAAGCCCATTACTGCTGCCGCAAGGGAAATCGACCAAACAGGACTAACCTTGAAGACACAACACTTCAAGACCTGAAATGGAACTTTCCACCATTCCGCTCTCCTATTCTCTTCCTCAGCCTCCGCCTTAGCACATGGCTCCATTTCTTGGATTCCAGCACCCTCCTTCCCTTCTTCATCCGACTTCATTTCGGAGCGATCTCCAGACAAGTCATCCGACCCTGCGACAATTTTTGCTTGCTCACTGAAGCCAATCTCACAGTATTTCTCAACATCCCCAACCACCAAGGAAACCAAGCAACTATCCCTAGAATCGGAGCACAACTTGCTACATTCCCTGTCCTCAACTTGAATTTCTCCAAAATCTTCCAATCCCAATTCGTTTTTCACTTTTTCCGTAAAATCAGACTCCTCTTTCGCATCAACTATTCCATTCTTACAAGTATTATATTCCAATCCTCCGGTCTCTTCAGAAGGGGCTGGCCCTTTCTCACTTTCATCAAAACCACGCTCCTGGTTTGCATCAAAATTACCAACTCTACTGTCATCGTGCCTATCACAACCTGAACCAGACAAAAATTCACCAAAATTCTTCCTCTCAAGCCGAGTTTGGGAGCGGCGATCAGTCCAACTCGAGTCATCCGACTCGACAGCGCTTTTATCACCTTCGGCACCAACAGTGACAGACTCCATGTGTCTGCTTTGATTATCAAGCGAGAAGTAATCAGACCTTATAAGATCGTCGGCATCACCCGCAGTCTCCTCGAGATTCTTCAACTTGGGCGAGATGACACGTGAGTCTGAATCCGAATTGTTTAGCAGCTCCCAATCTTGTAATTCACCTTCCATGGGTCGGGTTGTCGTTCTCCTAAGAATTCAACTGTAATGTACGAACCCTAATTTGCGGAACTGAAATTCAGATCCAATCCAAATTACAAGAGAGGCATGGGTGGTATTACTGCTAACTCATTTGATTATCGGAAACCCGGGTTTATATGCAGCTTCTGCGCTTCGATTAAAGGTATATAAATCTCATGTAGCCATGTGTCCTACAACAGCAGGCACGGCTCGGCACGTGCCAAACATGTGCTTCTCGTGCAAAACATAAAAAATGAGGGGTTTTTTTTGGCCCTTTATTAAGGAGTAAGGACACTAGGGTTTTTATTTAGTATGTACAAGGTAGAAAAGGTCCACGGCTACATAATGTCATAATATTAAATAAAATAATAATAAAAAAAAGTAATAAAAATAGTTTGAGGGCTAAGAGAGAAAAATGTAAAAACTTTATATATTAAGAGTTTAACAATTAACTTAGGAAAATTTTTAAAAAAATCTCTATTTTACTAACAAAATAAATAAACCATGGTGACTAATGTTTTAATTTAAAAAATAACACACCGGAAAAAAAATAATCAAGAGATCAAACAAAAACACTATAATTAAATAGTTGCTAAGTTCAAGTCCAAAACGTCAAGTTTGTCAAAATTAGGATCTAATATGAGAAATGGAAACAATATAGAGACTAGAAACACATTTCACCAAAAAGAAACGTGAAGATCTCCCGCTAACCCAGCCATGTGAGCAACTCATCATGCCTGACTGTGGTTGTGGATTCATGTGGATTCACTGGAAGCGGTTTAATGGTCCTAATCCCGATGATCCATCCATGGATGATCCTATGAAAGTGGGAGATTACCAAGATATGTCCTCAAAAAGATATTATCTTTTAAAAATCCAACCAAACTTCTAAAGAATCAATCGCGTCCAACAAAGAAACTGAATTAGGTGAAAAAGCAGGTCTCAGCCCAACACTAAGGGACAAAATTGGAAACGCATTGTAATTTATGGTAGAAATAAACAGTGATAAAAAAATGGGTTTCAGAATATAGTATAATGTTTTAATATTTATGTTTCAATCGCTTGAAACTTTAATTTTTTGTCTTTGACAAGTCAATTCGTTGGCAATTCAGTTGGCAATATTTATGAATATAGCTGATCAAGGTCAGAGTTCGAAGAGTGTCGGCTGCACTCTCTAAAATAGACAATTTTAGAAAGTGATGCAACTTACAGCTTGAGTCCTCTAGACTCGCTCGACAGATATTTCATCCATAATTTTCGTAAAATTTCTAATATCTTGCAATTGTAATTGATTATGAATAAAAAATTTTATCTTAATTTTATAGTTTTTGATTTGAAACCAAAAATTGGTACACGTATCAACTATCATGTATGTACGCCTGCAGATGCAATGATCCACCAATCATGAACCACTCGCAGGTTCCAAATTTTTTTCCCAGGGAATTGAAAGAGAAAAGGCGGCTCCACTGAATACAAATACCCAATCACCAGCTACCAAAATGCCAGAGGTACAACGGCTTGTAAGTTAAAAAACCTATGTGTCAACGTTTTAAAAGACGTATTGTCTTGTGCAGGGCTCACTTAAATTTTTGTACGGTTCAATACTATGCTGCCATTTAATTTTGTTGCGCAATTCCTTCTTCGAAGAGCGATGCTTCTGCAACTTGCCCCATTATTGTTGCATCGAGTATTAGCTTCTGGGCTGCAGGACAGAAGCGGCTGCTTGAGACCATGTGGAAAATGTTAGCAGCAGATGAGAGTCCTGAGACCAAGATTAGTCCATGTCCAAGACTATATCTCAGTAGCTTCTGATCCCCATTTTCTTATGGTGGTCATTGGAAGCGATGTTAATACTCCATAGACACCAAATATCCCCCAACGTTCCTCCAGTAAGAATGATGGTGTCGGAATAACCACAGGCTTGTTGCATAGGATTGAACCAGTCTGCCTCTGCAACTCCACTTCCTTGCACAGATAGGCGTCGGGAGCGCAACAGGCTGAGGAAGTCAGCAACAGACACCTGTCGAGCACACATAAAATCCGGTAGGCAAAAAGTGAGTTCGTCTTGAAGCCCCAAGTTAGTCACCAATAATCACAGCAGGAGCATGTCCTCTTTTTGAAATGGTGGAATCGGTTGGAGTCTCTAACAACAATCTCCTTTTCAAGAATCTCTGACGCTAACTTCATGAAGTTGTGACAGTCCACACATATCCGGATGTTCTTCATAATTCGTATTGCACCACCACGACAACGCATATTCCCTTCATTCATTGTGGCAAAAACCAAAGCCAGCTTCTCACTATGATGGAACAGCTGCTCTTCCTTCTGCTCTTCTTCTACGTCATGCAATGCCATGCTTGTATCTGGCACATATCCAATCTCCCTTACCCGCCCAATCAGTTCCTCAAGCTTGGCGAATATGGCCTCTCTTTGAGGATGGCGCCTGCCTCCAGATGCAAACTCATATACCTGATTTTCAATCTCAGTCCAGCTCAGACCAGGTTCTTTTCTCAGTCTAGAACCCCTCATTTGTTTCCTAATCAGCCCAGCTTCTCTGAAACAACCACCAGAGCAATATATGTTTGACATTTGCACATATCCTAGAGAACTTTTAGGTTCTAACTCATTCAGTTTAGACGCAGCTAACTTGGCTAAATGAGCTTCACCATGCTTCCTACATGCACCCAGTAGTGAACTCCATATCACAGAATCAGGCTCCATTTCCATTCTGCTTATAAGCTCATTTGCTTCAGTGACACGACCAGCTCGCCCTAGAATGTCCACCATGCAGGCATAGTGATCCAGTTGAGGAATCATTGCATGAATTTCAGTCATGGAGTAAAAAATCTTAAGTCCTTCCTCAACCATCCCAGAATGGCTACAGGCTGACAAAAGAGCAACAAATGTTGCAGCATCAGGTTCGACATCCATCTGTGGGAAGAGTTGCAAAGCTTCCCTAGCATCACCATGCAAGCCATAAGCCTTGAACATTGAATTCCAAGATACCAAATCATGGAACCCCATTTCATCAAAAACTTGCTTAGATGAAGCAATAGAACCAGACCTTGCATAAGCATGGATCAAAGCATTCGCTAGAACAGTGTCATCCTCAAACCCAGCTTTCACCACTTGTGCATGAATAGCTGAGGCATGCCGCTCTGTTAAAAGGCCTGCACATGCTTTTAAAACAGCTGAAAAAGTATACCAGTCAGGAGCTATGTCCTCTCGTAACAACTGACGAAATATAAAGAAGGCCTCAACAGGGTCACAATCTACAAATGCAACTATAATGGTAGTCCAGAAAACAATATCTTTGCAGTGGCGTGCCTCTGAGAAGATCTTGTAGCAATCAGCAATTTCCCCTCCAGTATCTGCATATGATTTTAGTAAGGCAGTCACCACTTCAACTTCTGAAAAGAAGGCAGTTTTCATACACAGACAATGCAACTGAAGACAGTAGTTAAGACCCACCGCTGCGTCAATTCCATGTGTACCAGACAAAGAAGGGAACACGCTGAGCAATGTGGCGCGATCAAATCGAATCCCCTGCCAATGCATGCTGGCAAAAAGATGTGTAGCTTTTGTTCCAAACTTTGCATGTTGAAACCCAGCAATCATAGAGTTCCAGGAAACCATATTCCGGCATTCTAAGGCTTCAAAGACCGTCCATGCCTCCTTTATATGATAACTCCCGCTATACATTGCAATAAGAGCATTTGCTACATAAATATAAGCATTTAGTCCCATCTTCCATGTAAGTGTATGCACTTGCTTCCCATGCTTGTGACCACATGAGCTAAGCACACTTGCAAGAGTGAACTCGTTGGGCCTGCACTCCACCAACATGCACGAAAAGAGCCTGAAACACTCATCAAGACGACCACTTTGGCCATACCCTGAAATGAGTGCAGTCCAAGAAACAATATTTCTTTGAGGCATTTCAGCAAACAGCTGATGGGCGAATGGCAAATTACGGCACTTGGCGTACATGTTAATGATATGGTTGGTGACATATAGGTCTTTTTGGTAACCAGCATTACGGGCAGTCATGAAATCATGTAAGACTCTGCCTTGGTGAAGAAAACCCAGGTGGGCACATGCATGGAAGAGAGTTGCATAGCTTTGTCGAGAGTGAAAATGCAGTGGAGCACTGTAGAAGAGTGATAGAGCCTCCTCGAGGTGGCCGCTCCTGGAGAGCAAACTCAATTTGTCGAGGAAATCGTCAGGTTCGACGTTTACACTTGGGTATGTTGCCAGATCAAAGGAGCTCGAGTTTTGGACCGAGACGCGAAACGAACGTACAGCGGACACCGCAAGATTGAGGCGTTTTCTCCTCCAGTTTCTCGGGAATAAATCAGAAATGAGGAGAGCTCCCGTAGCAATAGCACGGAGGGAGCAATGGAACGCGAGTAACAACATCCTGCTAGATGAAGTTCTCGGAGTTGCATTAGATCTGCTTGATGATTTCGTATGCAAGACAATCGACGGACGGAACGGAGGAACGAAGTAAAAAAGGAGAGAACGGTCTGGGAAATTCTGGAGTAAAATTTCTTTTTCTAGTGACGTAAGTCGAATACAAACTGATCAGCATAAGGGCGAGGATTTCAAATTGGGTAACATATATGTTCCAACAAGTAGAGACAGACAGGAACTAATCAAATTCAAACAATACTAGCAAGGACGGGGCAAAGATCGACGGATGACAGCGTTGAAGAAACCGGAGGTATGCGGCGGAGAGAGTGACGGGCAAGCAGCGTAACAAACAGGGAGACGCCGTTGGGGGCCTTGTCCTTCTGCAGTGGCGGAACCAGGATTTTTGGTTCGGGGGCGACCTAGAAGGAGTAGAGGTGGGACCTGAGCCAGGTCGAGACCGGACCGGAAGTCAAACCCAGCCTGACCCAGTCAAACCCACCTAAGATATAGGCCGAATATGGGCTCAAAAGGAAGAGGAGGTGCAAAACGAACCGCCTCGGACCAGGACCCGCCCAGTGAACAGCCCCGGCCCACCAAACCGGACCGAACCAGGTTTTGGCGCACAACGGAAGCCTGCAAATTTTTTTTTTAAATGGGTTAATTACATAGCAAGCACTCCAACAGTTTTCTGTTCCAGTATCGACCATCTCATCCGGGGCAGCATTTAGTGCCGGAAAACGAATGATATCAGAAAAACAATCAAGATTGACACCCGATGCGGTAGAAGTATGCGTGTGCAACTAAGATTGGGGCCTCGCAACACTCCGGCAGCAAGACAAAAAAAGTTCGGATGAGGAAGTAATATCTGATACGGAAACTTGAAATTTTTTTTTCAATCATACATGTAGTTTGTATTTGATCTGATTATGCTGTTCAGCACAGATCATAGGTTTCTATTATTCATCATTTCCAGAGCGTTTTTGCCATTTCAAAATGTAAGGCCCATTCCAATTATTTGTAAGTGTCGTTTGGTTTTTAACTTAATAAAACTTACACCGGATGTGGTGTTTTTTCTTAAAAATATTTATGACATATATAATTAATTATGTTTCTAATTTTTTTTTAAAAAAAACTCCAAACCTGCCCCGCCCCGCCCCGCCCCGCTTGCAACCCGGCTCGGAACTGCCCCGCCTGTGACCCAACTCGGGACCGCCACGCCTGCAATCGGGATCGGGACCGGCCGGGCTCGGGTTGGGTTGACCCGGTTTCCACCTCTAAGGAGGAGAGTCGACTAAACTTGGAGGAGAGTGATGACATTGTGGCGAAGCAAAACTAGAGATTGGTACTAAGTCGTACTAATTCAAAGATTAGGATGCAACTCGTACAAGTTAAAATTTTTGGAGAACTAATGGTGCATTTAGGTTATGTTCAAATATCTGTTTAAGGCTAGAGAGAATAATTACCCATTTGGTCACTACTTTCTTTAGCGGCTACCTCACTGCTCCCTATCTTCCTATTCTTCCATTATTTCCGGGGGCAAGAATATATTTCCAATCTCTAATTTTTCTTGAATTAACTAATTAAGTACCTATATTTAAATTTTTTCAAAATTTTCAGGGGGCAGGGGGTGCATAGGTCCGCCATTGCCCTTCTAAGTCCAGAATTGTAGGACCCGAGAAAAGATTTTCGGGAAGGCGGTTCTTACAATGAAAAGTGAAGTTTTGAGCATACTTTCTGTTATTCCGCCACTAGAATTTCAAGGATGCCACCAACAAGGCAACAACACAAACACTTCAACATACGGCTCCGAACAAGCATTGTTGTCAGAACCAGGCCGGACCACCACGTCAGAACCAGTTCAATTGTGGCCATAGCTTTTGCCAGCTCGGTTTCTGGCTCATATATGCCAAAGGTCAAACCGGCTTTAAACCACTGAAAACTGGGAAAGAACCGCTAGCCTGTAGATCATTTAAACCATTGGTCAAATACTAATTGAAAAGAAAAGAAAAACGAATAAACCACTAATGTTTTTGTGCTGGCCCGATTCACCAACTAATGTTTTTTTTATCAAATAAACCACTGATGTTTCTAAGTCGGCTCAAATCAGTCACTCTTGTAACTTTTTCCGTTAAGTCTAACGGAATCTTAACATAAAATATCAAGTTTAGTCCCTATATTTTATACTTATGCTCCCAGTGCCTCTAAAGTTTATTAATCTAACATTTGAACAACCTTCTTAAAGCTGATATCAATCTTTGAACTCCGTCTGTGGGTAGTAATTGAGATTCTCTTGAACTTGCTGATAATGGCTACAATGTTCCTCTCCTTACTCTGCCTCATATTGCACCATAATCTTATGTTAAGCACTAATGTGAGCAAGGCAATGCTCGAGAGTGGCAGTGTAAGGCTGGAGGCATCCCATCTTGGGCAACAGAGATTATACATGTTGAAGAAGCTAGAAGCAGCAATGAATAGACTATGCCCAAAAAAATGTAATTATGAAAGATGACTATTGAATTTTATAAATGGTAAAGGTAGCCTATTTAAATTGTTTTAAACCAAATTGAACTATTTTGTTAATTTTAAAAAGCTAATGATTGAGTTTTGTAATATTTCAAGAGTCAAGTGGGTAAATTGACCTATTTGAATAACATTCGTGGTGTATTTAGCTATTTTAAATAATGTTAGTGGTTTATTCAACTAAAAAAAACCTTAGTGGCAAATTCGAGTTATATCCAAAACATTAGTAGTTTATTCGTTATTTTTGCAAAAAAAAAAAAACAATTAAGTAAAAGGGTATCTCGGCTTTTGTTCTAAGTCCTCCTTTTTCAATTAAACTCTGGTTCTTTAGGACTTTTTTGTTTGCCATCCTTGAAGAGCATGCAAGGCAATGTTTCCTTCTTCAACTGAAGTTGGGCGTGAAAGGCATGCGAGGCTTTTGCTCAGAACTAAGCTAGCCGTGAAAAGCTGTGGACTTGTGGTTACATTGATCCTATCCTAGGTCGAGATAAACAAAAGATCAGACTTGGAAGGGATGGCTGGTAGTTTATTCTGAAGTTGAAGGAGAGAAGACTAATGGGTTGTGAAGATGGAAGTTCAAAATTTGACAAGCAAATGGAAGAAGAAAAGAAATCATGGTAGAAGAGGAGGAAGAGGTGGATGAGAAATTGGGGAAAATCAGAAAGGCTCAATTTGAGATAAAGAAGTCTTGTCCGTCCCTAAAGAAGAGAGAGAAAGAGAGAAAGTCAAGAAGAGAGAAGCAAATTTAACTTCTGCGTGTGTTTAGAGTTATAGGTGTTTAGATTGGATTATTTACAAACAGAGTCCTTGTAGTGTGCTAGAGTTTTCTTTATAATCCATAATATTTTTCATGTAAAAATAAGGTAATTGTTAAGTCATAAAACAAAAACCAGTTAGACCGTGAACCAAAAGCCTTTTCGGTTTGGTGAACGGTTCGGCTTTAAAAACACTACGAATGAAAGCTAGAGAGGCCGAAATGATACCTCATTAGGATGGCAGCGGGGCAGATCAGGAACGAATAACCCTGCTGTCATTCGTGCTCACAATTTTTTTTTTGTACTAATGACTTTATAGGTGAAAAAATTCACCGGCGCTCACGACTTAGATAACCTGCAATTTAAGCTGTGTTTTTTTTATAAAAAAATCATAAAAATAGTATATAAAATATATATATACAAAGTCATTGTCCACACATAATACAATAAAATTATAAAATACACAAAATCGTAACATACATATAAAAAGATATTCAATGAGAATTAGTATAAAATATTAATTAAATATAGATGTTACATCTCATTATAATTAATATATAGGAAATTTACATTGTCAAGTTTCACTGGTAGATGAGACAGATTTACTTGTGATGAATACCATCAATCCTCTATCTGTTCATACCAGAGAGATTATCTGTGATTTGCTACTCATGTCCGTCCTATCATTGACATTTTTACTTATTTATCCACCTATCGTGAATGAATATCCACATGTCACAAATTTTACCCACCTAATTCTCATCCCTATTCCCTCATGTTGATGTTGGTACCCGCTAAACGTAAACGTAGTTCTAGTCCAACGTTTTGTATGGACCCCTGAAATGTCCACCTGGATAATTATACTCACCGAGTTCGTCACAGCTACAAACCGGGGACAAAAATTAACTCAACTCGTTGAGTTGGAAATTGGAATGCTTTGGGGTAGGACTATAATAACTAAAATAAAACCTTGTAATGTCATCACATCATCAGACTGAGAGACACATGAATGGTTGATTATGTTCCTCAAAGTGGCTCTTTGAATTAGGTGGGGACATATAAATATAATGATATCTTATTATATAGGTCAGTTTTGTCGATTGGTATGTTTGTCTCTAAACACTGCTCCAATTTTTTTTAGAAAAGTTATCTAATAACTTTTTTTGTTAGAGATTTGAAAAATTATCACAACAATTTATAATATATTCTAACGTCACACTAATTTTAAACGTTACTTTCAAATGAAGTTATCAATTAAACAATTGTTTTTTAATTTTTTATTAAAAAGAAAAGAAGAGTAATTGTTTTTTTTTTTCAATTTGATTGATCATTTTCAAATTATACAAAAAAAAAAAAAAAATACCTTTAAAGTGCTAGCATGATATTGATGGCTAATTGATTGTCTAAAAAAAGATTAAAAAATTGGTCATTCATTGATTTCTAAATTTGAGTCGCTTCAAAGCAATCACACTAAGGAACCAATTAAAGCGAGCAAGATACCAATCATTAAACTGGTTAGTTATAACTAAGTTAAAATTCAGTACCAATATTTGAGTCACTGATAATCGCCAATATAATAGCCAAACTATATATATCGCACAAACTAGAAGTAGGGGTGATTATTCGGTTTGTTCGGTTTTCTGTTTTAGATACTAAGAAACCGAAATAACCGAATTAGTCCATAAAACCGAATTCAAACCGAACCGAAATATTTTGGTTCGGATCGGTTTAAACCGAATTAACCGAAAAAATGGTAATTAAATTCTATAAGAGATTAAATGAGATAAAGATATTATTTTTCTTTTCAAATTCCATTCAATATAGAAGATTCATTGTCCATAGAAAGAAAGAAAATAAGAATCCAAGCTAATTTGGGTTACTTGGTAGCATTATTGTTCATGAAACAAATAAAAAAAATTTGGTATAAAAAATTTCAGTTATTTCAGTTACCGAATTCTAAAACCGAAATTGAAATTTTTGTTATTCGGTTTCAACCGAAACCGAACCGAATTACCGAATTAACCGAACCGAACTTTAAAATTTTTCGGTTTTTTCGGTTTCAACCGAATACTGATCACCCCTAACTAGAAATATATGAATATTTATTATTTAATATTAAGGTTTAGAATTATATGCATTTTTTATTGTTTAATGTATAATAAAAATAATAATAATAATAATAATAATAATAATACAGTTAAAATAATTAAAAAAAACATATAAACTAAGAAACTTCTAGATATAAACATAATTTTGAATATTCGGACAAAGTTAAGAAAAGTGAAATAGCACTAATATAATCACCAAAATGATAAGAAGTCCTACAAATTATACAAACAATTTTCCCAATTAAACAAAATTCACTTCTGAAGTTTATATGTAAAGAAAAACAGACTTGTGCAAACCCTTCTATGAAATTCCAATCTAACAAGAACAACAAAAGATATGTGCCTATATCTTTCCCAAATTCAAATCTCATTCTGGAGGTCCAAGAATCACTTAGGCTTGCTATGACGGTGGAGAGGACCAACAACCGTGGTGGCAATGGCAAATTCAAAGGAGTTGAGAACTTTGGTATGGGAGATTTTGCTAGAGAAGTTGTGATTTGTGTGAATTGTGAAAGGAATTGAGAGAATTTGTGGTTTGAACTCGTGCTCACTTGTACTTGTGGAGTGTACGAAAAATAAGTACGAGACAATTGCCTGAACAAGATGAGAAGGAGAAGAAGGAAAAGAAGAAAAGGTAGGGGTGACGTTTTTTTGTCTCCAAAATAGCTGTTTTATAGTAGTTGTTAAAAAGTGAATACTACATTTAGTTAGCTAATGACCAGTAAATAATCATATCGGAGTATAAATTTCAGCTGGTTGTGTGTGATTAATATAAGGCGACCAAACTAAGTGACAAATATTATTGATCATTTATTAGTCACTTATAATTGATTGGTCTGCAACCTTTAAATGTTGTCACTACTTCATCACTCCTTAGCAACCAAATTAACAACCATTAGATGATCATTTTTCATTGGTTGGTAAATGGTCGTTGATAAGTTTACATTTGTTATATTTATTTCTCTCATATTTAGTATATTTTAATATGTTTTGAACCTTAAAGAACTCTTTTAGTATATTTTGTAGCTTAAAGCATATCTGGACTCAATTGATTAAAAATGGATTTAATTTGCAATTTTATAAGTTTTAATTCGGTTGTGTTCGTTTAGGATTTGGACATATTATTAATATTCCAGTAGAAAAATCATATCTTGAGCTACAGAGATCAAAATTGAGTGATTTTTGATACATTGGAAAGCTAACATCTTGAGCTAAAATCATATGAAGACTATGAAACCCAATTTGTACGTTAAGGAGGTTGAATTCATCTTCAAAGTTGCTATTTGCGTGTCATTGCTAGTTCAGAAGTAGTTGCAGTATTTTGGGTATATCTTTGATTGTCGATGTCCATTTCAAGTGATTTAGGTGTCATTTCAAAGCTAAGAAATAGCTCTACAACTTTCATGCTTTGAGTTTTAAGAGATAATAATTGCATCAAAGTCAAATTTCAACTTGAAGTTGCTGCTGATGTTCTCAAGCATTTCTTGGCTCACAACTTTGATTAATTTCTAAGGCCTCTAAACCATGTGAGTGAAAAATTCCAGCTAAAAGACATCATTCTCCTAGTTATATTAAGGTATTCTAGTTATTTTTAATCTTTTTTATTTGTGTGAGGTAATTTTATGATAATATAGAAAGTTTAGGGAGATTTTGAGAACCACAATAGGTTAATTTTATTAAAAGGACCAACAGCCGTTGCAGAGGGCTTTTTTTTCTTCCCCAACTCTCTCTCATCTCTTTTCTTGTTTCTTTTCTTTTCTTTTTAGTGATTTTTCATGGTCAGGTCCAGCTGATTTATTTTATCCTTGTTTGAAGGAGACTAAAGCTCAAAATTATTTAGTACTATGAGATCAAAGTTGTTTTTATTCAGTTAATTAATACTTTAAGTATTGAATGTTATTTTATGATTAATTTCATTATTGTTTCGTTTATATGCTAAGAGGTTTACTAGTTATTATTTGATTTCAATCTACTACTATGTTAAAAATTAAATCCATAATTGTTTGGTCTTTTTAATCTGTGAAGTAACTAAGCTTTATTAATTTGCTTCATCAAAAATCATTAAGTCTTAGAAAGAACATTCAACTAAATTAAATGCAACAATTTGTATTTGTGTTGTTTAGTTTCATCGATCTTTCTAATTTTTTAATGCAATTGTTAAATTAAATTGAAGCGCTTGTCTTAGGTTGTTTAACAGTTAAGGTTAATTAGATCACTTATTTTCTGATTAACTATAATTAAGGAGAGGTAGAAAGATAGCTCTAACGATGAATATTCAAAGTCTTAATTGATCTATCTATATATCGATGATCAATTGTAGGAATTTGGTGGTGGATGTTGACTGATGTCAAGGTTTTCATTCTTAATTGATTCGTTTTATTTTTCTCTTGACAAATTTCTCAATTTTTGTTCTCTGATTTTTTATTTTATTTTATTTCATTTCTGATTGTAAATAATCCCCCCTTAATTTTTTATTTTAGTTTCTTGACAGAAAGCTTTCAGCTAAAAAATTTCTCTTGGAATTTGATCTGGTTTTCATTACTATAATACAAATTTATTTATTCTGAGTTATTAGTAAAACCAGAATTTATTTTTTACTGTTTTGACAACCGACCATAATTTGAATTATTCTAAACTATATGATCTTATTAAAACCTTTGATATGGCTACAATCAAATCCAAATCCATATGAATTAAACCCCCCCCAACCCCCAAAAAAAAAAACAAAAACAAAAACAAATGAATCATTTCGAGGCTCCAGCCACATGGTTGCGCATATGTGTTTATGTCCTCCCTCTTCCCAATGCATCAGTTCTGAAGAATTTGCACATCATCTGCTACAATTAATCCTTAGTTTGGGAGGAAACTCTGAAGCTGAACCACCATAACGGTTATATCATCTATACCACCTCTTAGGCTAGAAGCTTCTATCAGTTTTCTAGAAGAACTCTGGATGCTTTCCTCTCTTACAACCAAATCAACCGCCTCTTGCTCACTCACCTGCCAATGAAAAACGCAAGCTAATATATCAATCTCATGGTTAATTAAAATTAACTTGTTCATATGTATGTATGTATTCATATTAGTTAATTAGGTTGTCTGAATGTAAATACTACTACTATATATTATATGTACCTTGTCCCACAAGCCATCGGAAGCTAGTATCAAAAACTGGCAATCAGAAGTGAGCTGAAGCTTTTTAATCTCAGGGTCGGAAATAACCCAGTCTTTCAAGTGCTGATCCCCAATTGCTCTTGACACCGCAAGTGACCCTTGAACTCTTCCAACCCCATTTCCAGAGAGATGCACAAAACCGCCCTACGCCCGGAATTAATCATCAGTTAATTAATTTCAAACAGCTTCTTTTTTTTTCTTTATTTTTTAAATTAAACACGAATAATAAGTATGAATCAAATAATTTAAATAGTAATAGATAAATTGCACAAAAAATTTAATTTAATAAACTATTGAATTACTATATATCTAATAATGAAGCTCACCGAATTCTCTATACGAAGGCGCTCATCTTCCCTACTGAGCCGGTGATCGCTGGTCAATGCCTCAGCCACGCCTTTCCTGCTCAGAACGACTTTACAGTCGCCTGCGTTGGCCGCCTGCAGTTCACCTTCCTTCAGGAACACGCTAGCTGCACATGCTCCACCATTTAAGCCCTGCAGAAAGAATTTCAACAATAATACATTATATATATATATATATGTTGTTACCAAGTCATCTAATACAATAATTATGTTAATTTGGTCACACATTAATTAACTAGTTTGAAACATTATGCGCGCGCGTGCATGTGAACACATGTTGTAGACAGGACAGCTTAATTAATCGATTACCTGGCTAAGAAATTCCTGGTCGGTCGCACAATAACCCTTATGAATTGCTTCTTCCAATTGGTTCTCACTATTTTCCAGCCTTTTCACAATGTTCTTCCCCAAGTTCTCGGCAACAAAGTCAGTTGCAGCTCGCCCTCCATGCCCATCGATGACCGCAAAAAAGGCCTGTAATTTAATATATTAAAATTGACCACAGTACTTTTTTAATTAGCAGCCCAGCTTGTTAATATATAATGAGACCAATTGAGATAAATATATATATCGAATACTAATAATTAATTAATTAGCATGATCTAGCTTTTTATAATGCACAGTTTCAATTTAATAATATAGACATATACCTGCTTAGGATCTCCTAGGATGTCTACCATCGCGCTGTATCCATCTTCCAGGAAACGATCTCTTCTGGTTCCTTTCTTGCAGGCCAGAAAGAAATCTCTTCCTGCAACCTCGAATGCCATATTATCCAAGCTGCTTCCAATAGTTTTCCCCCACTCCAGATTCTCCGGTACAAAATCAGGCACAAGCAGCTTCGAAGGCCTCTTCTTCAGCTTAATGCCACCTCTAGAAACACCGATTTTTTCCATTCCAAACGATCCTTGCTGGATCGCACAACCATTATTGGCATTACTGTTCTCTGACCACCCTTCAGAAATAATTTCTCTACTTTTTATTTTCTGATCATCGGGATCCGCCTCACTGCTTTCTCCATGATAACAATTCTCATTCAAATCATGGAAATATTTAACTTGTGGTTGATCTACTACAGCTAATTGTGCTCCAGAATCCCCAAGAATATTGGAACTCCTGACGGCAGATAAAAGCTCGAGGACCGCCCACGAGCACTGAGAAGCCATGGACATGGCTTTGTTGAGGGCTTGGAGGCAGTAAATGGAGAAGCCCCACAAGAGTTCTTGCAAAAATATCATATCTTTTTGGTTGACGAGATTAACTGGTTTGTTGCTAGCTAACAGTATTGCATCAGCTATATATGGAGGTTGGCGGAGCTTTTGACGAGATTATTTCATACAGGATGAGAAGCTGTACATATATATATACTTGTAGTCTGTATGAATGAGGCCAAGTTGTTTGACTCTTTCAAGCTGGCCAAGGAAAGGGTCACAAATTTGATTTGTGCTCGAACATTAATATATGTCTGGATCTGTATATATAGCCAAAGCTGTAGTTTTCAAATTGGTTTTGCCTTTTCTGGACATTTCTGGCCTGCTAATTAATTTCTTTGACTTAATTATATGATTAATGTATATACCTTTATAGGAAATGGCTGACTTGTTTACCTTATCAGCATTTCTAGGCGTTTTGAGTATTTCAACCCCTGAATATAGTTTTGTTCTAATTGTAGACGACTGAATCGTACTGTTAGCAAAAGAATAGATGTATAGTACAATACAATATCACAACGAGAATGATTATGATTCTGATTTGGCCTGCAAAAATTACACATAGCATGATGTATGTACAATTAATATTGTTCATATATATATGTGCCAATATCAGTCACACGGTTAATAAATACTATTTCATCTGCCCAAGTTATTTGCATTATTTACTATTTACAGAAAGTAATATATGACTTTAATTTTAAATATTTTAATATATAAATTTAAAATTTTTATATATAAATGATAAATGGAGACTTATAATTTTTAAAATTTTTTTAAAAAACAATATCATAAATAAGTTTAAGTCAGACCAAAGTAAAAAAAATGATATAGATCAGAGAATATGGATAGAAATTAGGAAAGATTCAATTTTCTGGGATATTTGTGGGGAGCTGACCAGATTCCTACTCCTAGTGGGTGACAAAAGCTTTTAAATGTTGGGTTAAGCTTTGCCAAACAAAACTAAGCTAAAAAGTCAATTAACTATATAAAATGGCTTATCTTTATTCTTATATTTTTTTATTTAAAATTAATTTTAATTAAAAGCTAATATTATGTAAGTGTAATAATTTATTGAAAATATAATTTTTATAATCTTACTAAATTTTTATAATTTTGCTAGTTTAAAGCCTTAAAAAAGAAAAATTCATAAAAATTTAATAACATCATGAAAATTTAATTTTAAGTGGATTATTACATCTACATAACATTTTCTTTCAAATGAAATTTATTTCAAATAAAAAATATGTAAAAATAAAAATAATACCCAGTCCGTTTTAACTAAATTCAATTGACTTCAAAATGGCTTATTTTTATTCTTATGTCTTTTTTACCCAGAATTAATTTTAATTAAAATTCAATATTATGTAGCTATAATAATCAATTGAAAATATAATTTTTGTAATCTTACTAAATTTTTATGAATTTTTCTAGTTTAAGGTATTAAAAATAAAAATTTATAAAAATTTAACAACATTATGAAAATTTACTTTCAAATGGATTATTGCATCTACATAATACTAAATTTCAAATAAAATTGGTTTCATGCAAAAAATATAAAAATAAAAATAACTCCATTGATTTAAGTTAAAACAAATTGGAGTCAATTGACTTAAATTAAAATGAATTGATTGCTAAATTATGACAAGATAAAATAAAGTACAAAGAGTACGTTTAGTTAGGGAAGAGCATTTTAATTAACAATCCAACTAAAGAGACCACGAAAAGCCTACTAATATCCTTTAATTTTCACGCAATAGTGTGTTACTGATTATTGAAATTCAAGCAAGTCTTTAAAATGTGCCTGTGCATCATAATATATCCTTTGCAGGGAAGATTCTACACTACCCCAGGAAAAGGGGTTAAAGTTGTCCCCTAATCTAGAACGTTGATCATGGCTGATGTAACCAAGGAAAACGGCTGGACAGGCGGAGCCGGTGAGGGGAGAGGGAAGAAAAATAAAAAAGGAGAGGAGAAAATAGAGAGGGAAAAAAAAAAATAGCGTAGAGAGGAGCGAGGAAAGAGAAGAAAATATAGGAAAAAGAGAAAATGGGTAGGGGGAGAAAATCAGATGAAAAAAAATGAGAGAATGTATTTTATTGGATATAAATTTTTAAAAATGAGGAAAATACTTTTTAAAATATTAGCACTGTAAAAAATATTAATTATTTAATAATACACTTAATAAAATATTATTTTATACATATGCCAACGGTACTGAAAATATAAAATTTGTATATATTGATCAATTTAGTAAAGCAAATGAAAAGTATTTTAAAAAATAATAGTAACATAGTAAGGAATTTAAAGTTGATCACCTAATAGTATATATGGTTGATATGCAATGCTAAAAGAATAATAAATTTTACTAGTGACTAGTTTTGTAATTTTTATAATATAAAAAATAGGTAAAATCTACCGGAGGTACTTTAGCTTATTTTTTTGTCCTAATTGGATAGTCTACCTTCAAATTGTACCTTACTTCTTATCGTATATCCTATCTAAGTACTTTCCGTTAATTTTGGAGTTATGTCTGACAAAAAATGTTAATGTGACATAAAAAATATTAAAATAAATAATAAAATAACACTTGTGATCCTTATATTTTTAAAAAGATAAATAAATAACCCCCAAAATATCGAAGGAAAAGATTACTGCCCCATATCCCCCTGCCGTCCCACTCCCCCCCCCCCCCCCCCCAGCCACCCCATTTTCTGGTATTGATCTCATCAAATCTCCAACGTCCAAACTCTCATCAGCTGCCGTCTCCCTCTCTAGGCGTTTCAACTCTCTTGTCCCCAAGACCAACTCGCTCCTCCTCCACATCAATCAAGTCATCTCCCCTCAAATCAGGCACCTCTCTGAATCCGTCTTCCTCTCCTTCCTCAAACCCCTCCTCGGTCTCATCATCCCGAAGCCTTGCCATAAGAGCTCGATAATTTCAACTTTTCTTTTTACCTAAGATCTATTTGTCGGATGTTCAAATGATTCAGACAATCACCGATGATTCAGTCGATCTCCACCAGCTAGGACGATTTTCGCTCGCAAATCCAATGATCTTGAGTTCACTTGAACCTTAATCAAAGGATAAGGGAAGACGAACAGACCTGCGCCAAAGGGAGATGCACCGCTGCCAAATTTGATTTAATTTGTCTAGATTCAATGAGATCGATGCCGGAAAACAGGGCAACAGGGGAGCAACAGGATTTAAAAGCATTTTAGTAGTTTTGGGGGTTTTTTGTAATTTTTTTCAAAAATATAAAGACCATAAGTGTTATTTTATTATTTATTTTAATATTTTTTATGCCACATTAACATTTCCTGTCAGACATAACTCCAAAATTAATATAAAGTACTTAAATATGATATGCGATAGGAGATAAGGTACCTCGTTAAGAAAACTTGAAGGTAGCGTATCAAATTAGGACAAAAAAAAAAGCTAAGGTACCCCCAGTAAATTTTACTCATAAAAAAATCAATAATTTGAATATCAAGTATCTAAATCTAATACAAGTCATAAATTCGAGGATCTACTTGTCCCCAAAATAAGGCACGTTTATATTTTTTTAAAGTTTCTATATAGTCACTAAATTGTCACTTATGATCCTAAAAATTATAGTTTAGCAAGAATTAGGGATGACAGTTAGGTAGGTCAGGAAGGTTTGGGTTAAGGCTTTTAGGTTTTAATTTAATTGGATTAAAATGAATTTGGGTCCAGGTCAAGTTATTTGAGCTCGGGTTGATCTTGTGTTGAATATATTATGTGGTTTGGTTGGATTGTGTCGGGTTTATTTGGGTTTCAGTTTAAAATAGGTTGAGTGAATTTCAATCTTGAGTAGTTTCAAGCTGCATTCAAGTTGACAATTGGGTTTACTCAGGTTACTGGTACATAAGCTGAAATAACTGGATTGATTTTATTTTATTTTTGTACAATTTTTGTTGAAATTTAAATTAAAAAAATTCAATTTTATGCGATTTAATTGAGGATAGCTTTTCTTCTTTTAGTATGTTCAATTAAAAAATTTATAAACAAATTCCTTAATTATGTTTCAAAGAATTTACTACAATTTTCAACTTTTACTATGAAATTTAAGTCCAATTCACCATTGCCTATAATACTAAATTGTTAAATTTTAATTATTTTAGGGTGAACATGTAAAAATTTTAAAAGTTTAAGGACTCATCTTGTAATTATTATGGCTAGTAAAAAAAAAATTTTAAAAAATTTATGTACTTTATTGTACTACACTTAAAAATTTAGGTATCAATGTTGTAATATTAACATTTGTCTACCGAGATCATTAAACTTAAACATTAAACCTAGCCTTAATCCTAGATGTAGCCTTAATTATATGTAAAAAATGTAAACTTAAAACCTAAATCGAGCCTTAACCTTAAAATGAAAACTTAGTCTTAACCCTAAACCTAACCTTAACCCTAAATTAAGCCTTAAACCCTAACCCTAAACCTCATACCCTAATCCAAACCCAAACCCTAAACCCTAATCCCTAAACCTTAACCTAAACCCAAACCCAAACCTTATCCCTAAACTAAGCACCTAAACCCTAACCCTAAACCTCATACCCTAATCCAACCATTAAGCCCTACCCTAAACCTCATACGCTAATCTTAACCCCTAAATCCCTAATTCTAATAATAACCCTAAACTTCATACCTAACCCAAAACTTAACCATAACCTAAACTTCATACCTTAACCCTAAACTTTATACTCTAACCCAAAACTTCATACCTTTAAAACTAAACCATAACCTAAACCCTAACCCTAATCTTAAACCTTAAACATAACCTAAACCGTAACCTTAAACCTTAAACATAACCTAAACCCAAACCATAACTCTAACCTTAAACCAAGCCCTAACCGTAAACACTAAACTTTAAACCTTAAACCTAACCTAAACCCTAAGCTTAAACCTCAACCATAGTGTAAACGCTAACCCTAATCATAAACCTTAAACATAACTTAATCTCTAACCTTAAGCCTTAAATCCTAAAAATGTAACCAGATCACCTTAAAGGTAACCTAAAAAGGTGACATGACCACTTTAAAGATACTTAAAGCGTAATTGGGTCATATTAAAAGTAATCTAAAAAGGTAACCCGGTCATCTTGAAAATATTAAAAGTGTAACTGGGTCATATTAAAAATAACCTAATGGGTCACCTTAAAGGTATCTAAAGTGTGATTAAGTCACATTGAAGGTAACCTAAAAAGGTGACCAGATCACCTTGAAGGTAACTTAAAAAGATAACTCGGCCACCTTTTAGGTACCTAAAGTGTAATTAGGTTAGATTAAAAGTAACCTAAAATGGTGACCGAATCACCTTGACGATAACCTAAAAAGATAAACCCATCACCTTTTTAGCTACCTAAAGTGTAACCGAGTCACATTAAAGGTAATATAAAAAGATGACTAGGTCACTTTTAAAACTACATAAAAGGTAACTAGATCACCTTAAAGGTAATCTAAAAGGGTAACCCGATAAACTTTTAGGTACTTAAAGTGTAATTGGGTCACTTTGAAGGTAATTTAAAATGATGACTGGGTCATGTTAAAGATACCCAAAAGATGACCGGATTACCTTAAAGGTGACCCAGTCACCTATTAGGTACCTAAAGTGTAACCAGGTCACATTGAAAGTAATCTAAAAGATAACTAGATCACCTTAAAGGTAGCCGAAAGAACCTATTCACCTTGAAGATAACCTAAAAGAGTGATCGAGTTACTTTGAAGGTACTTAAAAGGTGACTAGGATCACATTTAAGATAACTTAAATAGGTGACCCAGTCATCATTTACATACGTAAAATGTGACCGGTCATATTGAAGGTAATCTAAATAGGCCGGGTCACCTTTAAGATACTTAAAAGGTGACTTGGTGACAATAAAAGTATCAAACATAGTGACCTGGTCACCTTGAAGGTAACATAAAAAGGTGACCCGATCACCGGATTGGTACTTTAAAGTTTTGGTCCAATCTAACTTCTTTGTGAATTGTGGGTTAAGTTTGACATTCTCAAACAATCACTAGTCAATATGACAATATCCTAAAAATTGTTGGACTTGATTGAAATTTAAAGCAAGAAAGGAAAATGTATGTTCTTAGTCCCTTAAGTTTTATATTTCCTGCTCTGAAGACCCCAGTTTTTTGTCCGCGCCACCCTCCACTGCCTGGTAAAGAACCGTCGCCACTACCTTCATTTAACCTCCGCCAACACTTCTACACCATTTCTAACCAATTGTCATAAATTGAAGACTGCTTCTCTGCTGAAACCCGATTGCCACTATTTATCACTATTAGTGCCCAATAGCATTATCCCGGAATGCGCCCTTTACCATTCCAATAGGCCTAGGTTTTTTGTTGGCTCGATTTTCATCGAATCTGTAAGAATTGAAGGGATGTGGATTGTGACCCAGATCGCGATCCGGTTGTACCCGGCTGTTCGATTCCATCTCTCTCCTTTATTTTCTTCACTAATCGATTCAACAGGTTACAGGTCAATGATCGGACAATTCAAATTAACTCAAAAGCATCATATGGTTAAAAAGGCCCTCACTAACCACGGCCCGCCCACCTTTCTTGGGGGTATTGTAGAAAGGTCCTTTTTTGTAGTGACACTCAACTCAATCGCCAAGGTCCATCCCAGGCTTGGATCATATGGAGGACTGAGGAGGCCAACAACCTTAACTACAAAAGGTATTGTTCCAAATAGGATGAATTGCATATAAGTCCTAGAGCTATGCTTAATATTGCACATGCACCTCTGCAATAGTAAATGTTGCATGACTGGTTCTAAAAGTCTGAATTGCACGCAATGGTGAAATCTACTGTTTTGCCAAAAATCTCCGTTCATTGGGGATGAAAATATAACAGGTTGTCTAATGTGCCGATGTGGTGCGATTGGAGAATATTAAAAACACATGAAATTACCTCAAAACCTCATTTGAGCAATAGTTGTTCTGTTCATGATACGCATACCACTAAAATGATTATTGGCTGGGTTTTCTAGTAGAAAAATGGCCTGATTCCTGTAAATTTTGGTTTGTTATGAACTGGCCGATTATACTACTTCCGTTTACGTATTCGAGTTATATACAAGCAGGTAGGAAAGAAAGCTAGCTACGCACAAGAGTCCTAGACTTATCTAAGTACCTGTAGAACCAGTCTCTAAACAAGAGCCCTAGCCAACAAGAAAACAGAGAAAACGAAACGTGAAAGTTATGGGTACATATACAAACACAAGGCACACGCATTTCAAAAATTTCAAGTCACAAGTTTAACCATTTTAACTTGCTATTTTTTCGGGTTTTGGGGTGATCTGCCGCTCTTATAGTTTTGGATAGCGAGCATTTTTCTTATGAGTTAAACCATTTACTGAAGAAACTATGGGAATCTACTTTCGACTTTTTAAAGGTGGATGATTAATGCTCCATGCCTCTTCATGTCAAGGACCTCCACATTATGGAGATGTTGCATCTGCTAAAATTGCGAATACGCAGAATGAGATAAATCATGTGTTGAAAAGGGAGCATATCTTGGCCTATTCTTTTGTTTGTTCCTTTTTATCCTATGCTTACTCCTAGATCATGAATCAATTATACTTTTGAACGATTTCGGGAACTTTTGGATGATGATAAAAGGAATGATGGAATATTTAGGGGGGAGAGGTCCAGGTGATTGTCAATTATTCCTCCTACAGGAATTAGATTATGCAGCTGCAAGCCTAAGGAAAGCTCAAAGCCACCATTAGACTCTGATTTTCAGCTCATAATCTTTCAACTTAAACTTCAAGTATACAAACCCACGAAGCACAATGGTCAAGCTAAAGCAGACGACAAAGTTTATCCAACTCAACCAACCCCTATAAAACTGAACTGAAACATCACACATTTTATGAAGCTCATGATGCCCATTGAAATGCTCAAAATAAACTTTTAGCATCTAAAAGGTACCTACAGTACCCGCTCATCTGTCTGCAATTCACTTGCAGGGTTAAAATGTTGGCAACTCCAGAACAGATTCTGCAATCAGCAACAATGAAAATTACTGAATTGATTCTCTCTCTCTCCCCCTCCCTCCCTCCCTGTTATTTCAATAAGAAAAAGAAAACGCTTAGTTTGTCCAACTAGTTGATTTTTGGACCAAGATACAACTTTGGATCTCTGAAAAATCTTGTCACCATCTCAGCCTTGTGAGCAGAAAGATCAGTGTTCTCCAATATATACTCCTTGCGTGCTTTAGCAATAGCTTCAACTGATCCAATGGCCTGATTCAGCTAAGATAAAAAGATGGTCGAAGTCAAAACGATAACACATTTTTGGTCAAGTTTCGCTTGAAGAACCTCATTGGAAGCATGAAAGTAAGTGACCGAGATCTAATCAACAACTTAAGTTTGCACAACTGTTAAGTAGCTCTTTTTATGGTGTATCTGACAATTCCAGTAGCTGCAAATTATGTCACCTATATAGGGACAGCCAGTTCATATGTGAAAAGAGAGAGAGAGAGAGAGAGAGAGAGAGAGAGAGAGAGAGAGAGAGGAATACTGCATTTGCATCGTGATTGCCAATTCCTGGAATGGCTGTTACTACTTTAAGGAAAGCATCCATGCTCTGCATTGATAGGGCCCTCTTCACAAAAAGATGGACAAAACATTAGGATAACACATTGCTGTTTCAGCAAAGCAGACAAGACCTTCTGAGTTCTAACCTCAGCCTTTATCTTTGATTTAGCATCACGATGTTTGCATACTGCAATTGAAACCATAATCTATGAGCTTTTATACAATCAATCATATGTACAAAAGAATAGATCTTACCACCACGAGAATGGGCTAGTTTAACCATCTTTTCAAAACCCATCTCCATGTCTTGAACGACAACAAATGTTGGTTTACCAATCTCCATTTGATATCTTAAGAATTCCAAACGGACATGAATACTCTTCAGCACATATCCTTCATCTCCATTATAATAATAAAATTGGAAAAATGGAAGACAGAGATTAAAAAACAACAGCCAGTCCAGCATCATCTGAATTACCTGAAGTAAGAGCGAACGAAGGAGTCATTTTGCTCTCTGGTTGGAAGACTCAGGACAACATACAGATGTGCAAACTGCTCTTTCAATTTTTTAGCTCTGTTAAAACAAGATTAGTCCAATTAGAAGACAGTAACGAACACTGAAAAAGAAAAGGAGATATTAAAGACAGTGAAAAAATATCAAAAATGGAAAACCAACATTTTACCTGCTGAAGATTTGTTGGACATTATTGCAATCCCATTTGGTCACAAAAACAAATGCTACAGAGACGCCACCACAATTGAATATGAAGTCCTGTGCACAAAAATTTCTCAGGGAGTCAGGGTTGGGCAATGACGCAACTCTACAAAGGAAACCCAAACTAAGGATAAGTAGTAGACAATTACAGGGGCAATTGGAACAAAATTGAGACGGAAAGAATTTGCACGTAGGAATGAGGCGATAAAATTTATGAAGGATGGTTGTTGTTCATCTCTCCATGAGCTGCTCATCATGCAAACTCCTGAACAAGCTGCAACAAGGGTACAAAGTTTTATTCTAAAACAACTAGCGACAGCGAAGCCCAACAATGGAAGAAGAATCCAACGCAATTTCCACAAGGACTTTGCCCCAAGACTATGCTGTGCCAACTGAAAACCAAACACTAATGTTGATTTGCAGGTATAAATTGCAACATCTATGGAAGACATACAACTAGTTATCAGCTTAAAGTCCACAACTCCCAAATAAATCATTATTTCAGAAAAAAATTATACGCATCAAACATCAAGGAGCTTAAGGTTGAAACTATTTAGGCTCAAAATAATCGCATCGGGTGGAGTGTAGTTACCGCTGCCGGCTGAGGAGGTTGACATCCCTTCGCGCATCCAAACACTAAAAACAGTTCAAATCACAAAGAATCAGACAAGATTGAACTGCGAAAAAGTGAGGGTTGATCGAATCTTAAGACCACAGGCTGTACCTACCGGAATTATAAAATTCTGGTGAGTTGCAAGAACTCGCTGAACCTCTCGACGACCGCCGGGCGTCAAACAAGCCGCAGCTCGTCGGTTTCGTCTTATGAATTGACCAGCGAAGAAGGAATTCGAGTGATCGAGTCGTTTGGTTTCGGTTTGTTTTTTTGGCGGGGGTATTCGTTTGGTTTCGAATTTGAGAGGTGAGAGGAAAGAGGTCTGATAACCGGATTACTTGGATCATGGTTAAAATAACACACCTCTTCTTACCCCAAACGCGGGAGAAATCTAGGGATCGTCAAAGAATATTCCACCCGGCCTTCTCTTCTCAAAACTTGACTACTTAAAACTAAATCTTACCCTACTCGTAAAGTTATGGAAAGATTATAAGTTTAACTTATCATATCTAACCCTACATGCATCCCTTTTAAAATAGTATATTTATATTTAAAATATAATTTTATTTTAAAAATAAAATTATAAGTTAACATAAATTGTCTTATAATATTTTTGTTTATGATTTTTTAAGTATTAATTAATTGTAAATATCACATTCTTTTAAAAATGTATGTAAATACATATAAAAAAAAAGTCTAAAAAAGTCAAACACATACCTTAAAATGGGTTGGTGGGTATTACCCGCATACCGGCGGGATGGGTACTACCAAAATCCAATTACTTAAGGAGATGATTTAAGATTAGTTATACCCGGCCCAAACCCTACCCCTTGACATCAATAGAGAAATCAGAGTAAAATGCTTTGAATAAGTGTTTAGGATAAAATTGGAAATTTATGAACAAATAAAGAGCAAAATGGAAATTAGACCATTTCACTATAGCCAAAACTTTGGGTAACTTGCGTTCCTGGCCCATAACCTTAAATTATTATGCCATTTTAGACACTAACTTTGATTTTATACATGAAAAATCTCTAACCACATTTAAGTATTCCATTTTGAACATTTTATGGATGGAAAACATTTATGTGGATAAAAAATGATATGTGGCATGCCAGCATGAACTATTTGCCACGTGGTATAATAAATCAATTGCTATTTGATGATGTGAAAAAGTAAGAAAGAATTAAAAAAAAATTAAAAAGTAACAACTTTTAAAAAAAAATCAAAATTGAGAATTAGATCTACTCTCTATCAGTTAGACGCAAAGCCTCCACTAATCACCTACTTATCCGCCTTCGGTCACCCGCTCTGCTGCCACAGACCATTGTTCAAATAGACTACCCAAATTGACCACTAGCCCTCCACGAACTCCAATCTCCTTTTTTCCCCATCACACCCTCCTCTTCCCCGCCCTACTCGATGCCAAACTAAAACCCTTGCACTATTGCTTCACCGTCCTTCATCATGTTTCGTCGTAATTATTCAGATTGCTTTCTTCTTGCCCCTCATCATGGTTGAAATAGGTATCAGCATTCTTCCTCCATTTTCAGATTCTATTCGAAACGAATATCATCGCCGAGGGAGATGACCATTATTGAGATTGATTTAGGCGGTCGAAATGGTAGGAATGGTGAGGGAAAATAGTGGCGGTGAAATGTTGTGAAATGGTAGAAGCGATGAGTGATGGTGAAGTAGGTAATCAGCAATTGCAGAAAAACAGAAGAGAATATATCTGATTATCAGGATTTGATTCTTTTTTTTAAAAAAAAATAAAAATCTTACTTTTTTAATTTTTTTTAATTCTTTCTTACTTTTCCACATCATCTGTGATAATTCATTTATTATGCCACATGAAACTTGTCGAAGTTGGTGTGCCATGTGGCATTTTCTGTCCACACTAACATTTCCATCCATAAAAGGTTTAAAATGGAATACTTAAACGATATTAGAGATTTTTCATGTACAAAATTGAGGTTAAGGTCTAAAATGATATAATAACTAAATGTTAGGATTCACGAATGCAATTTACCTCCAAAACTTTTCACTCCCAAAACCAAAGCTAGAAAGACCAAAAAATTGTATAATGGGTAGAATGGACATATGTCTAATTAGACATAGTGGTCATTTTACAATTTTAACCCCCAAATTTTTTCTTCTCAAACTCTCTCTCTCTCTTTCTCTTTCTCTCTCACATCATCGATGCCACCAATTGCCTCTGTTTTTTCATTCTAGGTCAAATCGCCACTTTGGACTCCAATCTTTGATCTTCATTCTTCAAACAGCTGCTCCAGCCTTCGATCTTTGTCTTCGAATTGGCATTCCAACCTTTAATCTTCATTCCTTTGAATCACCGTTCTGAACTTTGATATCTGATCTTCGTTTTTTGAATCACTGCTCCAAACTCCGATCGAATAACTATTCCAAATTGCACCACTCTAAACTCTGATCCCAAAATCGCCGCCGATCGAATCGCTTACCTCTGATATCCGTCGCACCACTCTGAACTTCAATCTCCAAATCGCGCTGGTTAATCGCTTGTTTCTTCTTGTTTCCCCCATAAAAAACTGTTCTCGTTGATCACATGTTTCTGTGTACGAAAGTCAAAGAATGGTTTTTTGGTGATTTGTGTTTTTTTTTATGAACTGGCAAAGAATATTTATTATGATAGTTTTATATATTTATTTAGGCATTTTGATTTATTTCTTTAGACACTTTAAAATTTGAAACTAACAATTTTTCTACATATTGTTATAGTTATTTTTAGAATTTGAATTAGACATTTTTTCATATTTGTCTAGACACTTTCATTTTTATTTTCAGACACTTTCACTTTTTGTAGATAAATTATTTGTATATTACTTCAGATATTTTTATATATTGTTATAAGCGCTTTAATATATTTATTCATACACGTTTACATATCATATTCATACACTTTTATATAGTCATTCAAACACTTTTATTTATTGGTTTAAACATTTTTTTAATATAATAAATTATTTGTATATTACTCAAACGCTTTAACATATTTCTGTAAACGCTTAAACATGTTTACTCAGATACTTCTACAAGTTTACATATCATTTTAGCAAAGAACAAATAGTTTACATATTATTGAAAAAAAAGCAAAGAGCAAATAGTTTACATATTATTGAAAAAAAATAGTCTGTATATCATTTTAGATATTTATATATACTTGTTTACACACTTTTTTCAACTGTTTTAGACATTTTGCATATTTATCTTTGACACTTATACAGATACGAGTAATAACAAAAGATTTGGTGGTGGCAGCAACGGTGATGATGGCAACCTCAGTGGTAGCGAGATTGATGATATAATTTTTAAATGGAAAGTGAGAGTTTTGATGAGGGATAATTTTATTAATTTCTTTTTATGAGAATGAATTATATATAAAGAATTAAGAATGCGTTAATATAATTAATTAGACATACGTGTACGTATAATAAATAGAAAAATTGACGGCCATAGCCACAAAGTATGGCCGTGGCACTCCTTCCACAACTTGAGAGCCAGCAACCGCTGAGCTTTAGCTGGAGGCCAGAGCTAGTTCTGGTGTGACTCTCCGTATCCTACGCCCCCTTTCCCTCTTTAAAATGCGGATCGTCAGCTTGAGACCGCCTTGCCTCTCCTCCTCCCTCCCTCCCCGTTCCTCTCCTTGCTATTGCAATTCTTTCCTCCATAGTTTCAGACCCAGCAGGCGTTTCCAGTTCCTCAAGCCATGTTCGTCTCTGCGGCCCACCAAGAAGAAGCAGCAGCAGAAAGCCCCTAGCGGTGCTCCGCCTCAGAGCCTTCGGTGGTTTTTGAATCCCAAGGGCGATGACGACTACAAATTGAAGGGAGATGGAGAGGGCGATGGCCAAGGAGAGATGGAGGGGGAGACGGCTGTCAAGGGGACTCTTTTGGCTGGAGTGCTGCTGGTGGGTGTCGTTGGTGGGTTCGCTACTGCGGGATATGTCTACAAAGACCAGATTAATGCGTTCTTGACTCAGTTTTCCACATTTATTGAAGGTAATTTCCTGAGAATCCATAACCATACGAACTGTGGTGTTGTTGATACGTTCAACCTTTCAATTATGGAACTCCTCTTCTTTACAGAGGATGACCCTTTTATTTATTTATTTTTACTAAAATTTAATTTAAATATATTCACATTAATTTATATTATAAAATTTTTAAAAAAATTATGTTTATAAGGTTTCATTTTCGTATAAAAAATTTATATTTCTATAAAATTTTTCATGAATTAATTATTGTGAATGGTAAAAAGGACAAATTTTGTGAGACAGATAGAATATTTGCGAGGTTCTGCTTAATGCATTCTACTTTTAATGTGTTTTTGTTCACTGGTAATGGAATTTGGGGTGCTTTTGAAGATCAATCATGTGTTTAGTTGTTCTCCATTTGAGTATTGTGAATTGGACCACGATGTCAACGGAAATTAGAATTAGCTGAAGTTATTACTGTTAATTTTTCTCTATTAGATTCACGATTATACAAACTGGGGTGATATGTGATGCTATAGATGTGGATAACTGGTGGGAATGTGTGATGATATCCTATTTGAGGAAGCAAACGGCAGTTGAAACATACGTCATGGGGCGAACTTAACAGGACGGGCTTAAAGAAAGGAACCTGGTTGAAGCGGTAGTAGTGTGATATTCTTTGGTTTTAGAGACTTATATCCTTGATCAGACAGTTACAGGGGGAGCTAACTAGTGATTTTTGTTCTCTCATGTCAATGCCAAGTTCTAGATTGACTGTTCTGTCACTGAACTCAACCCCTCAAATCAGGAAAAGTCTTTTACCACACAACTGCTATGGAACTTCTGTAATTAGTTAAGATTTAGCCTTTTTCCTTCCTGGCAATTGTGTTCGGATCAGATTAGACTTATTCCACCGCATCTAACCTTACTCTTGTGAATTTCCTGTTTTATTCTTTTTCTTTTCGTGGAGAATACATATATTTTAACTTTAGTGCTGAAGTTGTACCACTCTATGGAACAGGTTATGGCGCAGCTGGATATGCTTTATTTGTAGCGGTTTATGCAGTGCTGGAGGTATCATATATCTCCTTCAATACTGTTTCTGCGTGATCTTAGTTCAACTTTTTCTTAATATATAGTTGGATTTCAAAAGTAGGCAATTGCTTTATGTGCCATAAGATGTGACTGTATTAGAGATACAGTTGCTTCTGCTAGAACTATTGAGTCCAATGAAAATGAGGCATGTTAACAATCTATATAAGATAGAACTATTTATGTTTGGATGGGCTGCTCTATAACTTGATTTTCTGTCCCAATGCGTAGATCTGTCCATCCTTGTTATAGCTGACCTTGTTTGATGCACTTGCTTGTAGATCCTCGCAATTCCTGCCATTCCATTGACCATGTCAGCTGGTCTTCTGTTTGGCTCTGTTACTGGCACCATTATGGTATCCATAAGTGGGACGGTGAGTTTGATGGTTTTAAATCAAAGAAAGTGTTGAAATGACAGTTGTATTTACTTTTTTTTTGACAGCTTATAATTTTGTTTATAGGTGGCAGCAAGTGTTGCCTTTCTGATTGCCAGATATTTTGCCCGTGAGAGAATTCTTAAATTAGTTGAAGGAAACAAGAAGTTCCTTGCCATTGACAAAGCAATTGGAGAGGATGGTTTCCGAGTTGTGACACTTCTTCGCTTGAGCCCTTTACTTCCGTTCTCACTAGGGAATTATTTGTATGGTTTGACATCTGTGAAGTTTGTACCCTATGTGTTGGGCAGGTTTGCTTCTTGACCATTTTGTTGTCGTGCTGCTTTTAGTTGTGGAAATTTCTTGTCATCAAGTTTCTTAGGCATTCTTGCTGAACCACTTAAATTCGGGTAGTTTGCTAGTTTTAATTTGCTAGTCCACTGAACTGTGGTGAAAACTTAGATCTGCCCGTTTCTTGTCATATCTGTTTGCCTTGCTACCTATGTTTATTGGTCAGTGCTTACTATAGTAACCAATTTCTTTCTTCTCTGCCCATTTGAACAGGAAATAATTAACACCACATAGTTTGCGATGCATCATCCTAAATAATTTTTTGTGAAATTTCTCGCTGGAGAACAGGATTTTAGTTTGAATTTCTTTTCTATTTCTTACTGTTATTATCTTCACATTATCTCAACTCAGTTGAGTTGGTTGCACCGCATGGAGCTTGTTAATTAGAGATTTTAGAGGTGTATTACATTATGAATTAATGTAAACTAACAAAAGTGGCAAGGTTTTTCTTAAAAAGAATTTTTGTATTACTTCACAGCAAAATTCTTTTATGAGGAAATTTCAAAATCATTAATGACTTTTTTACTTTTTGGCATCCTAGGTATGGGATGGAACTCACAGTTTGCATCCTAGGTATAATTTATTCTCTGGTTGATTTAGTCTCTTAATCGCCTTGCAGTTGGCTTGGGATGCTTCCAGGAACATGGGCTTATGTTAGTGCTGGTGCATTTGGCAGAGCCATCATTGTGAGTTTTCCCTCTTTATGTCTAGTTAGAGGTGACCAATATTTTGTGGATGTGGAAAACTTGGCTTTCATTTTTAGGGAACTCTTTTTAGGAAATTTAGAACTTCTGTTTTGATTCTCTTAGTTTTCTAGATTTAATATGTATAAAAGATGGCATCCAACTATGTTGAAAACTTGTAGCAGGAAACTGGAAAATTTTGTCACCACTGAGCGGACCTTGTGATTGTGTCGATGTATTATCTGCCTGCCATGTGTTGTATAACTCCTCATGCTTGTTGCTTGTTGTGTGCGTTCTCACTATTTCCTTGTGTGGATATAAATAACTGATGGAGTTTAGCTCTAGAGAGAAAATGAATTTATTGAGTTGATATGCTCAAAGTGCTGCTTTTTTATATGAATCCAAGAGCAGCTATTGATTTTTACCATAGGATAAAGATGCATACTAATCTATGCATCGTTGATGTTTTGTTGATTTGATTTGAACTTTCGTCTCTTCATTCTGCATCTGCCCAGATTCTAAGATCTCATTTTTTCTGGGTTCAATGTGTGAATCCTCCAGCAAGAAGACTCTGAAGTTGGTTTAGGTGGAGGAAATGGTCTACTGACACTTGGATTGGGACTACTAGCAACTGCAGTGGCAGCAACTTATGTTACACGGCTTGCGAAGGTAATGTCAATGAAATAACTGTCAGTTCTTAGTAACCGATGAATTAAGCGAATCCAAATCAAATCCTCTTCCCCTCTTCCAATTTACTTCAAAAAGGTGTTGCGATATCTAAATTCTTTTCTTTGATTTCTGACACTAATGATATCGTGTAATAATCTCAGGGGGACGGGGATGAATATGGGGTAATGGAGATGGGATAGAGGATTTGCATGGTTTTTTTTATTTTTTATATTGGTGCAATAATCCATGGGAAAATAAAAATTTTATAATGTTATTAAATTTTTATGAATTTTTATTTTTCAATGCCTAAAAAGGATAAATTCATAAAAATTTAATAACGTCATAAAAATTTTACTTTCAGTAGATTGTTACATCTATATAATATTAACTTTTGAATAGTTGGAAGTGAAAAAGATGTAAAAATTAAAGATAAGTCATTTTGGGTTAAGTTGATTAAGCTAGGAAGAATTGGCCTTAATGTTGGACAGATGGTTAACCGATGCAATATGGTAGTTGCCATCCCCTATCTCATATTTGACAGTATTTGAAGGCTTCCAACGAGAGTGTGATCTCTATGATGCTGCATCATTAGAATTCCACCAAACTTGGTTAATCTTAAATCATAGGATAGTTGAGCACAGGTTCAGCTATATTACAAGGCTAATGTTATTTTGCTTGCCAAAGTCTCGCTCTCGTGAGGTTGATTAGTGATTTCAGACGTCTCGGTGGTGAATAATGCAGGATGCCGTCAAAGATATTGAGTAGAGATCGTGCTTGCCGCGTATATACGGTTGAGGAACTGTAGAATCGAAGTGGTCCCTGTAGCAAATTAGCGTCATGTAAATCCAAGTGTAATTAAACCCGAGTCATATAGGAAGCTTTTTTTATCTGCGATTTTCTTTTTCCTTATATATCTGTATTGCTTCTCTATATGTCTTGGACCGATTGGGACTGGAGTGGTGAAGTTGGGATGGACACAGAGAATTAGAAACCTGGAAAATGAACGAGGGAGATATACATAAACCATGAAGAAGGTCGAGTGTTCGGTGTTCCCAAACAAACAAGTTCAGATGTGATGTGGTGAATATGGAAAACCATCAGAGACAACTATTCTGATGTGTATCTCGTTTATGTAGACTAAAATTTTTATGAAAGTTAACTCCTTTTCTATAGGGTTTGATGACCACCAAAATGTAATTTGTTAGCCTTTTATTAATGCGTTGATCTTAAAAGCAGGAAGATGGATTGTGGAAATTAGAAAAGAAAAGAAAAAAACTGTTTTAAGGCTAATGTTAAATTGTGAAGTATAACTTTTCACCCCTTGCAGATTTCGTGCATAAATTTCCTGGTAACTGGGTAAAATTGAAGCTTCATGTTGTAATCTTGGCGCCATTCGTACCTCTCCTAACATCAGGCTGGGGAGCCGAGCCGAGCCAGGCCAGGCAGGGCATGGCTTGATAATGCAATGAAGGTGTCGATATCTGCCACATGTCGCAAGTAGAATATAAAAGGGGTAACGTTGACAGCTATCATGCATGGCAAAGGTGGTGGAGCTAGGATTTTTTGTTTAGGGAAGCGAGTCCGGAAGAGAGTCGATAGAGCCTGGAGGAGAGAAATAGCGTCACGATGAGGTAAAGCTTGGAGATTAGAACTATGTCATATTAAATCAAAGTTAAGGGACCAAATCTCGTGAATTGAAAAAGCTAGAGAACTAATGGTATATTTAAGCCATATTAGAATATCTGCTTAAGTCTAGAGGGAATAATTACTAATTTGATCCCTATTTTTTTCAACGCCTACCTCACAGCTCCCCATCTTTATATTCTTCCATTATTTTCAGGGAGCAAGAATATATATTCAGCTCTTAATTTCTCTTGAATTAACTAATTAAGTATCCATATCTAAAACTTTTCAAAATTTTCGGGTGAGGGGGGTCCCTATTATGGTCCGCCACTGCATGGTAGCTGTTAAGGAGGAAACAGAAGTAATCGATCAAATAGCAGAAGCTCCACGTGAAAAATGCCTTACGTTGCCACACTATATCCTTTACATGCAAGTCGGACAATCCCATTCATACTTGTCCTCACGAAATCGGTTGATTCCTTTACAAGAATAGCCTTCATTAGCCGTTACATTTTCCTCTTTTAACAAGGTATCATGAATCCAGCGAAATAAATAGCTTCCTCCAACTCCAAATGTAATTATATATATCCTGTATAAACCAGATTAGTCTCCTCAATCATTACTATACATATATATAACATAAAATCAGGTTCCTATATATAACAATGCAGTGGTCAACTCAACATGTTGTCAATGCCTATTTACAGGCACTTGCCCTTGTAAGTTTGAAATTTATAAGTAGTTATATAATACGTAATAAATACTATGGATATGTAGAGAAGCCAATTCACACTTAATTTTTCTCATAATTTTTTTAATTGTGTATGTATATATATACAATGTCTGAGTAGAAAAAAATTAACAAAAAAAAAAGAACGAAAAGAAAAGAAATTGTGTGACACTGAGTACATATATAACTCAAAATTTATAATAATGTTGCTTGCGAAAAAAAAATAAAAAAGTTCTACATATATCATGTTCCAGACATATACATGTGTGTAGGTGAAGTTGCAGGAGCTAGATCAGAAAAAGGATGATAGATTGGTAGAACCGAGATGCATGGAGCTGATATCGACAATGGCAGTTGGACAGCAAGCCAAGCTCATGGTGGAGATCACAACCATGCACGACATTACTCCCTTCACCATCGCCCTCGCCATCACTGCTAAGCACATGGGTTGTCTGCATCAACCTGGCCAATGATCCCTACAACGACGCCGAGTTGTACCCCAATAAACCCACCAACATAACGCACCATTAGTTTGCGGCTCTTTAAGATCATGTCATATTCTTGTGTGCAAGTGCCGCAGTAGGGCAGCTCTAGGACGTTGAATTCGTGGTTATTGATTGCAGGCTAAGCGATCTTGTCAAGCTACTGAAAAATGTGGACTTCAATTTATGTGGGTCCACGGTGGTAACCTATAATGTTGGGTGACAATAAAAATAGGTCCATTTCACTGGCTTAGGCTTTTGAATGAAAATAAAGATCAAGTAATCATGGCGATTCGGTCTCTGACTTCACCTATTGGGGAAGGAGTTGAGTTGATTAGATATATGTCAGCTTTAAATTGCTGGCGACTTAAGAAATTTTTTGTCACATTTGAAGATTAGATTTGTTCTTAATTTTCTTCTTTTCATTTTTCCCATTTTTTTGTTTGAAGTGGAGAATGAGAGTTACGTGTCATTTCGGTTTTAAAGTATTATATTATTATAAATTGCTCTTTAGATGGAGTACTTATTTATCCTAATTATTAATTTATGGAAATATTATACTTTAATTAAGAAATCTTAAAGGAAAGAGAAAATTAAAGAGAAATTACAAAAATACCCACTGGTTAGTCTAACCTTAGCCTTTCTTTAAACTATTCCCTTTGTCCTAAATTTTTTACATGATTTCAACTTTTTTACTTAAATTTGACTTAAATTTATTTATATTAATATTTGTTAAGAATTTTTTTAAAAAATTATATTTAGAGACTACAAGATTTATGGATTTTAAATATACTTTTTTTTACCAAATATTGATATAAATAAATTTAAGTCAAACTTAAGTAAAAAAAACTAAAATTGTGCAAAGAATTTAGGACCAATTTGCTGTCAAATCTATGAAAAAAAATGATAAAGCATTGGTTTTAAAAATTGAAAAGGTGATGTATAAATTAGATCAAACCAAATGAAGTGTTCATAATAAGTTAAATTAAAACGGTCCTATAAAGTGTTTTCGGTACTTTATGGTAACAAATTAACTGCTACACTCTATTAAAAAATATATACAACAGTTAGTACATAATTTTTTTTCAATAGTAGGATATGAATATTATTAATTAGAAGAAATAGTTATAGATAGTTAAATTTCAATTGCCCCATCTCCTTTCTAAATGCAAAAATGCTCCATCTCCAATATTAACAAATCATTTAGCAAAAAAAAGCATTTTATAAGACTATTCATATGTTAAACATTCCCCTAAGATCAAATAGAATTATTAATAATGCATTCATCTCAACCCAAAAAAGCATATCAGCGCCGAGCAACGTCAAGTTTTTGTGCCTGGGGCAATTGCCCTTCACTGAATTTCGGCAAAACCCACACTTATCATATATAGGTTCTTTCATAAAATATCTACAATTTGGTATCTTAAATTTTAAAACTCACAAGTACATATATTGTAGAATGATTAATTATTTTCCCAGCTCACCAATTTTTCTAGCTTTGCCCTTGATCAACACTTATACTCAATTTGTTTTAACTTTAGTCAATTGACTACAAAATGACTTATTTTTATTTTTACATCTTTTTTATTTGAAATTAATTTTAATTAAAAGCCAATATTTATGTAGCTACAATAATCAATTGAAAATACAATTTTTATAATCTTACTAAATTTTTATGAATTTTTCTAGTTTCAAGCCTTAAAAAAGAAAAATTCATAAAAATTTAACAACATCCTAAAAATTTACTTTCAAACTGATTATTGTATCTATATAACACTAACTTTCAAATAAAATTAGTTTCAGGTAAAAAATGTGTCAAAGTTAAAAAAAATTAGTTAACTTTAGCTTAAACGAATTGGGCTTTATGTTTCTTAATTTTATCCCATATGGCAAGGTCAAAACAATGTCTACCGCTAATTGACCTTGTGTAAAATGTTTTAACATGATATTTGGCTATAAGGTTGTTGTTCCTTATTTTATGTTAGCTTTGTTTTTTTGCTGCATGTGACAAACTAGTTTTCAACTATATCAGTAATAACTTACATGTAAGAAGGTATGTGAGCCTAGGGGCGTAACCAGGAATTTAGACTAAGGGGCGGGGGCGAGAGTGAGGATATGAATAAGTTGTTAATATGTATAAATTTATAATCAACAACAGAAAACATCAAGTAGTAATATATATAAACTCATGAAATTTAAAAGTCTACAATCATTAAGTTCAATTCAAGAGTTTATAATTCAAAGTCTAACATGAAGCTCCTTCAAATCTTAAAAATCATCAAATATTGAATCTAAATTGAAAATTTCTGCAATATTTTTTTCAATATATAAAAGTAGACTATCAGTAAGAAAATCATTATCCATCTTATTTCTTAATTTGGTCTTCACAATTTTCATAGCTAAAAAAGCATGTTCTATAGTATCATTTGACACAGGAAGAATCAATATCAAATGGATCAATCTATCAATCAGAAAGTAATAACTTGACTTTCCGATAGCTGCTAAAACTTGGTATAACTCAGCTATTGATGACAATCATTCAAAATTTGACAAATTTCTAACATCAGCATAAAAATACAGTAATTGAAATGACATCAAGTCATGTTCATGTCTTGAAAAATCATTGAGATAATATTTCTGTACAAGGCTACAAATTGAATCAATATTAAATGGTTTGAACCCATTTTCTAGATTCAAACACGAGCTTAACTTCAAAAGTTCTATAAGACGTTTCTTGAACCTGAAAGAGATTTCCTGCAACTGAAAATTTATAGTTTTAATGAACACATTAAAATGATAATAATGCTTCACATCAACATCATCATGTTAGTAACTACTACACCCTACAAAATGGGCAACACTCAAATTTGAACATCAATATCATGTAATGAACAAAATAAACAGACCTTTGAATAAAAAAATTTTATTCATCCATCCTTAAGTCCAATAAGCACAATGAAATAGTTATACAAAAAATCTTATACATCAAGTGAGCAATGAAGATAAACTAAAATGAAAGCATTCTTTTTAAAGCAATTACAACATCACCTATTGACTTATAATTAACACAATCTTTCTTAACATTTTCAAGAACCTTACAAGCAGCATCAAATATATTAAAAAGACTACTAACTGATGCAAAGTAAGAACTCTACCGGGTATCACTTGACTTTTGCAAAGTATCAATTTGGTTAGCACTAGTTCTAATTTCAAGCTCCTTAATAGATATTAAGTGTATAATATTATTAGCATGAGCAACTTACAGCTCATTATGGCATTTACAATAGGCAGTAACAACATTGACAATAAGAAATAAATTTTGAAAGAACTCATGTATAACATATACCTCTTTTACTGCTGTAACTAGTGCTAATTGTAATTGTAGGCGATGAGTTAAGCAATAGACATAATATGCTTGGGGATAATCATTGAAAAACAATGCTTGCAATCCCTTCCATTCCCCACACATGTTTCTAGCACCATCATACCCCTTGGCCATGAATATTTTGAACATTTAATTTATGATCATAAAGAATACTACAAATCTTAGAGTACAAACTAGCTGATAATATATTTTTTACATGTGAAATATAGAAGAACCGTTCTTGTACACAACCTTTGATGTCAACAAATTGAAAAACAAAAGCCATTTGTTCTTTTTTACTTTCTTTACTTGCTTCATCCACAATGGTACAGAACATCAAATTATTAATATTGTCATAAATCTCCTTCCTTATTTTCATTGCAAATGTATGCAAGATTTATTTTTGTATTATAGAGGATGTATATTTTGTATTGTAAGGAGCATGTTCTAAGACAACAATTGTCACTTTATCATTATAAAATGCTACATATTTTAGCAGCTTAATAAAATTTTCTCGATTTCTAGAATCAATAAACTCATTATGATCTCTAAAGGCAATCCCTTAAAAAGATAACCACCTGACCACATTGATTGAAGTTTTAAGCTGAAGTATATTATTTTCAATATCTTTCTTTGATTGTTTCTCTATTACCTTATCAATATGACTGGATTGGTTCAATAATGCTGCACAATTATTCATGGTATTATTGTGTAAGGAATAAAGGCTTAACCTTATATGTTTGAAAAATGAACAATTCTTTCTATCTTTAACTTTTTCCTATTTTTGAAATCCATTCACAGTAAAAAAAATCCCAACCATTTTATACTTTTGATTTCTCCGTAAATAGATAAAAATAATAAAAAAAATGTAACATGTTTTATTTCAGAATACTCAAGCCAAGGAAATTCAGAAACCATAAATACTAAAACTTATGTTGATTATTTTCCAGTCCAGAAAGAGGATAATTACATTTGATTTTATAAGGACCGACATTTAAATAAGCCTTTTTTATCTCATCTTTTTTATTAACCTAATATATCCATATTGGTGGGCACAATGCTGGATCACACATTATAAAAACATTTGTAGAATTTGAAGTTCCTGGAGTTTGTTGAGAATATTCAACACTTGGAGACTGAAGATAATTTGCATCTTTAATAGATTTTGAAACCTCTTCCACCATTCGTGGACATTGACTCTTTTTAGTTCAGCTTTCACTTTTTAGTGGAGACTTCTTCTAAAAGAAATGAAATAATTTCTTCTGTTTACTAGCCATAACTGTAGAAGCAAACTTAAAACATCAAGATAACAAAGCTAACTGATTCAAAGCAAATATCTGTCCTAAATTTAGTACTATTATTTTGTAATTTGTAAATATTTTTTAATATCAACTAAATGAAATGATTTTTTTATCAACAAGTTGTAGCAAACTTTTCTCTTTAAAAAGAATTTTAAGTCACTTAGAACAATTCAACACTTTATCTTTTTTTGTACTAACTAATATACTACAATTTTTTACCTGATGTTACTCTCCTAGTTGTATTTCCAAGAGGAAACTGTCACAAGATTCATCAAAACTCATAAGCTTATTACTCATAGATAATAGATACTCAAAACCTCTAATCCAACAACAATCAAGTATTCTCTTCAAGAAAACCAAGTTAATTTAGAATAAAAAAACTAAACGAAATCAACAATAATAGTGGAGACAAGCTCTGCTCACCTGAAAAATCAATTAGAGTCGATTAGCTAAGGAGGGTAAGAGATTAGAGAGCAAATTGAGAGGGAGGGACGAGGGGGGGAGGTGCTGTTGGAGAGTGAAGGAAGAGGGCAGAGAAAATAAAAACCCTAAGTCCTAGACGCATTGCGTCTGCAGAAAAGCTTTGCGAAACCAAGCAACGAGGCTCTATGAAACAAGTAAAGAAACGCATTGGATTTGTTTAAAAACATTAAAAAAGGCTAAAAGATATAAAATCCCCTTATAAATTTTAAAACGTACACATAAATACCTAGTTTTAGCTTTTCTACAATTGTATTACATATTACTTACCCAATAAATTTTTTCAAAATTCTAAGGTCGGCGACTGCCACCCCCGTCCCCATAATAATACGCTAATGTGTGAGGCATTTTCACACAATACTACTTAACTTTGAGTTTAATTCTTTAACATGGTTATATGTAAAGTGGGATTATGTCTTCAATATGTGTATTACATACAAGTTTGGATGAGAATTATGTGAATTAATCTAGGAGTTTCATGTCATTTTATATGTTGATAATTATGCCTTTATTTGTTACGAACTTAAGAATTTATTTTTATAAATGTTCTTTTCCATTAACTATATGTCATACGGCATTTACCAATAATATACAAATGCTGAACTTCACATAGACAATAAGCTTAATTCATGTTGTTCTTAGCATTTATACGATACTGTATTACATAGAAAAACTGCAAGGAATACATTATTATACTTGATATTCTAACCTACAAACTGACAAAAAAAACTCTAAAAAACAAGGGATACAAGCTTGACATAATGCTTGTATTAACAAAAACTAACTCTCGATCAACTATGAGAGAGTAAATCAATTGATCCCATATAATATAACTCTCTGTTGTTGCTTTTTTAGTCTACAACTTCTCCACCTCATCTATCAGGAAGAAGAAAATTGGATTTGACAAAAACAAAAAGAAAACTTCATTGATGAAGTCAATTATTTAAAAAAAAATAACATAAAAATTTATGAGGGATGCAAGCTAGAAAATCAACCAAATTTGGCCAATTAAACCAAGGTTAGAGGGACTTTTGGAGAGATGAAAAAGGGTGACTACAAACTTAAGATCTTAAACATTGTCTTAAATGGAAAAAACGTGGCTTTCTCTGATAAACATATTATCTACTTGAAGACTAGCTTGTATATTTATGAATTTAGAAGTCATTATGGTAACAGTTCATTGGCAAACTTTTGTTAGAAATAGCATAATACAAGGTTTTTTCTATCTATATATATAATTCTAACAAGGAAAAAAAATGAGATAGTGAAGAGGCGAAATGATTATAATTTTTTTTATAAGGAAATGATCATAAATTCTTTTAAAAATAAATATCACTATTTTATTTTATTAGATGAAAAATTTAGAAGAAATCATAAATAATTATAATCAAAGAGTATTCACCAATAACCCATTTATGAAGTTTGAAGTCCTCCTATTCATGGATCGAAATAAGTATCAATTAGGGGGTGAGCATTGTTCAGGTTGGTTTGGTTTATAGGGGGAACCAAATCAACATGAAATGGTCTCAATTCCAAAATTTTTCTACCAAACTCGAGAACTAATAATCGAACAGTACCAAAACCATGATTCTAGGTTTTTCGGTTCATGTTCTCAGGTTTTTCAGTTTATACCATATACCTATAACAACACCAAAATTCAATAAACTTGCATTCATAACTAATTTATGAAATATTCAACATAATATACAACTAAATTATTATTTAAATACATGTACTTAAACACATTAAAAAGAGCTTAACATACATACACCAAAAATAGTTCAAAGAAGTTGCTTGTGAAGTATCTTCTATCTCAACCAGTTTACTTCCTTCCAGTAATTCTAATAGAAGCACAATATTCAACATGAAAAATTGAGCCTTTAAAACTACATTCTTGAATATTAAAACCTAAAATATATTGATGTGATGAATTTCCAGTTTCATATAGTTTATAAATGAAAAAATATGATAATTGTATGGTAGATAACAATCTGGAGTAAATAAATTGAAAGCAAAATGACCCAATAATAGTCAGTCTTGCTAGAACCAAAGTAATTCAAGTGAATATGGAGAAATTTCATGAATGATTCCACAATTTTCATGTTATTTCAATTTGAGACATCAGTATAAGAGTTTAACCTAAAAATACAAGATGATGATCATAATTCTTCAAAGAAATACATGTATATATGGATTATTAGTAACACTAAAATTTTTATTATATAATTATATATATATCTTACGTTCGGTTCCACCTCAGGTTGGTTCCATATAGAATCAAAACCAACTAAAAAATCTTTGATTCTTCTATTTATGAAACCATTCCACAAACTATAATTTATTTTTACATAATCCAATATAATTAGTTCAGGTTGGATTTCAGATTTATGTAACAGATACTCATCCCTAGTTCAATCAAGCCCTAGGTCATTATTGGGCCGGAAGCAACAATAATATCTTAGCCTCGGCAAAAGTAACACCGCCTTCCGTCTATAAATTCTTGGACTGGGAAGTGGCAAGAGGTGATGCATTAAAACCCTATCTCTCTCGACAGAGCCACACACGTTCCACAAAACAATTTCCCACTGCCCCGCACCTCGTTTACGTCCTACTCCTAGCATCTACCACAGAAGCTGCCCACTCTCAAACCCTAAGCTAGATTTTTACTTCCCTCGCACTCGGGATGGCAGAGGAGGAGGTTGTGGCGGCCGAGGCAAGCCCAGTGACGCCGGATCACAAGCGGAAGCTCGAGGACATTGAGCCGGCCGCCCCGGAAAGTGATAACCTGCCGGAAAACGCGGAGCCGGGACTTGACGAGGACGATGGCGAGGAAGCGCTCGAGCCGTCTGACGCCAAGCGGCCGAGACTCGAAGATAACAGCACTGATGGCTTAGGTAACATTGATGTTTTTTTAGGTCTCGACGAAGATCTTCTGTTGATAAGTCTTAGCTTTCACGATCCAGTAAAACTGTCTGGAACATTACAGATTCACAGTATAGATCGTCTTACAATGCGAATTATTTTTTTTATCTCTCTTTGTGCGGGTATTGCACGGAAAGTTCTGTTCTTTCTATGTCACAGGATGAATTAGAACGAAGAATCTTACCTCGCTTAATTCGTAATGAACTGATTGAAGATTGTGTTTTCTGATGCCCTTGCTTCGATTAGATTTACGTTGATATTTGTCATAAGTTATAAAATTTCCTGAATATTACAGCTGATGAAAATGGATTCAAACCGGAGAAGTCGGATGAACCTCAGGAGAAGGGGGAAGAGGAAGCAGCTGAGGATAAAGATGGTCAGGATCAGATAGCTAATGGTGAACCTCCATCTACTGAATCTCCAGATGCTGCAAAAGCGGAGCCTGTGGAAGGAACAGTATACGGAACCGAGCAGCTTTCTACCGGTACTGAGGAGGTTGGTTATAGGAAGCAAGTGGATGCACAGAAGTCTGAGGATGATAACAACGGAGCACCTGCGGAAGAGGAAAATAATCACACTGCTGATGAGGCTCCTCAGCAGGAGGTTGATAATGGTGCAACCATTACCCGCAAGATGGAGGTTCCAAATGCTAAGGTTTGTTTGTCACTCTTGCCTCCCCATCAGCACCGTCACCATCACTGTGATCATCATTAAATAGCACCTTAAGCCAACTTGTTGAATTTGGAAGCCGATTAATGGTTGAGTGCAGGTTGGGGTTCTAATTGGAAAGGCGGGCGACACTATAAGGTATCTGCAGTATAATTCAGGGGCAAAAATTCAGATTATGAGGGATGCTGAGGCTGATCGGGATGCTCCAACTAGGCCAGTGGAGATAATTGGCACTTTGAGCAGCATATCCAAGGCTGAAAAGCTTATCCATGCTGTGATAGCGGAGGTTGTTTGCGAATTGGGATTTGCTTTTCACCATTATGTCCAGTGCTTCAATGCTCTTGTTTCTTTAGTTGTTGATATCTCTGAATTCTTTTATTTCTTACAGGCTGATGCTGGGGGTTCCCCATCCCTTGTGGCTAGGGGTATAGCTACATCACAGGCTGCTGGGGCTGTAGAACAGATCGAGATACAAGTGCCGAATGAGAAGGTAATGCTCTACTTAAAGTTTCATAGGTCAAATCTGTTTGTGCATGTCATTCCTCATACAACGTTTGCTGGTCCAGGTTGGTCTAATTATTGGCAGAGGTGGGGAAACTATCAAGGGATTGCAGACTAAAACAGGGGCACGTATTCAGGTACTTGATAATGTTTGCACTTGGCCATGTTGATGTTCTCCTGGATGGTTATTGACAAAGCAAAGTGTCTTCAGTTGATTCCACAACATCTTCCAGAAGGTGATGGATCCAAAGAAAGGGTTGTACGTGTGACTGGAGATAAAAAGCAGATAGAGGTGGCTAAAGAGATGATAAAGGATGTCATGAATCAGGTTTGTTTTTCCCTTTTGTAAATTCTGTACTTATCATCACTGTGTTAACCTACAAGTATCAGCTGTGATTGTATCTCACTTTGGGCACTCTACTGTGATCATTATCAATGCCCCCCATCCCAGCCGCTTAGAATGCTAGTTATGTTTTTTTTTTTTTTTTTTTGCGTGTTTTGGCAAGGTTTTGTTCCTTTACTTTAGGTACTTATGTATATTGTGCAGAGGTATCAGATTGATGAGTTGTTTGTTGCCTATTTTGTTCCTTTACTTTAGGTACTTATGTATATTGTGCATGAGTTATTAGATTAATGAGTTGTTTGTTTCCTATCTGTTTGGTTTTTTCGTGATTGTAATGTTCTGTCAGTCTCAAACATTGTGGTTGGTTTGTTTGATGACCTGAATAATATCAAGGATTCTTGTAGAAACACACATGAAAACGTTTTGCTTCTGTTGTTGCTTCAATCACTTTTGGATTGGCGTAAAGTTTTGTGAGGTGATTGGAACTCGTTTTTGGTATCATTTTAATGGGCTAGAGCAATTTTATTTAACCTATTAGGTTTTTTCTTGGTGGTAATGTTTTCCTAGTGTCCTGAGGTTTCTAGCGTGACTAGACTACTTTCATTTCTGGGCCTGTTCTCATGACTTAATCCATAACTGCATCTTCAAAGTTTTATCCATGGCAGACATTCATAGGGTTTCAACTATTTTTCTATGTTTTTAAATGATTTCCTGGATCTTTTTCATTACTTTTTCCCTGCCAACAACTGACAATCAGCTTTGAAGTGTGCAGTGATGTAAAATCTTGTATGATATGTAGGTTACAGTAACACTGAAGTGTTCCTTTAAGGGGTTGCAATTTCAATCTTAGTTTGAAATGGGATTAAACATTTTTCAGATGACAAGTCATTTTATACGTTTCCTGCTCAATTCTGTTTGAATTGGCAATATGTGGTATTGTGATTCCAATAAACCACGTAGGTACTTCCTTATTTAGCTTCTGAACAAATTAAGCAATTCTTAAATCTTGACATTTTCTATAAATCAATAATTCGTACGTGGGGTAGTTTGGGGGAGCTTATTTTTTTCTGTTCCTGTAACAGAAGCTCAGCATTATGCATTTGAAGGGGATCCTCTTATATTCTAGTTTGTTTTAGTGGTTTGTGTGCAATTAACTCTATTTTGCATGTTTCTTTGATGCTCGGTTTTGGCAAATCTATCTAGTTACAGGTACAGTTTGCTTAATACATGCATGTTTCAATTGGTCGAGATTGCTACTTCAGTCTTGTAATATCCTTGCTGGTCTGATCTCCCTGATTTGATGTATGAAACCTCATTGTTCATGATATGAGGTTGTATGTTCAGATGATCCTGTTTTGCTTCATGTTTGATGGTTGGCTTATGTGAGAGCGACTCTGTGAACTTCATTATTTTGTGATACTTAAGCAAATGTTTTTAGGTCAGAGTGTCAATTGCCAAGTACTTTAATGGGTTGGTGCAAATTTCTCTGCTGCACTTTTAGTATCAGTGTTTCTACAAACTCCAATCTCGTATATGATACCCTTGTCCAGTATAATCAGATTGATCCTTTAGTTATTGATGGATGTGAGGGCTAAAAAACTAGAAGAAAATGAATGACCTGGCCAGGATCTTGAATGCTATTAGGAAGATAATAACTTCAGTCCACGATGTCGGTTGCCATGCTTTATTCATGTTGAAGGTGCCGATTTCGAATTGGTTGGCTTTAAAAATGCAGATTTGGCTATTGCCTTTCCCATGGGGTCAGCATTGCTTTCTTGGTGTAGCAATAGACAACTACTAGTCCCTTCATCCACTGAAGAGAGGTATCTGGCATTATATCTCGCAATTGCAAGATGTAAATGGTTGGTAAGATTGCTTTGAGATTTACAAGTTAAAAATCATATGTAGTGAGACTATGTTGCAAGTGCCCGGATGTTCTATGTATGAGAAATGTGTTGGAAGAAGCATCACTCGTCAAGTCTCATGTTTGAAATGTTTATTCAACAGTATCCTCCTTGAACTTGTGTTTGATACAATGGCAAGTCAATCAAAGACATGCATGGAGAGGCACCATAGACATGAGAAGTTAGAAGTTACTATAGTCTGCTGAAGTTTTGACTTACACTTGAATATATGATCTCCTACTTAGATAACCTCAGGTGACTCAGTATCTGGCATATGATCTAGTTTAGGATTTGTGGCTGTGATATCTTTATTTGTTGGTGGGCAACTGATGCCTGTTGGAGTACAATGGTTGTTCCTCTCTAAGCATCTGAGCACTTCTGACTTTTGTCGATTCTGACAGTTAAGATTGGTATGACGCATTTTCTGCCTCCGCCTGTCCCTTGTTTTCATGCAGTCATATTGTGTAGAAGGGCTTTCTAGCGTTGGAATGCGTTGGTTAAAAGATTAAGCTTCAAAGTTCTTGAGCCATGTATAACATGTTTCCATGCCACTAGCTTGGCTTGAATGAATCTCTTTGTTAGCCTTTATTCGCCTCTGTAACATTTATTTCCAGGCTTGAATTATTACATATATCATGCATAATCAGATTCATTGCCAACCTTGATTTCCTCTGTATGATAATAGATGGATTCTGTTGTCTGTAACGTGTCTTCTTGTAATTGCTCTTTTTTCCGTTAAACTAAAGCAATCCTGAGTTGCACTTTATGACTAGAAGATATTCTGTGTTCAAGCAATGGCTTTGTGCTTGATTTATTTTCCTTAGAATTGTACCACTGTGAACCTTTTGACTTCTTACTAAACATGTTGCCTTTTGCTTTGATAGACTGTGAGGCCATCTTCTCTTTCTGGGGGTTACAGTCAACAAGGATATCGGCCTCGTGGACCAACTGGTCCACCTCAGTGGGGTCCACGTGGTCATAATCAATCAATGCCTTATGATTATCATCACCAAGGACCATATCCATCTCCAAGCTCCCATTATCAACACTCAAATTATGGTGGCTATCACTCACAGCAGATGCCCCCAAGAAGCAACTATGGTTCTGGCTGGGAGCAAAGGCCTCCTCACAGCATGCACGGGCCACATTCTGGTGGTTATGATTACTATGGAAGGCAAGGTGTTTCTGGCCCCCACTCAGCTCCTGGTCATGGTCCTGGGCCCTCACCAGCGCCTACAATGGGTCCCCCCGCATCCCAGTCTAATTATTATGGGCATCCACGTGGTCCAGATTACATGCATGCGCCTCCTTACACGCAAGGAGGTCCTCAGCACGGTTATGGACTTGGATATGAGGAACAGAAGTATGATAATCATACTTCAGTACAGAATCCATACGGAGCACATGGGGCTACCCAGCAAGGTTATGCCCAAGTGGGTGCTCAACCTGGGTATGCACAACAGCAGTATGGTAAGCCAGTGCCATATGGTATGGCATCCCAAGGGCCTCCTTTGCAAACATATGGCCCCCCAGCAGCTAGTCACCCTGGTGAGATGCCGCCTTACCAGGGACCAACAGTATCAACTCAATCATATGCCACACATGCACCACCTCCACAGCAATACCCATATGCTTCAAGTGCGCCAATGCAGCAGTCCTATCCCCCTTATGCTTCTGCACCCACTGATGGATATGGGCAGCAATCTTCAGCCTCTGTTCCAGCATATCCCCAGCAGGGTAGCCAGCAAGTTCCTAATTACAGTCAGCCTTCTGGACAGCAGGCCGCTGGATATGTGCAACCTGCTCCGGCTGGTGGCTATACCTCGTATCCATCACAAGGATACCCTGAACAGCCAGCTTCAAACAATGCAAGTTATGGATATCAAGGAGCCCAGGATCCCAGTTATAGTGGTGCTCCTGCATCTGCATACACTGCACCGGCTGGTCAACCAACTTATCCGCAGTCAGCAACAGCACAACCTAGCTATGATCAGTCGTACCCTCAGTCGGGTGGTTATGCAGCCACACAGGGTGCTGCGCCAGTTACTTACGGGTAACTCCACAATCACATGCTGGATAATGCGACAATTGAGTTACAATGCATGCTTGCATCCAGTAGAAATTGTTATAGCAATTTGATTGGTTAGGTTTACGGTATGACGTTGAGTATTCTGTAGCTGCTGCCATCTGCTTTCCTTCTCAGTCCATGCTCAAGCAGAGCCCTCTATTGTATGCTACTGTATCTTATATCCTGATGATCACATCTTCGGTCTCATGTTTTGGGATGCTAACCATCTAATTAGTGGTGAATGACAATTGGATTTTCGGGTTTTGGGGTCTGTGAATTGGTGTCTTGTATGATCCCCTTGTATATGTAGGAAGATTGAAACGTTGCGTCTGAAGTCTGTAATTGGCAGCATCGTGTGTTATGAGTTCGTTTTTTGGCGAGCCCTGTTCTATGTAGCACTGTTAGGGTGGAAATTTGAACTCGTAAAGTTTAATAGTGAGATCGGGCTATGATCGCTTGGTGAAGCATTACAGGGGATTGCTCTTGTTTGGCATACGGAGAATATTGTGCCCGAAAGAGATGGGATACGGTGGATTAGTGTCATAATTAGACCGGCCTTGGGATCAGATGCGAAGGACCTCAAATTTGTACATAAGGCATTTCTTCGAGGATACGGCAGATTCATTTTGTAAATCCCACTGAATCTGTTATGAACCAGAAGGATACATGTTCTAATACATCCTGTACTTGTCAAAAAAAGAAAAAAAACTAAACTAAACTAAACAAAAGAATTCTGTTAACCGACAAGTCTAAACTTTAATCACAATCTGACATGTTTTAAGCCTAATGCTGTAGTTTCCAACATAAATAACAGCTTCTGCTATATAACATCAACCTTTCCAAACAATTCGGGTACCAAAATACAGCAAAGCACTTCTACTTTGTAACTCTGGAAAAGAGGAAACCTAAGGGAACAAATACCACGCAGTGGAGGTGGAAAATGAAGAACAGAATCATCTTCGTCAGTAGTTGCTAGTAAGCTGTTTCCACACCATGTTCGATCCAAAGTCCCTTTGAAGTGCGGTCTCTCTTTGGATCTGCCAACAAAGTCTGATCCCAGATTAGCAGCAATCTTGTTTTTTCTTCTTCTTCTTCTTTTTTTTTTTAAGGGAAGCCTAGCATCAATCTAGAACTCTGCCAGTACTTGATTGTTATATTCACAGAATAAGTGGGTGTTCCCATAAAAGAGCAGAAAATAAAGAAGTAGCAAATACCGTCCAGATTGCTGCATGATGCTCCACAGTTTTGTACATCAATACTCTTCATCTACAAGAATGGTGGAGTCGTTGCCAATCCCAGTGTCCAGCAATGAAGACATGTCATCATCAAGTATCATTGGCATGGGTGAACCCTGCAAATAAAAGAAAAAGAAAGGTCAACAATAACTCAGGCTAACCACCAAAAGCCCATGACTAATGCTACTGACTGCTCTCAAGAACATGACCCACAGAATACATAAACAAAATAGCAACTTTTATGCATCAAACTGTACCTTAATTATCTTTTCCAAGTTCCCACCTAAGTTGTTGTGCCACATCAACATCATTTAACTGTACCTTAATTACTACTAGGTTGGGGGCCATGACTTGAAATATAATGCAAGAACTGTTAAAATCATAATGCTATCATATATCCATGTAAAAGAACAAAATAACAACAATTTACACATCAATTGTTCTGTTCATGCTTAACTAGTCATTGTGTAATGACCAGTGCCCCTCTGGACATTGGTTCTGGAGCACTTCAATGTTTAGAAAGTCTCACTGCAACCCACATTCACAGTACATTTGCGGTGATATTTTGGCATTGTCATCATCGTATTTACAACCATGATTATCACAACATTATTGCACTTGTCTTCCCAAGAGCCACTGGTAATGGAACATGTCTAAAATTGAAAATACATGCATAAAAAGGCCTGTCATTTGTCAGGAGAAAAGTCATTTTTTGGGGGTACTATTCATGTTTTGGATGAGAGAACCTGTAATGCGATCGACAACCCTTAATGTTATGGAACTTAGTTACCATACTGTGTCCAACGATTTTACCCTGATATGATGAATTATCAGCTTGAATGATTGCAGACATCTGGAATAAAACACAAACCTCTTCCTGAAGAAACAATTTCAGCTTCACAGCCTTGAGCTTGAAAAAACTTTCACAGAGTATCTTTAACCTGCCAATCTAAAAAATTTCTTTGTTGTCAGTGAACTTCCAATAAACTACCAAACCACAAACCTGTTTGTGTACAAACCATGGTCGTGGCTGGCAATTTTTTTGTCAATGGAGGCTTCTCACCAATGGAAGGGCCCACACATTTCAGAGTAATGGCTGCATAGTTGTCACAATTGCTTAAAATTTAAATTTAACATATTCACAAAGAATGGATGGGGAAGATGGAAAGATTCTTACACAGAAGTCCTGAAGCCATTTTTTGAGGGCCTGATGCTCCCACCACAGGCCTCTCATCCTCAATCCCATAAAATTTCTTCAGGTCAGCAAACCTGCACAATTTAGGGTCAATAGTGATTAATTTATTCTTACAATGTTAGCGATTAATTCAGTAATATGTAGCTACTATCACATGGTAACTTTTAGCTTAGGCAATCGAAAGAGATAAACTTCTACTGATAATAAATTATCTTAACTGCCAAAGCTAATCTCAAACATTATTGCCAAATGTAGCCTTAGTCATCAGGTGGAACAAAATGCCTATAAAAGATACAAGCAGGAACAAGATCGTAAAACTATACAGAACCCCAACAAATGGCACTGGTTTGGAAAGCCGGTTGGTGGTGTCATGCTACAGCCTAAAGTTCAAGAGCAATGAGCTTAAATACGTCCATATGGCTGGTGATGATGGACATAAGCTGACTATAAAGTATTTGGATATAACTTTTCTACTTCAAGATCTACCGAGGTGAAGGAAAGTGGACTAAAATCTAATGTCAGGATAAGCAGGAAATAATCACATAATGGTTTTCAGAATGAATTGTTAAAATAAATTTGAAAATTTTCATAATTTCAAACAATTAGTGTGCTGACAGTGGTGACAGTAGCAACACAAAGAAGTCAGATCTTGAAGCTGCCAAATCTGAAACTGATAATATCTACCAATTTTTATGAAAATAGAAAATGCCCTTTAACTTTTGTGCCCTCCATTATCAATACTTCTTTTGAAAAAGCATGACTCAATCTTGATGCAATCGGACTAAACTAAGAGTTTTAGGATCATATGATGCTTGCTACTATCCAGCTCCAGTATCACAGATCTTCAAATGAACTACTAAGTGAGTGGGTAAATGCTTCAAGACATTGCCAAAAGAAATAAAAAAAAATTGAACTGACCTCGAGTCCAGCTGTTCAATATCAGCTTGATTATCTTGCAACTTTGACATTACTAAGCGAACATACCTGCAAGTCATTTTTATATATCTTTATAAAATGTAAGTTCTGTTAACCTTCTTTACAATCTGAAAGCAATTGTCTTTCTGCCACAATGGAAAACACAAATTAAAAAATGGCATGTACCCAACTCTGACAAGAATGTGATGCTAACAAGATAGAATGTAAATAATAACCATACAAGCTGATGCAGCATGTTTGGCATGTCACACACCAATTGGATGTTGGAAATTGCCCAACTCCATGAGAAGTCTTGCCTCACAAACCATCATCATTCTAGCTAATCGGTCCTTCAACTGTATGGAAATTTGTCCATGTACTTCTAGTGATTGACAGAAAAATGGATGGCCAGATCTCATCAATTTAAACCAACATAAGTAACAGTGAAAATGCTTTATTTGCACCATCCTTCAATGAAAAACACGTCATTCTACTGGGACCATCAGATTTTGTTATCATTTGCCTGAGGTTCTTTAGTAAGAAGCACGCAAAAAGGTTTCACAATCATTTTGGAATCATGGAATACCAAACAGAATACACAATCATTCCTCCTAGAAAGTCAAAGGCACTTTTGAAAGGCAAGAAACACAAGTATCAGAGATATATCACGAATATGAACCCTACAAGAAAAAAAGAAAGCAAAAAGAAAAAAGAACAAAGACCAAAGCTTCACTTCAGAAAAGAATAATGTAAATTTCAAGAGACAAGATGTACCGTATCTCAGACTCCTTCCTTTCACGAGCACTTACCTGAAAAGTTGCATGATAAGGTACATCAATTTCAGAAAAGGAAGCAAGTACATGCTCAATATTTAGTTTATGAGTTCACCTCACTCCCATTAAGGATTTCAACTTTTGATAATCGTGCAACCAAGACAAATCTTGGCACACCAATTTTTCCAGAATAAGCTATTGGATTGTCAGAAAGCCGGATATCCTGTGGTGCATGCAAAACAGATATGAGTATTGAGTGACACAAGTCAGCAGTTACACAAAGCATTTCATACATATAAATGTGCTTGCATGCAGATATATCCATGTTTGACAGTCAGCTGAATATAGTCATACTTGTATTGTTAAATCATCACCACTGTCATCTTACTGTATCTTAATCCCAACAAAGTTGGACTTCGCATAAACTTCATAAGGCCAATTAACTTTAAGAGCCATATTATTTATATTTGGCTGAAATCACCAAACCTATTAGGTTCACCCAGTAGCAAATATGGAATATCTGTACATTACTTCATATTCATATTCATGATATTAGTTAAGAAATATAATGGAAAAACTGACTCAGTAAGAAATTGGATGCATATTGTACAGATTAAAAGCATGATGTTTTATATGATTGACCAGTGATTTTATACATGCACTATATATCGCACATTAATGTGGAAAACACCGTACCCAATGAGCTTAACATTTAGGGTACTGCATCCCAGAAAAAGAACCGCACACCAGGATGTTGTAAAAGATGATTCTCATAAAATATATGCATATAAGGAACTTACAATCAATTTAGGGAACAAGTTCAGTGAATCAACAGATGTCAGATCTCCAACTTTATTACTGCCTGAATGTAAAACAACCTATGGATCAGAATGAATGACAGATAAGGAACATAGTTAAGCAAAAGAGATTCAATTTACCCAGTAGAAGAGAACGCAAATTCTCAAATAGCAAGATTCCTTTCTGATATGAATCATGGCTGTCAAGTGGCTCACGTAAATTATCACTTCCAGGGTAATAAATGGAGGTCAGCTTGTTGTTATTAAGATAAAGTTGCTCCAAGCTGTTGGGAAGTGGCAATGCAAGAAGAAGGTAAGGCACGAATAATCAAATAAATAACGTAACTTTGTGCAAGAAGTTCTGACATCTTCCTAACCTTTTCATCTGAGAAAGCTTCACAACTTCACTCCATTCAGATATTAAATTGTTGTCCATATTTAGAAGCCGCAAAGAGTCAAATCCTTGAACAGTAGATGATAATGACAACTAGAAAATTGAAGGAACCCAAACATTAATAAGCTTAAGAAAAAGGGGAGCAAAGTTATATAAAGGAGAGAAAATGATAGGTTCAAATTTGAGATAAAACTGGGGTGTTTATCTCCCATATCTCCACAAGAAAAGTATCTAAAATCTACAAAATTCCATGTTGTACACACTGATTTCATGATATGAATCTTGCCATGGAACATGACCAACACAACTATCTCAACTATCTCAACCAACACAAAAATCTATGATGGTGTCCCTCCCATTATTCACCTCCAAGAGGTTTGCATTACAAAGGGGCAGCCAGCCATGAAACACTTGGTCCTTCATTCTTTTACATGAATTTATAATGTCAATATGTGTTCTGACTGTTAACTGACATTCTAAATTTCACGAAAGTCAAACTCAATGTGGTTGCAATTAAGATACAATACTATGCTGATGAGCCATGCTCACTTCAAGTCAAATTTATCATAGTAATGATAATAGCATGAGCACGCAGTCTCTAATAGAGCAGAAAATAGAAGTTTTTGGATCCTTAAGCAAGGTCAAAATACTGATACCTCTATTTTGCTTATGCTATTCCCAATCAGGTGTAACTCCTCAATAGCTGGTAGTGAATGGCCAAGCACTTCAACCTGCATAGAGAAAGCAAGTGAACTTCTGGATTTTTAAACATGAAATGCTCCAGGTTATAATATTTTGCCTCACATCTTCTCAGTTTCCTTTCCATGCAATGTTCTACGAATTACTCAGGAGTCTTAAACTACGATCTCCAATTTCAAAAACAAAAAACCACACATAACACATGCATACTGATACCTCTCCAAATAATGTTTGCATAAATGACACCCTTGAAGAGAAATTATTCTGCTTACCTCAGACCAACTTATTCCAGTATTATTCAGAACTAAAACACGGATTCCTTTTAGCTGCACCAGCCCAGAAATATTATGCATCATCAAATTTTTAGACAAATTGAGGACCACGAGACCTGGTAGTTGCTCACAAATCACACTAACATCCTGCAAAAGAAATTTTATTATGAATGGATACATGAATAGAATCAAGATTGGGCAAATCTATCTCTAGAACGCACGGTAAGGAAAGCAACATTCTGAATTCTTAAGTAGCGAGGGAGCCATTTTCATATGCAAAGCCATCTTTTACATCCAAACTACTGGATCAGGCGACTTAGGGTAAATTGCCAACTTTTGAGGGATTTTGTTAATACAAAAATTTGCGGTCATAAAGGAAAAGTGGGAAACATTTTAAAAAAATCGAGTAGTATTGGTAGAAAATTGGACATGACTGTTTTCAGGCATCTTAGCACTAAACACATAATGAAACTTAAGCTCAAAAGATAGAGATGGGAAGGGAAAACGTTTTCCAGATCTAATAATAGTAGCATAGCAGTAAACTATCGCGTTCTCCCACATGCTGATGTTGAGATGGACCTGCTGATGTTGAGATGGATCTGCTGCCATAGACGAAGGACTATGGCTAAAATTGAGATAAAAAATTGAAAACATCTAGACTATGAAGAATAACCAACAACATCGTCAAGAGGTTCCTGATAAAAAGAAAAAACTGGAATGAATGGAAAAAGAGCATCAACCTTAAAGCAAATACATTTGATGCAAAGGCAAGAGCTTTAATCAGGATAAACTTTATCCAGTGAAATATTTATCTCGCAGAACATGCACAAAATACCTTCCACTCGGAAATCAAATTTCCTGTCAAGTCAAGCTCCTTCAAATCTGCAGCAGAAGACCAAAAATAAATAAAATAAAACCCACTAACAACGATAGACGTAGCAGTAACAAAGGTAAAAGTATTGCATAGGTGTAAATGCCAAAAACATTGGAACATAGATTGTGGGCAATGCTGACAGGAAAGGAAGAAAGGGAGAAATGTACGCACTTGGCACATGAGAACCGATTTCAGCGGACACTCCAGGACTGCTAACCCCCAAAAAAGAGAGTGAAGCGCTCGTGAGCTCCTCAAATCGGCTTAACTTGTCGTCGATTTTTTCCTTACCCACAAGATGCACCGAAACGCGTTTGTTGGTAGCTGAGAGAACGTACATTTCATCTGCAAAACTACGAAATGCATGTCGCACAAACATTGTTTTCGAAAGAAGCCGCAATTCCTACATCCAAGTTCTCATTACCTTCTTCTTCTTGCGTGGATTGGCCTCGGTATCTGAGATGGAGAGCTTGAAGGAACGTAATGCCGGTGCTTAGATTCTGCGGTCGAAGGAATGAAGCGGAGCGCTGGGGTTTTGCTTGGAAGTAGCGAACGCCATTGACGGAACCATCGTTCTTGCCATCTGCGGGATTGTCCCAGTCGACGCCGACCCATGTTCCCGAATAGCCCTCTACTTCACCCACGTACTTCACTGTCCCAATCCGCCGTGGATCGTTAGCTGAGTGAATTCGCTGACCCAGACTGAATGACTCCCGGCCGACTGAGTTCGACGAATTCTGCTCCATCTCCTCGCTCTTTCGGTATTAGATTTCAGTATCTCCGTCTTTTTTCCGGGGAGAATGCTTTCACCAAATCTTCAATCTAACGTTTTTAAAAGGCCAAAATGCTTCTTCAGCCCCCGAACTCGGTTAACCAGGACACTTACCCCTCTGAACTTGAACTCGGTCCAACTCAGCCCCCAAACTTGCTAAAAGGGGCCAATCAACCCCTTTGACTGGCCAGTGCGTGTCACGTGATGGGCTTTCATAGACGCCGTCTGATTCTGTCTGCCCAACAACGAGTTCAGTGACCCATATGAACATTTAGGGTTATAATTATAACACCTGATAAACTATAGGGAGTAAATGAGTAATAGTTTTACAATATAACAAGAGAAGGAGAAACTACATAAACTATCCTAAACTTCTTAATTTTTCACTAATTTACCATGATCTTATATACATTACAAACAGGCTATCTTCTTCCTCGGGCCAGAGACACTCGATTCCCCTAATCGATTTGAAGCCTAGTCCAGCGTTGTACCCTTCGTACGCCCACTCTCCGCCAGCCATTTCATCGTTAGCGTCGCCATCCTAAGCGAGGCAGCCTAAAACCCAGGCCAGCTCAGCCTCTACCGTCACTACTCCATCTTCTCGTGCCTTTCTACCTTTGTCGGCCCTTCACAACCAAGTATGTTCTTGATCTCTACCGCGAAGTAGAAGAACTGCTCCATCTTGGCCTTGATCGTGTCATATTTGGGCAAATCGTGTCTATTTTGGCTTGAGCTCAGTAGCAAAAAGTTGAAGAAGAGGAAGATTTGGATTTTTTTTGTTAAGGCTAGAATCCGGATCTCATTTATCTTATGGTTGGAATCTAACCCCTCAAAGAGTATCGACCTAAGATCAACACTGGCAGTGTAACAGCGGACTGTGTGGGCGGCGGGGGGCGATATGCTGATTTTTGTTCGAAAGGGTGAATCCATAGGGAGCAGAAGAAAACTGCTGGAAAATAGACGAATAGGATTAGCAAACTGGGATGAACGGCACTAGGTACGTGAGAGGCACGGGTCAGTCAAAGGGGTTGACTGACCCATTTAAGCAGGTTAAGGGACTGACTTGGGCCGAGTTTGAGTCCAGGGAGGTAACTGTCCTAGTCAACCGGGTTCAGGGACTGAGGGGGTATGTTGGCCTTTTTAAAATCCCAATTTGAATATTACAGTACTATAATTTTACAAATTTACCACCCCAATAACAAAAACGATTCGTACAGATTTTGCCATTACAATTATAATTATGATTCAATAATATGATTTTCATTCATAGAAAATTTAAAAATGTTCATATTGCAATTCTTTTGAAAAAAATATTATGGAAAATTTGTTTAAGAACTTAAATTGTCACGTACTTAATTACTTTGCTGGTAATTTCTTAACTAATAGTAAAATTTAGAATGAAATTCTTAAGTTTATTAGCATATTCATTTAAAGTCTAATTCATCCAACAAATCACACAATTAAAATATATAGTCATTTGTGGCCTTATCCCAACATCATAAAAACAAAATGGCCAATCTAAATGTAGCAAAAAATCAGGCACACACATATATTCAAAATGTATATTCATTTGTGGGAATAAACTTATTTTAACCGACATACTAAAAACTCAATGAGTAATGAGCTTAGTCATTTTAAACTCAGGAGAAACGAGAGCCTAATGTTGGTAAGGTGTAGGAGCTCACAACAATCTAGGAATAGAAGCTTGAGAGTAAAAGAGAAAATATCTCAGTATTTTTGTTTTTGCCTGTTTTTTGGAGAATGTTGAGAAGTTTACAAATTTTGATTTGTGAATTGTTTTAAGCTTAGGGGTTTATATAGAGGATTGATATATTTTGAAACATATAGCTCTATAATCAATTAATGCCTCAAGGGCTTCTTGTGAAAGTTTGTCCAACCACCATATGCATGCATGCATACAAGAGACCTATGCTAATAGTTGAAATAAAGGGTGGAGAATGTATTCCATGTTAAATATATAGATGGTCAATTTTATTTAATTATTTGATTAGTTATTTCTTAAAGGATAAATATAAAAAGGAAGCCATTAACTTTATTTGAATTTTAATTCTCAACCCACAAGTATAAAATAATTGAGATGAGATTTTTTTAGATAATTATGAGTCATCTATGTTACATTTTATAGAGAATGTATAAATTAAATTAAAATTAATATATTAATTATTGAATTTAAGTAGTATTGTTAAAATATTTAGTAGCTGAAAATTTAATAGGAAATTTAAAACATAAATGCTAATTTCTTTTAATTTTCAATCAATCAAGATTTAAAGAGAAGTAATTAAAGGAAACGTTAATACTCAGTTTCAATCATTCATAATTATGGGGTTGACAGAGGAACCAATGACTCAAATATATAAATGGTAGAAGTTCGAGGGTTCTCTCCTTAAAGACATAATAGAGATCAAAGCTAGTTAAAAATATTCTAACACTCAACTTATGGGATGTGGACTAAACGTTTTAAACATCACTAAAGAGCCATCAAATTAGTGCTAAGAAAATTGGTCAAGAGGAATGTGTGGGCTTCTCCTTTATATATATATATATATATAGAGAGAGAGAGAGAGAGAGAGCTAAACAAGAGGGGTGGAGCATTAATCAAGGACATTTTGAAAACTATTAAACACTTCTGTGATCTACATGGCTTTTCATGTAAAGTCAAGGGGTTATTTTCGAATTTTATCTTAAATGGTTGACCCTATTTAAATTTGCATAGTTTCAATAGAAAACTAAGCACTAAAATTTTTTAAGTTATCATTTTCAATATATATATTATTTCAATAGATGTTAGTGCATCCATTTAAGGCTTTAAATTATGAAAAAATTACCAAAACTTTCCTAAGGTTTAGTTGAACCTACACTCATATCCTTCCTGTTTGAAATACTTATTATACTTACCCTTTCAAAAGAGTTAACTCAATTAATGGCCATTAAGACAAAAAAAAAAAAGGTAAAAATATCAAATTTACATAAATAGTCATTCATCTTTAGTTTAAATATAAAATTAAGCACTAAAATTTTTTAATTTATCATTTGAGATGTATATGTTATTCCAATAGATGTTTGAGTAGTAACTGCATCCATTTAAGGCTTTAAATTATGGGATAATTACCAAAACTCTCATGAAGTTTAGTCAAACCTACATTTATATCCTTATTGTTTGGAATACTTATACTTACCCTCTCAAAAGTTAACTCAATTAATGGCCAATAAGACAACAAAAAAAAAATATAAAGAAGAACTTTGTTTTACCATTCGAGCCTTCTTCTAACCAAACTTTGCTAACCCAACATCTGCATCTAATAAGCAACCTCATCTCCCTTCATCCTTCTCCACTTCCCTCCTCCTCTGCCTCTGACTCCACCGAAGTCCTCATTTCCTCACGCCCTGAATCTGCTTGTCTAGGAAACGCTCATTTTCTCAAATTGCTCTTGTGCGAACGGGCTTTGTTGCTCATGAAGCTCGTGTCACCGAGGTGAATAGGTAGTAACCACGATGAAAAGCTACTCTCTCTTCCAGTCCTGCAAATATTGTTTCCATCTTGTCGAGCCTAATGAAAGCCCCAATCATATTGAAACCCATCGCTGCTATCATCCCTCACGATCCCAAATCTGACCCACTATCCATTGACTCCAGTGGCGTATCCATTAAGGGACGGGGGGTGGCAGCCGCCCCCTCTAGATTTTTAGAAAATTATATGGGGTATATAGTATATGTGATATAATTGTAAGAAAATAAAATTTAGATACCTATATGTAAGTTTTAAACTTAATGGAGGACTTTTATATGGTTTAACCTTTTTAAATTTGATGATACGGTGCGTTTCGTTTGTTATTGTTTCTCTTTAGTTTCACGGTCACTTGGGGTGGTAAGAGACCCAGACCTAGACAGAGCTCCCCTGCCCCCTGTCCCTGAATCGCGAATCTGGGAGTACGCCGTGCGTCGCCGAGTCGGAATCGCGGCAGTCACCAAGCGCCAGCAGCCGCCAGCCGTCCACCCCCCCCGGGCGCCTTCGTTCTTCGGGCCTTTGCTGACATTGCTAGTGTTCGCTCGCCTCGCCGACGGCAGATCTGATTTCCGTTTTCCATAATTTCCATTCGGAATTTCCGATTCCAGTAGCAGGCTAACAGCCCCCCCGGCCCCTGCCGCCCCCCGCCCCCGGCGTCTTCGAGACTTCGACAGTTTCGAGTTCGACCCTTCACCGTCTTCAGTCTGCGCTGAATCGCTGAGTTCGCTCTTCATTTCTTCAATCAGGCCGTTTGCCATCGCCCGTTCCAGTAACAATAAGTGAATCTGAATTTCTGAACTGCGAGTGCCGAGTAGAGTCTGTAGTTGAGTCTCTCGAGTCTCGACATTGTATATTTGTATAATTGTATTCAAATTCAAATTTAATGTATTGTAACGTTATTGATTTCGTTTGATTGATTTGTTTAATTAATTTCTTGAAGAGTGAAGACTATCAATTGTTATTGCTGCTATTGGCCTGTTGCTTGCCTGTTGGTGACTTGGTGTGGTGTTGTTGCTGTGTGGGTGACTTCACAGTTTGGGTCTTGCTGTCTTGGGTTAAACGTTAAAGGTCCCAAATCCAATTCAGCTTTTGCATTGCTCAACTGCTTGTCTGAGTTGTCTCTGGTCTCGTAGCTATTTGATTGATCTGATTTTCCAGCTTTCCAGGTAAGTGAAGCAGCTTGTCTCTACGTTTTTATTGTTGATTACGTTTAATTTATTTAGTTAATTGGTTTCTTGAAGAGTGAAGAGAAGACTTGATTGTTGTTGATTGTTGATTTGTTGTTGGGTTAGACTAGAGTTCGTCAGTTAGAGCTTCTGAGTAATGAGTATATTAGTTGGTACTTGGTACGTGTGAATTGTTTTAAGTGACTTAAAATTTTTTTTAAGAGGAAAAGTTTGGCATTGCTTGTTGATAAAAAAATCATTCCATTTAGTTGATATTAAAAAATATTTAGTTAGCTTTGTTATCTTGATGGCTTAAGTTTACTTCCACAGCTATGGGTAGCAAACAAAAAAAAACTATTCCACTTCTTTCATAAGAAGTCTCCACCAGAAGGTGAAAGCCAAACCCAAAGGAGTTAATGTCCACGAATAGTGGATGAGATTTCAGAATCTGTTGGAAACACAGATTATCTTCAATCTCCAACTGTTGAATCTTCTCAAGAAACTCCTGGAACTTCAAATTCTACAAATATTTCTATAGTGGGTGATCCAGGGTTGTGCCCACCAATGTGGACATATCCGGTTAACAAAAGGGATGAGATAAGAAGGGCCTACTTAAATGCCGGTCCTTATCAAATCAAGTGTGATTATCCTCTTTCAGGGTCGGAAAATAATCAACGTAAGTTTCAGTGTTCATGGTTTTCTAAATTCCCTTGGCTTGAGTATTCTGAAACAAAAGATGCTGCATTTTGTTTTTATTGCTATCTGTTTACGGAGAAATCAAAAGCACAAAATGTTTGGGATTCTTTTACTGTGAATGGTTTTCGGAAATGGAAAAAGGTTAAAGATGGGAAGAATTGTTCATTACTCAAGCATATGGGGTTAAGCCCTTGTTCCCCACACAATAATGCCATGAGTAATTGTGCAGCATTATTGAACCAATCCAGTCATATTGATAAGGCAATAGAGAAGCAATCAGAGGAAGAGATTGAAAATAATAGACTTCGGCTTAAAACCTCAATTGATCTTGCCCAGTGGTTATCTTTTTAAGGGATTACATTTAGAGGCCATGATGAGTCTATTGATTCAAGAAATCAAGGAAATTTCCTTGAGCTGCTAAAATATGTAGCATCTTATAATGATAAAGTGGCAAGTGTTGTCTTAGAAAATGCTCCTTGCAATGCAAAATACACATCTCCTATAATACAAAAAGAAATCTTGCATGTATTTACAAAGAAAGTAAGGAAGAAAATTCGTGAGAATATTGGTGATTCGATGTTCTGTATCATTGTGGATGAAGCAAGTGATGAAAGTAAAAAGGAATAAATGGCCCTTGTTCTTCGATTTGTTGATATCAAAGGTTGTGTGTAGGAGCGGTTCTTTTGTATTTCACATGTGAAAGATACATCATCAGCTAGTTTATACTCTGAGATTTGTAGTATTCTTTCTGGTCATGAATTAAATGTTCAAAATATTCGTGGCCAAGGGTATGATGGTGCTAGTAACATGCGTGGGGAATGGAAAGGATTGCAAGCATTGTTTCTCAATGATTGTCCTCAAGCATATTATGTTCATTATTTAGCTCATCGCTTACAATTGGCATTAGTTACAGCAGCAAAAGAGGTACATGTTATACATGAGTTCTTTCAAAATTTATCTCTTATTATCAATGCTGTTACTGCCTCTTGTAAACTCCATAATGAGTTGCAAGCTGCTCATGCTAATAATATTGCACACTTGATATCTATTGATGAGCTTGAAACTGGAACTGGTGCTAACCAAATTGGTACTTTGAGAAGGCCGGGTGATACCCGTTAGAGTTTTCACTTTGCATCAGTTAGCAGTCTTCTTAATATGTTTGATGCTGCTTGTAAGGTTCTTGAAAATGTTAAGGAAGATGGTGCTAATTACAAGTCAAGAGGAGATGCTGCAATTGCTTTGAAAAGAATGCTTTCATTTGAGTTTATCTTCATTGCTCATTTGATGTATGAGATTTTCGGTATAACTGATGTTCTATGCCAAGCATTACAACAAAAGGGTCAAGACATTATAAAAACAATATACTTGGTGGAAACTACTTCATTATGCTTACAGGAGTTAAGGAGGGATGGATGGGATTCTTTTATTCAAAAGGTCTGCTCATTTTGTTCACTACATGATATTGATATTCCAAATATGAGTGCTCCCCATTTTGTGGGGCGTAGTAGTCGCCGACATGATGATGTTGATGTGGAGCATTATTATCATTTTGATGTGTTCAATGAAACTATAGATTTTCAGTTGCGCGAGATATCTTTCAGGTTCAATGAGCGTCTTATAGAGCTTTTGAAGTTAAGCTTATGTTTGAATCCGAAAGATGGGTTCAAGTCATTTGATATTGATTCCATTTGCAGCCTTGCCCAGAAATATTATCCCAATGATTTTTCAAGACATGAACATGATTTGATGCCGTTTCAATTACGGCATTTTTATGCTGATATTAGAAATTTATCAGATTTTGAAGGATTGTCATCAATAGCTGAGTTATGCCAAGTTTTAGCAGCTACCGGAAAGTCAAGTTATTACTTCTTGATTGATAGATTGATCCGTTTGCTATTGACTCTTCCTGTGTCAACTGCTACTACAGAACGTGTTTTTGTGAAGACCAGATTGAGAAACAAGATGGACAATGATTATCTTGCTGATAGTCTTCTTTTATATATTGAAAAAGATATTGCGGAGACTTTCAGTTTAGATTCAATATTTGATGATTTTAGAAATTTGAAGGAGCGTCGTGTTAGATTTTGAGTTGTAAACTCTTGAATTGAACTTAATTATTGTAGACTTTTAAATTTCATGAGTTTATATGTATTACTATTTGATGTTTTTTGTTGTTAATTGTGAATTTATACATTTTAACAAGTCATTCATATATTCACTCTCATCCTTGGACCCCCGCCCCTTACCCTATAATCCTGGATCCGCCCCTAATTGACTCCAAAATTCTCCGTTCATTGACCCGGATCCATTAGAAAACCTAGAACGAAGACCAATTGTAACTAGAAAACAACAACATGATGATTTAAGAAGCCCACAAAAAATGAATAAAAAACGGACAGAAAAAATTGAATGCATATAAACAAAGTAGGTCGGGAAAAACAATCATGCACATGAGGAAAAAGAGGAGCTCACTGTCAGGAAATAGGTATCAAGTTTCTTCCTCATAGAAGTCATAGCATCGAGTTTGAAGCAACAAATTATCCAAATTGAGCTAGTAAAAATTAAAAGAGGCCACCGAAAAACAGAGTATCAAGTCGCTCAGAACGAAAATCATTGATTTGAGAACAATCAAATCATGAGAAGGAATGATTGTGGAGGGTGGAGTGGCCGCTATGGAAGGCGATGGAAAAGGGATGGATGGGTGGATTATGGGTTGGGAAGCGATGAAGGTCAATAAAGGAGGAATGGTCACGGAGGGTGGAGTGGCAGCTACGAAGGTTGGTGGAGGCAGAATTGTCAAGTGGGCTCGGAGGTTGGGAGGCGACGAAGGTCATTGGAGAAGGAATGGTCGTGGATGGTGGAGTGCCAACTACAATTTGAGATCTGGGTGCGACGAGGGTAACTAGAGGGAAATGAAGGTACGCCGATTGGGGGGAGAGGTTGAAGACGGGGATGGAAAAGGGCAAAGGTAGATCTAGACTGATCGTTATAGGAAGGGGATGAGTCTAGTTGAAAACGGGGTAACTCTTCAGAAGCATAAGTTGAGGGGGGCAAAATTTCTAAAGAATAAGGCTAAGAGGTAAAATTAGACATTTTTTTCTCTTTTTTTTTTTTTATCTTAATTGTAATGCCCTTAAGTTCATAAGTGCTTAAGCCATGGGTGATGTAAAATAAGAGCCTAAGAAACATGAAGAACCCTAATACTTAGCTGATGGAGCTTAGAAAGTGAAGTTTCATCGAAGGATGAGAAGTAATTGAGTGTAGAACACTCTCAAATTCAACTAGAACATTATTGGATCCAACTGGAACACTCTTAGACTCAACTAGAACACTATTAGGTTCGACTAAAACACTTATGGATTCAGTCATGAAGTGATCGAGAAGAATGAGATGCGAATGATGATTTGTGGAATTTAAGGGACTTAATTCACAAGTTTATCGAATGGCCAAATTGAATAAATCTTTTATGTAGAGGTCTAATTGCTTTATGTAAAATTTTGACTTGACTAAGCTAGCGATTAATCCATTTTATTCGGGACACTTGGCCATTTTCGATTATATTATCATCCCATTAACTATCTTCTTCCTTATCCGATTGACTCCACCATAGTTGAAAGCTTGAGCTCGTGTTTTTAGTGAGTTCATGCAATTTCAAATACAAATCGAGACTTTTTAAGGTGGATTCTAAGTGAAGAAAATAAATTCATGCGCCAATTGAGCTAAGGAGGAAAATTCTGACAATGAAGAGCTAGGAAGAGCACAAAATTTAGCTTTCAAAGTTTCAGTCAACAAGGGTTGCTAAGAAAGGTAAGGATTCTATGGATTCACTAAGTTTCATAGTTGAGCTATGTTAATTTAGTGAATGTCAAGCGTTTAGCTGATGGATTTTGAAGCCAAGTGATCCTAAGAAAGTTATGAGAGCTACGGTTGTTGGACAACTATGAGTAGGATGCTAATTAGCTACGTTTGGCAAGCATTATGGCTAAGAATTGAGAGGGCCAACTCAATTCCCAAGCTACCGAGCTCTTAGATTTGATTAGAACTATGTGAATATGGAATCATGCTTGCTAGGCCTTTCAGCTAGTGTTTGTGGTGTGTGAGTCTTGTGTGCTTCTATGTTTGCTTGCGCATGTTAACCCCTTTATATTGCTTATTATTATGTATATGTTGTATTTCGTGTTTGTGTCTTCATGTTTTCTTTGTAGGTGCTTGGTGTATGATTAAGTTAAGTTTAGTCTTAACCTGTGATAGGCCTTGGAGGCCATATGGAATCCTTATTGAGTTATCAAACTTATTGCCCTACTCTTATAGTTGTAGGGAAAGGTTTACTAGAGAAACAAGGAAGCTAAGAGTTGTTGTTACTCTTTTGAGTTTCAGCAAGGTAGTGTACTAGTTTATGTGTACTGGTTTTCTAGTCCATGTGCTTCAGTATTTCAGTTTATGTGCACTAGTGTTAAAGTCCATGTGCTTCAGTGTTTCAGTTATGTGCACTGCTCAATATTACTATTCTAAGTCTTACTTATATGGCAAGCTAATGTGTGGGAATCCATTACTTGCAAGCGTTATAAGCTATGTGTCATGGCAACAAGTCATAGTGATGATGGATATGCTTAAGTTGTGATTTTATAATGGTTTTGTGTGTATGTGCACTTTCGGGTTGTAGTGCACTAAGGTGGCCTATAGTAGGCTAACTAAGACTGTGTATGCAAGATGAAGTTGTTTAGGATGAATATGTGTGCCAAAAATATGTTTAAACTATTGCATGATGAAGGTGTTCGTTTGTAGTATACTGCTGTTCGATTGTAGTATACTGATGTTCGACTGTTGGTGCATATACAGTAAAGTTGTTCACTTGATAGTATACTGGTGTTCGTTTGTTAGTAAATTGATGTTCGTGTGCATATGAGTTGTTGTTCGTTTTGTAAGCTTACTGAAACACATGTTTGTGTTGTCATGTGCATGAAACCTATGTTTTCAAAACTTGAACTGGAGTTTTGGTTGGCATGCACATATGGAATGATTGATTAAAGCTTATGTTGATACAAGCATGGAATCCATCTAGGCACTTAACTTGTTTTGGATGAGCAAAGAAATTTTAGATGTTTAACAAGGTTTGTAAAGTAGCCTGGGTACATGCGTATGAATCCTGGCAATGTCCAGGTGCACCCCGTGCCCCTCCCCTGTGTCCTAGTAGGGCTTAAGGTACCTGAACTCATGAGTCTAGTACACACTACATACTTATGAAATGAGTACTGAGACTAAACCCGATATGCATAATTGAGTGTCTAAACCTTTTGTTAAAGGTTCTAAACCTCTCAAATGAGCTAGAGGCTATGTTGGGCATGACATTAATGGTCATTAACGTCATTAACTTTGAGGGGTAAGTATAAGTATTCCTAATAATGGGGACACAAGTATAGGTTCAACTAATCTCAGTTGGAGTTTAGATAATTTTCCCTTAAATTAGAGTCATGTTCCATACACAAAATAATAAATTCAATAAATAAATGCCTTAAAAATGGAAGAATTAAAGACTTCAAAAATTAGCTACAAGTTAAGTTGAATAGTAATCAATAAATTCAGCTTTTTTTTTCTAAATTGGCCTTTAATTGAATCATCAATACCATTGTTGTTCTTATTTACCACTCTAATGTCACATTAATCATATTACGATATTTTACACCAAAACTTGTAACATATTAGTTCTCAAATAAATGTCAAAAGAGATGGCGTCAATTAATTTATAGCATTTAATTACAATTGGTCTTGATTTGATTTATGGGTTATGTCATTTTTAATTTATATATAGTACTAAATAATTAAATATAATAAATTACATCGTTGTAGGTGATAATTGATTTATAAGTTACACTATTTTGAATGAATTTATCAATTACAAAAATTGAATGTATGTCATCCAGTGATTTAGTTGTTTGTTAACATTAAGATATCCATATATCTCTTTTAAGTCTATGACATAGATCATTTTATTAAAGGAATGAAAAATATAGATAAATTTGGAAAAGAGAAAGAAATTAAGGCTTTATAGTGTAATACTAGCTATTAGCATGATAATATATTAAAACTAAGAGTTCTTAAACTACATTAGCTAATTCATTTCAGGTAGAAGTTTGACAAATCACCAAGGTGCTAAAAATAAATAGCCTAAAAAATATTACCAAGCTTTCTCCTTCATTAAAAGGTTATGACTTGTCCATATAAAATACTATAAAAATTGGGTAGGTATAAACTAAGACACATAAGGGTCCGTAAAAATTATTGCTTAGCCAATGGAATACATTATTATAGATATCTATGAACAAAACATTAAAACACTGCAAATGAAATATCAAATTAATAGTAATAAGAAATGATTAAGAGAAATGAAGAAAAAGTAATGCTAATAGAAGTGGCCAAGGGGCTTAGAGCAATGGAGAGGTTTTGAATTTTTTGAGATATGGATGTATAAAGACTAAACTTTTAATCAATATAAATGAGATATCAAATTAATGCTAAGAAAGTAATTAAATATAAAATGATTAAATGATTGTGTGTGAGTGTTTTAAGAGAGAATAAGTATCCATTCTTTCACAATTCTTTGAAACATTTTTTATTTGGGTCATCCCGAATATTTATTATATTCTATATTTAGTAAATTATTTTACTATATTATTCTTCAAAGTTTTATTTTAATATTCAATTTTCAACTTCCCTAATTTACATAGAAAAACTAAATGATAAAAGTGAAACAACACATGCATTTTTTTCCTTTTTCATAATCTTCATTTAAAACCCAAATATTTTAAAGAACTTGAGATAAAACTAGTACTTATAATAAAAGAAATATTGTGCCAGTGTTTCTTAGTTCATATAATGTTTATCTTCAAGTGTAAGATGGTGGGCAAGAAACAAAAGCACAAGTACTTTCTTGAAATTCAAAAACCATCAAAAATGAGTTTTTAATCTCTTAAACCAAAATGCAATTTAAAAAGCTCAAATAAACCTATTCTAACAAAAAAATGACTACCACAATGATCTTAAATTTTATTTTGAAAGCTTGCTTTAAAGGGTTTTTAAAAATAAACAACTTCAATCAAGGAAGACATACCACCAAGCAATGATCAAGCAACTAGAAGGAAAGAGGCTTACACACAAGGATTTTTTTAGAGGCTTAGTATTTCTTCTTGAGAGCTTACTCTTCTCTTTAAGCTTACTACTTAGAGTTTTCTTCTTCATTATAAATGTCAAGAATACACAAGCTCACACTCCTTGAATAGCTCCCTATACCATCAACATTCACTAATTTTCCTAGAGACTAACTAGAAACTTCACCAATACTCTTTCTTTCACTAGTTTTTCTACAGGTTAACTAGAAATATCACCCAACTCAATCTCACCAAATGGTATTTATAATGTTACAAGTTCAAACAAAAGCATTTTTGCTAGATATATAAGTGATTGCACAATCTCTCATGGCAAATTTCAAAGTAAGCAAACTTGATTTGATATAGATGATGGATTCTCACTTCTAATTGCCAAGAGTTCTTCTCAAAATGTTTATCCATGAATTTATACTCATTTAGGGGAAAGAAAACTCTTGCACATCTTCTGGAGACATATGGAAAAGCTTCTAAAAAACTTGTGACTGTATTCTGTTTTTTGTGTAAGAAAATGTTCCAATTTTCGTGTTAAATTATTAGTTTAACACGTTAAATTCAATTTCACCCTTCAATGGTTAAAAAGGGCTAGAGAAAGATCATTAAAGGTTCTGCCGGACTGTCCAGGTGGCATTTTCGGATTCATCCGAATTATATTTCAAATTTGGGCTAAAATCGTGCCAACCGAAAAATTTGGGTAAAAGTTTTCAGACTTGCAACCGGTTAAATTCAAAGCTTAACACATTACCTGATATCTTAAAAAGAAACCAAGAGTTGAATTAAAGCAATTTAACGAATTAAAACACAAAATTGAAAGTTGGTGCAAATTTAGGCTATGAAAGATATATGTTAAACTATTTCTTTGATGGATTAAGCTTGAAACAATTTAAAAAAATTTCTCATTTAGAAATCAAACTTGATTTAAACACTAACATGTTTTGATGACTTACTAATTTCTCTTTAAAAACAAGTTTCATCATCAAACTTAAAACATATCTTTTGAAATAACACTTGAAATACTTATAAATTAAACAAAACTTTAACAAATCTATTTTGACAAAACAGAATGAAATTAAGCACACTAAACAATGCAATTGTCATAATCAAAATTAAAGATTAGCTTGGAACAAATCCAACAAATAGTTTAGATCAGCTACATAAATTTTGTATCTCAATTCAGTCAAATAGTTTAGATCAGCTACATAAATTTTGTATCTCAATTGATCACTCGGTTAGTAGCAAGTTTCTCAATAACATGCACGAATCATGTACATATTGTCCAGATAAAAGAAAACAAAAATCAGAGAGACGCATATTTGATAGAAGACGACATTTATCGCAGCCAGAGTGCAAGACAAGGGGCAATTACCCTAAATAATCAATCATCAAGGAGACTGGAATTTGTAACGTAGAGAATCTACAGATACATCTCGAGCTCAGACGTAACAGGATGACCCAACTGGCTCAAATATAAATTTCTAAGACTCTACAGAAATCTCCTCAAAATGAACTCGTACACTGATTGTATCAAACTCTGCTTAGTTTCTGCCGCTGGCAGCTTCAACAAGCGAGCAATCTTTGAGAAGCCAGCCTGATGCTTCAGATATTCTGATTCGTCCAAAACATGTTCATCCTCGTGTATTATTTCCTTGGCAAAGCTTTTCTGCTTTGTCAGAGCCCACTGCATCGCCCAGATAGCCAGTGGTCGCATGTAGCAAAGAGATCTATACTTGTCATCTGTGTTCCAGGCTTCCGGAGTCTGAAAAGAATAGCTGCAGGAATAAAAACCAGAGGTGGTTAATCAAAAGAGGAACGGTTAGCTCTTATTTTATCCTGCAGGGACATAAGGTCTGTGGGAGAAGAAAAAAGCGGTGTAGAAGATGAAGCACTAGCCATGCATTGGCCGACATAGTTATGCTTCTTTTACAAGTTAAAACTCACTCATAGGTAATGCAACAACAATAATCTGCATTTCTTGTGTAATTCTCGACAAAAGCAGCCTCTAAGCATGAGATATAAACATGTTTCGGGATAGTGCTAGAAGAATGATGAAGTGGTCTGTTAATTGTTGCTTTGCAATTCAGGATATTTCTTTTATATCCAAGCAAATGGGGTCATGTAAAATCTACATCAATCTGTGTTAGCAACATCAAGATGTCTCGACATAGGGATGATAATCATTTAAGTGTCAAGACAATCAAATCCATGAAACTGGTTACCACACAAGAGCCATTGAGGAAGCCAAGTAGCAGCATAGGAGTTCGCCAACTTACCCAAGGCCTTCTTGGGACCAGGCAGCTTCGAACACTCCAATTGCTGTCTTAAATGCTGTTTCAACTCTCCCCTCTTGAATCATGGTTGCAGCAAGAGCATATGTTACTCCAGGCCAGATTTCCCGAGATTGCATAGTTGACATGTCAATATTTCCATCTGGTAGCATACCATTGACAGCTCCCCGTTTTCCTCCTTTCACCTTTAAGACATTGAAATTGTAGATCTTCTCTAGTGCACACCTTACTTTATCTTCATCAGCAATAGGCTGAAGACCACAAGCCCTAGCATACCTGTATTAAAGCTAAATTTGGATTCATTAAGACAGTCCAAAACAAAAATGGGTTGTGTTATTGCTAGTAGGAATAATGCGCATAAACTGATTATGATGGGATGAACAAGAGACAGGAACCAGAAAGGTGACTTTAATCAGGATAGAACATCATTTTTGGTCACACAGAAATGGCCAGCTATGTTTCAATAAATATGGCTAAGCCAATCAGAGTTTCCCTGGCATCAATTTTGTTTCATTTCCATTGATCCAGGTGTACTTGAAACTAAGTGAAGGAACTGTAAATGCTCTCACTGGGGGAACACCGCACATGTGGAGAGAGGTCAGTTCAGAACTTGACTAAACTCTCTTCCTCAAAAATCCTCGGGGAATAGTGACACCAATGATAAACAAATAACACGGAAGAAAAATAAGGTACAGAAGGTTCTTCCTCAGTGATTAGCTGACAGGTCTCTGGCCATGGCATAAACTGACAATTCCGTAACACAGAATAGAATCTGCAATCTACTTAATTCTTATAGCTGTGATATGTGGACAAAACAGATGAAGAGAAACTGAAAATAGCCGTCATCTGAAAATCTACCATCTGTATGTATTCATGTACTATTACTGTATTTTGTCCTTTTTTCAATTCCAACTACACTGATTTTGGAGCAAACACAAGGTGCCATTTTTTCTTACCATTGTCCAGCTAATTGATCAGCTTGGATAGATTTGCTGTGACTACTTCCACTATTATCATACTCGAAGTAAGATCCGTTCCATAGTGTACCATAAACTGCTTTTGCCTTTTGATACCTCATGTGAAAGAAGGTAGCAGAAGCAGTATCACCAACTACACGTGCAATAGCTGAAGCAGCTTGGAGGGCAGCTACCCAGAGTCCCCCACAGTACGCACTCACTCCAGAGGCAGACCATGTATCATAAGTTTGATCAGGAAAACCTTCATTCTCAATCATGCCATCACCATCTTTATCAAACTGATCCATATAAGCCATTGCTGTATAAACTGCTGGCCAGACAGCTTGGGCGAAATTTTTATCCCCAGTGGCAACAGTGTCTCTATACACTTGTAGAACAAACTTAGAATTCAAGTCTTTCCAGTTAGCAGCACTGAACAGATTATAAGCATTCATTTCGAACCAGGGATCATTTAGTCCAATATCATGTGGAACAAGACCCAGAACCTTTCTGGGAACCCAAATTCCATTGGACATTATCTCCTTCATACCAGGATCATGCATCATAACTGCTGCCGCAAAGTCTCTTTGGATGCTTAGCTCGAGTTTTGGAAATAGCATGAGTAATGCAAAAGAAGAGTAGAAATGAACATCATAGGTATTCCACATCAGATATTCACTTCCTTCAAGATATAAGAACTGGCCTACATTTTCATCTTCATCATGGAGCAAATAGGTCCCAAAAGCTGCATTACAAATGAGTGGATTATGCGCCTTCTCTAACAAGGAATCCACCTTTTCAATAATCTGACTGGCTATCTCATTTTGATTAATTGCACTTTTGAAGTATGAACTGCATTTGTCCAGAGAAAATTTTCTGTCTGCAACAGATTCTAAGCTTTGTATTGGAGGCAATCCACCTGCAGAAGCAACATGGCAATTTTTATATTGCCAGGCAAATCAAGTTTACTGCTTTCAGTTCAGAAGACAGGGGAATGAATTATCACCAGTCCATATTGTCCCCCCTGAATTAAGATAGTAGAGTTCATTGAACAGACTGATGCGGTACCTACATAAGAATTTCTTGCTCATAAGATATATTTAGGAATTGAAAGACCATACCAAATTCAAAGGATCATAATTACCATTCTGGCAGGCTTTGGTCTTCAAGAACAGGTTTCTGCCATGCATCTATCTGGGACTCCCAGTTAATATGATCTAGATTCAAAATTAACAAAATAGAAGCCCCGCTTAGTTGACTACTATGATAAAACCTACAAATAGAATACAAAGGGTGAATTGCACACGCTAACCCTAATCTTTTAATTATGTTCTCATTCTAACCCTAACCTCCATCACTGTGGTTAAAATGTTTCATTTTAAACCCCTTTTTTTATCGAATTTTATTTTGGATGGAAAATGACACATCAGCATATAATTAAAAACACAAATACTAATTTTAACCCCTAAGAGTTTTTTTCTTTTTCAGATATCCTTAAAACTTTGAAATCTACTGATCATACAACCATCTTCCCAAAGTCCCCCAATTTCCCAGTTTCCTGAATCGACCGAAATCCTAATACAACTCTAGTGCTCCCCAATTTCCCTGTTTCCCCTATTTCTTTATTGCTTACCCAGGGCCTAGCAACAAGCAAAGCAAAATCAAAAGCAAATAATCAATCTCTCTTCGATTTTCTGCAAGGCCAGCCTCGCCGCTGAACCAGACACTCGCCGAGAGGATCGAGAACAAGAGCGTCGAGTTCGTCAGGGAGTTCTTCGGTGTCGGGAATGATTTTACGGCGAAGGAGGAGGCAAGCTCGAGGAGGAGAACGCCTCGGCTTTCAAAGGTGTTGATTCTCCAGACGAAGCCAGCGCCTCCGGCATCGAGAACGTCATCCTTATGGGACAATCTCGTGCGGTGGCATCGGTCGCCTGAGCTTGACGAAGAGCCGTCCATTTCCCAAATTGATTCGGCTGCAGGTGCGAGGGTGGCTCCCAATCGGCTGAGGATCGACGAAGGA